>CM077794.1:25394787-25732273 GCA_039737535.1 Lagodon rhomboides | reverse complement strand
AAAAAAAAAAAAAGATTAAATAAACGGAGAGAAAAAAAAAACTCCAAATAACTTATTTATTAAAGTAATTGTTGGAAATTCTGAAACACACACACAGTAACAGCTATAATAAAAAATATACAATCATAAATAAACTAAATAAACTAAAAATAAATAGCACAACTGCCGTCTATATCCTGACTCTTCTTGCCCTCCTTGATGCAAAGTCATCAATTACATCATCAATCTGCTCAGCAACTGTACAATTGATATTGATGATGGCCAGACCAGTAAGGCGTTCCTGTGACATGGTTGACCTGAGGCAGGTTTTGATGAGCTTCACCTTTGAAAAGCCATCCTGGCTAGTAGCAGAGGGTGCTCCAAAATATTTAAAAAGTGCCCCTGCATTTGCGTTACAATACAACATAAATGATCAGTGCATGAATAGCACAATTAAATAAACATGTTATAGTGGAGCTGTTAAGCTCAATAATCTTGCTTTTTATGAAAGAAGCATGAAACTTTCAGGGTTTGTTCTTCAGGACATAAGCTTTAATTTAAGATGTGGAGGCATTCTCAGTTTGACCCCTGAGGTCAGCTAGAGGTCATTGACCTCTGTGATATGTCATTTTCATGCACAAAATTGTAAATGTGTGTATCTTAGGATCTAAATGTGATAGAAATGTAAACTAAAGATGTATTTCCATGTATCTGGGCATGAGGAACTCATTTATGCCATTGATAGCACTCTAAGAGGTCAACATCATTAAGTGCAGTGAAGGTTACTAGGAATGTGAGTGGCTTAAGGCGAGACACTATAGGTGAATAGGGTAAAAAAAATTAAATAATAGATATCACCATGAAACTTTCTCAGTTGATTACTCATATTAAGCTAAGAAAAAAATGTATTGCAAGTTTTTTGTATTTTAATGTTTAAATATGCAAATTAGGCCTTATCTCATTAAAAATGCGCTAATTTGCATACATTTTAAAAAACGAAATCAGATCGTGTGATAAAGCCAGGATCAAAATATTTTTTTCATTTTGTTGTCATATTAGATGGGAAAATAATTACAGAGGGGTTTATGGACATCTACTTCTGTTATCCTGACCTTCGTGACCTTTTCGTGACCTTTTCCAAACATGTTGTTCAACCTGAGTTCAGAAACCTACATGAGGGTTCTAAATGTGAACACCTGATAACCTGATGGTGAAATCAGACGTGGGACACAGTGTCTCAGTCAGGAGACACTTTATAAACTCTGTCTCTGACTAACTCTTCATCGTTTGTTCCTTCTTGTGAATTCAGCAGAAGTTCTACATGAACTTCTTTCTGTCTTTGAGTAGAAACATGGAGTCTGTTTGTCTCAACGTGACGACACAACCGTGTGTGTCGTCACGTCGGTCCGGTGGTCTGATCGCTGACTGAGAACCTCATGACTGTGGGTGGAAGACCAGCTGGGATTTAGCTGATGTCTAGTCTCAGTCGTGGTCAGTGAAGTGTGCTCACATGTTAGTGTAGCGGTCTGAACTTAGGAGGCAAAGACTTCAGTGTGCGAGTTCAAGTCCTGGTTATTGATGCTAGTAAATGTTTTCTCACTCCATCACAAGTTAAATGCTGCGTCTGACCAACATGTTCTGCTCCATCAGGAGCGGTTCACTGTTTCAGGCTTCATATGTAACGTTAGCACATGTTAGCACACGACAGTGAAACAGTAAAGTCTTGTGGTTTGGTTCAGACCTCGCTGAGGTTGGAGGAGTACGGAGCAGCAGGGTGACGTCCTGATACAACGAGCTGCTGTTGAACCGATGTTTGGGCTGGGCAACGACCTGATGGAGACACAGACGGACAAACTGAGACAGCCTGGACACAAACTAAAGTTCAGGTTCATGCACCTGACGTCCAGGTAGCTCAGTGTGTCGGAGGACTGTCCTGAAGGTCTGAGGTTGTGAGTTCGATCCTTGAGGCAGTCTGAGTTTTGAAAACAGCTCTTAAAAGAGTCAAAGGCAGGACACTCAGGTATCTGATGAGCTGGTCTGGAGGTTGTGGGTTTGAATCCTGACTCTTTATAAAGTTGCTGCTCAGAAGAACGAGTGAAAACCTCTGAGAGACTCTTTGTGATGTCATCCTGTTAGCTCAGCAGGGTGACACCAGGGATAGAAGTTCTGAGGTTGTGGGTTTCGAGTCTTGTTTGGGTTTGATTCTTATAAAACTGAGTGAAGTCTGAAGTACGGACTGAACAGTGCCCAGAGAAGAACCTCCAGCGCCCGGGGGAAGGTGGAGGGTTGTGTTCCTGAGAGATGGAAGCTTTATGGGGCGATGAACCATCAGCAGCTGAACGTTTGGATGTCTTTAAAACTTTGTTGCATCATCAAAGATCTAATCGTCTGTTTCTACACACCTGAACAGAAAACTGTTCGACTATTAGAAACTAACAAAGAGAGAAAGACTCCAACATTTCAATGAATCAATCTTTATTTGTTCATTTCACAACCAACAAAAGTATCTCATGACACTCTCATTGGTCAAAGAGCCCAGTGTGCTGGAGATCTGCCAAAAAAAGGGTTCTAAAGGGTTCCACCTTTTAGAAACACCTCGACCCTCAACCCTAAGACTATGAGATCTTTGATGATGCTCACCTGTTTCTAAAAGGTGGACACCAACACCTGGTTTCCACCTTTTAGAAACAGGTGAGCATCATCAAAGATCTAATAGTCTTAGGGTTGTCTTTTCGGTGAAACAATGATGGTGCTCAAAGGCTCAAAGGCAGGACATTCAGGTATCTGATGAGCTGGTCTGGAGGTTGTGGGTTTGAATCCTGACTCTTTATAAAGTTGCTGCTCAGAAGAACGAGTGAAAACCTCTGAGAGACTCTTTGTGATGTCATCCTGTTAGCTCAGCAGGGTGACACCAGGGATAGAAGTTCTGAGGTTGTGGTTTCGAGTCTTGTTTGGGTTTGATTCTTATAAAACTGAGTGACGTCTGAAGTACGGACTGAACAGTGCCCAGAGAAGACCCTCCAGCACCCGAGGGGAGGTGGAGGGTTGTGTTCCTGAGAGATGGAAGCTTTATGGGGCGATGAACCATCAGCAGCTGAACGTTTGGATGTCTTTAAAACTTTGTTGCATCATCAAAGATCTAATCATCTGTTTCCCAACTCGCAAAGTTTAGGATTAAGATAAGGGTTAGGGTCAGAGGTAAGGATTGAGGTATGGGAGGTGCTCGAGAATTGAAAATTGAAATGGATCAAAAATGCCTGTTATGAGGGGGGAGTGTCGATCGGCCCCGGGCATCTGGCTAGGCTAGGTTAGAGGAGTTTGTCAATTGCCACAATGTGGGTCCAGTGCAGTGCAGACGCCTGCATGAGGTTGTACGTAACCACACTACCCATAGAAAAATAGAGGTTGTGCATAAGTGCAGCTGTGTAGTTTAAGGTCTATAGAATAAAAATGATTAAATACCCACACAAACATTGTATCACCACATTTAAGTACATGTTTTATCTGTTTCTTTAGGCCTGCAGGCTGGCCTGTGAAACCTTTAAAAAGCAGGATGGGAGGCAAAAAAACTATTTTGTGGTGTAAGGAGGACCCCTGCTGGATGAAGCTGGGGAGGACCTCCTGACTCTAGCAAAACTTGCAAAACTTGAGTCAGGAACTTGAACTTGAGCCTGAGGGCAGGTGAGTATTGACCCAAATTGATAGCGATTGACAGCACAAAACAGAAGTTGAGGTCCACCCTACACGTAGTAGTTTATATAGCAACCAGCATAGCAACGACCTGGCAAGACCTGCTACTAGCAAAACTAAGACTTATACACATTCACTGCATGAAGATCCCAACAAAAAATGGGCATTACTCGCTAGAAATGTTATCAAAACACATTTTAATTTCAGAAGTATCTTAAAATAAAGCGTTTTCCACTGACAATAAAAACCCATTTTTTCCCAGATTAAAACATATCAGTCACATGATATGGATACTGGCCATTTTGCCAGATACCTTCCAGTTATAATTATACAGGGAAATTCTTTCTTCTTCATTCTAACAATCTTGACAACAGGACTGTATGAAAAAGAGGTTATGTTGTTGTTTACTTTACAGCATTGTGTCTCAGAAATAGACAGAATTATGCACACTCTCTGTCCAAGATGGGAGGCTTTGTTGTCCTTCAAGTTTAACTAATTACCTTGAATAATATCTATATTGAATCCTGAACCTCAGATTGCATATCTGATCAGATACGTAGGTTGTCCCATTCCTTCTGATTCAGAAAGTGTTATCACTATAACTCCTTACCCTCAAGCAAATAAAGATTTAGCAGGCAATAGCTCAATCATCACTTAACCAACTTAGTCTAACCTAAGGAAAACCCCACTAAAACAGGTTGAAGTTGGGAAAGCTTAATTGATTTCATGTTTGGTGTAGAAAACAGTATTATCAATTTTGGGCTTATCTCTGGGAAAAAAGACACAGTAGAATAAATAAGGCTGTATTTCAGTGAAAAGTGTCATTATTATGACAAACATGGTTTCAATTGTTTCTCAATTCCTTTTTGGTCAAAGTCATTCATGCCTATTTGAGGGGGTTCTCTGTCAAATAAGCTTGTTTTTGCACAGTAAAGGAAATTAAGCAATATTTCAGTGAAAAATCGTTTTTAAAGCAAGTTTCCTATCAAGGAATATGTTCATCTGGATAAATATTATATCAAAAATGGTTTCCATTAAGTTAAACTTCATGTTTTGGGTACAGGACAGTCATGTCAATTTGTGGCTTACATTGGCTTAGTAAGCCTCTTTGTGCACAGTAAAGTAAATTCAGCTTAATTTGAGTGAAAAAACGTTTTTCAAGCAAGGTTCCATCCAAGGAATAGCTATATGTTGATGAAGGGTCTGAGGGTCCAGGTCATGGTAACGATTGGAATCTAAATCTAATCTGAAGCAGCGCAAGGTTTGACTTTATTAACAGTTAAACACACTAGAAAGAGCTTAACATCAGTCCACCAACCAGAACAGAGGAACAACATAATTGGAGGACCGGTCCTTGGTTGGAAATTGCTGTGTCATTGAGAGAGAAAGGTGGAGAAAACTGTAAAAACTTCACTTAAGGACGGCAGAAAAACACTGCTAGTACCTCTGCTTCTGGTGATATTTAACATTTTAATGAGAGGACAAGTAGACGATCACATTCATATCTTTTTTATTTCTCTAGAGTGTTAATGAGAGAGAAAACTGGTACCGTCTGCTCTCCTCCATTTGCTTCCATTATAAAATAATTTTTGAAAAAGCATAAAAGTTAGAAAAAATATAAAGGCATAGGCTGAATGTAATGAATGTAATTTTTTTTGCAGAAAAAGCTGAATATTTCAAATAGTACAATAGATAGAAATACCAGTAATAATAATGTCCTTTCCAAGCTGAATGTTTTGATAGTTGAATGGTTTCTGTAGCTCAAAAGTTGTATGAGATGATACTTTTTGAACAACGTACGGAAGACAGAATAATATTACAGGGATATAATTAGTGCTGAATCAGCATTCACATTCACTAGAGCACAACATTTTTCACTTTCAATTATTTCATCAACTTTCTATCAATTGGTAAACTATGCATTTTTTCTAGCCGAAATCAGCTGAACTTGGAAAAATGTGAGAATTACACACATCAAAATTAATGTCAAAATAACATTTAATTTTTGCTGGACATGTAATTTAATGCTGTTCCACCTCAGACATCAACACATTTTGATCATACATGGAAAGCTGCAGAAGGAAAAAACAACTTTATCCTCGGGCTCTTAAGGATGCAGGGAAGTTCTTTCTCAAGTGTTGTAGGAATGGAGATCTTTTTCCCAGTCCAATTAGGAAGTTGGCACGACTTTCTAGCAAACTCTTAGGCCCTTTAAGGCTTCATGTAGGTTACATTTTAGTCCCACTGTGCCAGATATATTACTAAGAAACCAATACAGCAGGTCCAAAGGGTTGTGGGCTGGGAAGGTCCAACAGAGAAATTCAACAGGTATTCCACCCGAGACCAGGACCCATTGTTGGGCAAAGGTTCCACTCCCAATGTCCAGCACATCACGTTATAGACATCTACTGCTCGAATTGGAGCTGCACGAACATTCCGCTTGAAATCTAGATGAAATGAGGTAAACTTAATTAGATCTACATCTCAATTTAATAACTTTAAACTATGATTTACAATATCTAACTTTAATCATTTTCCGCACAGTTCACAGTCTCCATCTAAAAAAAGACACCCAGGATACATCCCAACTTCATGTTCTGGGTTATATCTAAATTACTAGGAACTATAGCATCTTTTCACTAACATGGTAAACCCTGCTTCAGGGACGCACCGTTCTTCATATACAGCAGTGTAAAGCAGGGTGATCCTTGCTTGATTGATCACAAGTGTACAAGAATGACCAGATTGTATTCTTAAAAACATAATTCGTTTTTTACCAGGTCCAGTCGCCAGGAAAAAACCTCTCATGTCAAGGAACTCATTGTCGTAACCATGCCAGCCATTTTGCCATGCTAACGGCTCCCCAGAGTCATTTTTCCAGTATGGGAGTTTTGCCTTGTTCTGGAGTGAGAAAACACAGACACAGACACAGACACACACACACACACACACACACACACACACACACACACACACACACACACACAAAAGCAGTAAAGTTTTACGGATATTTGATGGCCACATTAATAACAGACAACATATTATACAGTTGAACATGCCAGAATAGGATGAGATCAGGAGTGTTGTGTTAACTGCTATTTCCACGGTCAAGAAGACCTATCAAGATTGATGGTTCCCTGCAGAGTTTACTCAAAAACAAAAAGAGTGAGTGAAACGTTATGATTACATTCGATGATACCTAAATACAATGTGTGTATCCCTAAACTCTGATGTGAGTGTTTTTAAATTCAGCAATGTGTACATCCATATTTATTTATTGACCAACACTGTACACAAGGTGGAGGACTGACATGTACAACGTAGCGGAAAAGGAAGACAACGGTTAGCTTAGGGTCAAAGATGTCCTTAGACAAGACCCTCCTCCGGACCTTAAACCTCCCTGTCCACCAGGTATGGACGACGCCTCCTGAGACAATGAGCTGCCAGAAGGTGATTGATTGAGTAAACGGCTTCACTGTTGATGAACATCAAATGTGAAAAATAAAGACAAAATAACCTAAGCAGTCTCCTTCTCCACCGACCTTGCTGATGCACTGATGAATATCTTGAAATGTTACCACCACCTAATGGAATAGTGTGAAACCTTTCCCAGGAAACATCACCCTTGTGTGAATGCATGTGCATTCTCATGCATCCACTACCAAAAAGTTCCATAGTGCTTCTAGAAGTTCGACCTCCACAGGGAACATTTAACTTTTGAGTCAACATGGATGAAAAATCCCTGAGCTGCTCAAACTTACAGACAGTTGAAGCAGCTGTAGTTCCTTCTATGGCAACGGAGCATTTATCATATGATCGTCTCAGTATGTGGCCACCTGAGTAAATCTGTGTCAACTCATATCTTTACATGCACTTCAAAAGCAGTTGTGAAGTAAAGTACACTTTTCCCAGTGAATGTGTTGTTGCAAGGTAAAACATATGTTATTACCTCAGTGATAAACCAGCCTGGGTCAGCCAACAGTGTCAGGGGTGAAACAAACTTTCCTCCTTTGAAATGGAAACGTTCAGGGATCTCTTCTTTGGCATAAACCAACATGTTTGGGACCTGGGACAATGCAGCATACACCTATGCATAGAACACACACAAACAGTGTTATTAGAATTATTTTTCTTGAAATGAGTATTGTTACAGCCTGGTTGGCCTGAAGGCTTCGTAGAGAAATATATGATCCTTCACATGTCAAGCCCTCCTTTTGAAATTTCTCCCTAGCAAAAGTTGTTAGTGACACAGAGTATGTATAATTGTTGATTCCTTTAAACAAATTGAGTAGGCTGCACTTTTGCAGGGTTTTATCATTAGAACTTGCTTATTTTGGCGTAATATTAATACAAAAATATCCATAGATTTTCATCCAACTTACTCAATAACCAAATGGAAAAACAAACCATGGCAAGCAACAAAGATTGTTATACTAACAGAACAACAGCTGGTTAGGTTAGCACACTGTAAGCCTTCAGGGAACCATGTCATACAGGTGACCCCGCTCCACTCAATGGGGAAGACAGAAAAGGGACTCTGGATTCTCAGATTACATTGTGGCCTTACAGCATACAGTGCAACAACTTTCAGCCAGGTGGCTGCATAAGAGGGCAATTGCAAGGACCTAGAAGGAAGATCTGGACATAATAATATCCGTATAGTAGGTATACCAGAAAGCCAATGCAGTTGCACCACATCTGCAATGTCTTTGTTGCTCAATGAGCACATCGGATCCTGCAACCACCATCAAAGAGAGGGGCTCCCCTAGGAGCCATAGTGGCCCATCTGTTCAGCTTTCCTCGTGTAACGGGCAATCTCCTGCTATCTCCTCCATGCTCTTGAGATTGTGCTGGGAGACACAGCAAACCTTCTTGTGACCGCACATATGGATGTGCCATGCTGGAGGAACTGGACTACCTGTGCAACCAGATTGGACTGCAGGTACTGCCTCATGCTACCATTGGTGACAAGGACAGGAACAAAACACTAAACTGGAGAAGAATTAGTCAGGAAGGATCAGGAGAGAGCAACTGTCTGTGGCCACCACATGCAAAACCACTCCCCTTTTTGGGGGCTGTCTTGCTTTTGCCTCTTGCACCTGTTGTCACTTTCATTTGCACCAAAGCAGGTGAAATTGATTCATGATCACTTTTGCTTCCTAAATGTACGGATTGACATCCCTGAAGTTTAACTGAATTGGTGTTATACTGTGACAATTAAGTGTTTCCTTCATTTTTCGTGAGCAGTGTAGCTTAGATTAGTTGATTCATCAGATTTCGTAGGAGACAAGCAGAGTATGATATAGTTTAATCATTCTTCAACCTGGACCCAGATTTTTTTATGACTGTCTTTAGTGTATCTCAACACCTTATGAATTTTGTATGAATCACTTATAATATTTCTATCTGACTATTCTGACTTTCAGTCAGGAGAGTGTTAATTGTAGTGCAGAAAACAGATTATGGTCTCACCTCTTGGAACTTGTTATCTTTGGGCCACAGACTGACCACTGGTCCTCTGTCCATCATCTTGACGATGTCCGACATGTTGATATACTTATCCAGCTCTATGACCTTCTCCATCCACTGGATCTTTGTCATACCATGGTCGGAGAATAGCACGATATTCAGCTGGTTCACCATGTTCTTCTCCTGCAAAGAAAATCACAACATTCAAGAGACATAGATAAATAATACACTACAATTGTAATTGTATTAAAAATAGTTATGTATATATATGTATATACATATATAACTATATATTAAATATTTATTAAATATATATATAACTATATATATATATATATATATATATATATATATATATGTAAATAATATATGAACTAACTTTGATTTTTTTGTTGAGTGTCTGCATGGCGAGATCCAGTTGCCGTACAGCTGTTCTGACTTGTTGAGAGTCTGGACCGAAGTGATGTCCCTCCACATCTATTTTCTCATAATATATTGCTGCCATGGCTGCTTGCCCTGACCTACACACACACACACACACACACACACAAGCACACAAACACTCATAAGTCATCTGCTGCTACCATTATTGACATCGTACATGTTGTTTCATCCATTTTCAATGGTAGGTCATTTTATATGGAATCCAGCTACAGTACATGAAGCTACAAACTGACCCTTGACACGGTCACTGCATGATGTGCATGAGAGAAAATAATTCAAAGTTGTTGAATGTTGACATTGTGGCTTGCTATACTTGGCTAGTAAGTCTGTAAGTGAGTAAGTCTCTACCTCATAGTTCACTGGTTCTACATAATCTAATTATCATCCATCCTCTATCTTTCACCTATTTCCCAACACACACATAGCAAGCATAAAGCACCCAGTACCATTACACAAAACAATAGGGACGTGACTCATACCTGGATACCAGAAATATAACTGCCAGTTGAAAGCAAAAAATAAAAACAAAAGGAAAATAGATGGCTGCACCTTCTGCCAGGAGGATCGAGGGTTTAATGAAACAAATACACGTACACAAAGGGGAAAAACAGACAAATGGGACTGCCAAATAAGGAAGGATTCACACAGAATAAAGATAAAACCTAAGTCACATCAATCAGTCATTAACAGGGTCAACATCTTTTGGAAATAGTTTTGTGAATTCCGTTTGCAATGTATCATCTGACCTGTTCCATCATAGCAAGAAAGCATTTTTTTTTGCCACCTCATGAAACATGACGATAATGTTGACCTCAAGTTTAGAAATATACTTTTTTTGTTGCAACCATGGTAAATAATTGTATAGAGATTTAACAGAATAAACTAAACTTTTCTCATTAACTCAATGCAAATGTGCAAATTTTTTTTATGGTTACGGTTCACTTGTTGATGAAGGTTTTCAGTCATCCAGGTCATGGTAATTCTAAGCACTAAATTGTAGGCAACTGGACTTGTTTCATGTGTGAACTCTGAGTTTCAGAGTCGTTAGGGCCATTTGTGAGTCTTTGACCCAACCAGCCTTCATGTGAGAAGTTAGGACTAGGTGAGCCCAGGTGTGAATGACTGTTAAGCTGTTTGGGGAGGGAACTCAGTACAGTATTGTAGGTGAGGGATAAGTAGTGTTGTAAGCCACCTCCTCTGTTCAAAGATGGTCATTCCAGATGTGCTCTGTGTTTTACTCTGAAGTGCAACAGTGTGTGACACAGAGCGACTGATTTAAAAACCGATGCTCTCGCCTTCATTGATCGGAATCACGTAGGCTAGGACTCTGGGCATTTTCAGTGGTGTAACTGCTCTGATCTTCACTGATCGGAGCCACCTGCCTGTCTGTGACATAGCTTTCAGTGGTGATTGGATATTACTCGAGAAATGTAACCAATCAGTTAGTGCTGTGAGTGGGACATTGAGGGACACTACAGAGTGTATAGGTATATAATCATCTCTTGTATGTATTATAGTATACTATATAGTATTGTATTAGTGGTATACTAAGTACATTTTTCTTTGAAGGAAACCAGTTGGTAGGTGGTTTTAATTATTTATCTTCTAAATCTGACTTCCACAGAGAGGAACGTTTGAGTATTTGGGCACGATCCCTGTCTGTCATACTAGCCAGATCATCTATGAAAATGTTCTGGAAAAGTCCTGAAAAATCATCTAAAGAAAAAAGTGGGAACCCTGCTTGAGGAGATGTTAAGTTGCTTGTAAGGAATTGCGCCCAGAAATGATCTACCATCATTTAACAATGACACAACCATCTCCTCGTGAGTGTGTCCAGAGCATAGGACACCTGCGGTATGGAGGAATCCCGCCACCCCATCAAGGAAAATGTTTGGCGTAAAGAGATCCGGGTCCACCACGTATGATAACACGTGTCCTAAGGGTTTGGCATTAAGGATGCCTTCTATCTCGATCAAGAGTGTCAGCAGGACTTCTACTTGGAGAGACTGGGTATTGATAACCATCTGCAGAGCTTTTTTAGTAGATGTATCTCATACTCCTAAGCACCACCAAAGTGGGAAGCTGCTAGTGGATTGTACTCAAACTTTATCCGTTGCTTGGCAGGTTGCTCCTGAAGCTATGGCTCCATGTGCTCTCTGCACCTCAAAGTTTGTGTCCTGATCCCTGTGAATTTCAGATGGGGTGCATCTGTGGGCGATAAGCCACCTCATTGCTAACAGAAAGGCAGCTGTGGCTAGTTAGCAGATCCAAATGGACACATCAAGTTGTGAGACATTTGAAGATGACTGCCTAATGTTTCTCACTGTGCCACCTAACTATGACAACATATGGTCAAAAGCAGTCCACTCCAGTCGAAAAAGAATGGACCCTTCAGAAACTGCAGACAGGCAGGAAGTAAACCAATCCTAACTGGAGCCACTGGCTTTCCTCTCAACTTCTTGCACTGAATGCAAGTCCTCTGATGATGCTCAATGCCCTGTCTCCCTGAGCTTGGCAAAGCTCGGGCCTTGAGTTGAGTAGTTGTGCGTCTGTGTCCTTGATTCCGGGTCTTGAGGGTGGACAGCTGGGCTCCTGTCAATGCTGCAAAGACCTCTTACCATGGCATCAACTGCTGATGCTTGGAGCCACCCTGGACTTTGCTAGTGAGAAGATATGCAGAGTGTAGTTTATAGCTTTAATGTGACCTCCAGTGGTCCATAGACCCACAGTAGGGTGACGTTTACCAGGTCAGGGAGTTTCCTCTCCCAGATAGACCAGGCCTCGAGGATGTCAGGTGGGAGGTTCAGGTCATTCCAGCTTCTCTTCTTTGGCCACAGCTTCTGGACGAGAACCATGGCTGGTGTTGTGGTGGGATATATTTCTTTATTATTAATTTGAGCCCACTAATTTAAGCTTGTATTTTTATTTGTTATAATGTTCGCAATTAGTTTGAATTCTTTTGTTGTAAACCACACACCCACATGTGCAACTCTGCATTGTGGCAGATAAAGGATGACTTTGTAAGAATTGTGCCTATATACCTGATGCCTTAACCATCCAGTAAAGATCTATAAATTCAAAGTCAGTCTATGTGTTCTGATCCGACACTCCCTATTGGTGAAATCTGACCAAGGTTATCAGTGGTCCAAACCTCAAAGAGCTGAGAGTAGGAGGCAGAACTACAGTCCTACATGCTCCTCTGCATTTCTTTAAGAAACAGTCACCTGTGACAACTTCTAAATGGATTTAGTAGTGGACCCCAAAGCAGACACCAAACAGGGAGTAGATTAAAGTGCAATTTATTGAACACAATGAACAATAGGCAGGTGGAGGTGAAGAGCTGGTGAGATGGAGGAGACTCACGGTGGTACAGACTGTGTGCTCAGGGGATCAAGAGAGTGCAGAGTGGCAGAGGTGCTGGCGACTGGGTGGCGTTTGGCCGAGGAGCTGGTCCAGGAGAAGTTCACACACTGAAGAAGCAGCGAAACAGGCAAAGTTAGAGCGAAAGCCAAAAAAACAATTTAGAAACACTAGAGAAACTTGAAATCACTGGGATCTTTAGGTGGATCATGTACCAACTACAGCTGGCAATAATAAGCTGGCCGCAAACAGAGAGGAGACCAGGATATAAGAAGGGAAGCGGATTACTCCCAAATGTGCTGCTGTGTGTGAGGTGGGAAACACTCTGGCCAGCAGGAAACCACACCCAGCCTCTCCCAGCACCTCTGAAACACAAAGCATAACAGATACCACAAAAACAAGCCACAGTACAGTCCAATGTTTTTTGTAACGCCTTCTGAACATGTAAGATATGATTAGTAAGATCTTTAATTTTAATATTACAGACAGGATTTATTCATTATTTCACTCTGATGATGTCATTACTCATAATACATACATCACTGTGCTATCAGCCCTCTTTCAGGAGGAAAGTAAGAAACAGTTTTGTACAAAACTAACGATTTTATATTGTCATATAGCAGAAACATGGAATGTGGAGAAAAATATGTTCATCTGACCACATGGTTTTCACAGGGCACTCGGCTTACAAAGTACATATAAGTGAAATCTTCAGCCACTGTAGACTTACTTGTCACTCGGTCCAATACTTGATACAGCAGCAGCTTCCAGCTCTGCAGGCCTGGTTGTTTCTTCATGGGTGTAGAAGCTGGAGCTGCTCCTTGATCTTTCCTGGAGCAAGAATTTCATTATGTATTGACTGTACACAATATCTTACAGTGTCAATGTTACAGTGAGACACACATAATACACCCTGCTATGTCCTTGTAAATGTATAGCAAAGTTACAAAACAGTCTCATAATGCCAAGTCGTAACAATATGAAGAACTGAATAAAAATATTCGCTCTGCTACTGGGTCCATACAATCGGAATTTACAGACTGCTGTTACAAATAAAGGCAACTAATAACTGGCAGCAGAGTAAGAATACAGCTGGTCAAAATAAGACTGCTCATGATCTTCACGTGTAGAGTTTATGTACACAGTACGTTAGCATTACAGCTCACCTAGCTCAGCTTTAGTAACGCCACAGTAACAAGAAAACAATCACATCACTCTAAATGATGCAGTTTGTGTTATCATTAGTTACACTAAAGATATGTTTCAGTAAACAGACAACATTATATTTTACTTACGTCTAAAGAAATGTTGTGACTTTATCTTTTAACTCACCCACAGCTGTCTCCAGCGTTGGAAAGCCTTGACAAAGTGTACTCCTGTTTAGCTTTCTTTTTACGTTGCTTCTTTTCTCTGCCACAGACGTGGTTTCTTTTCAGGAGCTGTTGTTTGAGATGGTGATTAAAGTTGTTTTTCTGAAGCTTCTGCATCTTTGTGTTTACTGAATAACTAACTGAGGGCACATTGGACAATGTGTATTTGAGTTACAACAACTTTATGTTTAATGGCAAATCGGAATTCACCTCGCCACCATGAGCAAGTCATGTGATGTAAACACAAAATTTCATTTTCATTCAAACTTTCATTGATAAGGTTTACTGTGCACTGACTCAATCTACATCTACTCAATCTAATCTGCGTACCGAATTATGTACATCAAATTAAATCTAATTCAAGGGCAAAATTGTTAAATTTTCCACCATTTTGCCACCCCTAATCCTGTGACCCCTTTCTGTGGTTACCGACAAGGGTACACATGCTGCAACTTAAGAAAATTTATGCAAATTGTCAAAACGTGTGCAGATAAGAAAACATCTTCATCAATTTGACAACACATGCGCAGAATTTAGGCAACATGCTGCAAATACACAAAACACAATTAAATACACCAACATGCTTCAATGACTCAAAACACTCCCCAAAAACGCATGGAACAGAAAAACACTGCATATTCAGTCGCCACCATGGAAGTGCTCCAGGCCGCTAGGGGGAGCACTCTCCACCGACTGCAACACCCAGGACCTTTTTCTGTTAACACAATGCATGTTGTGCAGTCATTTACTGTGGGTACACCTGCTGTCACATTAACTGCAGTACATTGTCTAACTCATTGTCCAACACACTCAGAGCTGCAAAGTCTCATGCACTGACCGTGAGAGTCGCACAATTGAGCATCTTCACATGGTCACATGCTAATTCTCCTATTTCACATGGTGAGAATCATAAATCGGCCCTAATCTGCCTCTTATTGGTTTACCCAGATGTTAACCTTAACCAATATTCATTCCTCATGCCTAAATCTGACCGACCCAACAAAAGGCAATGAGTAACAACCAATCAGAGGCAGAGTAGCGCGGGTCATTCTGTCACTATCTCGGGAAGAAAACAAACTTTGGTGCGACAGGCTTAAAAACTATTCAAAACATATTGTGTGTTAAATAATGTGCCGACTGTCTTTCAACTGAAGTGGAAGGTCAAACAATAGGTAACCACCTCATTTAGATATTAATTAAGTTATTTTTCTAGATTAAGAAAAATGCATTCTTAAACAGTAATTCTGAGCCGGAGTAAATCAACATTACACAGGTTACACATTAAGATCATGTTAAGTGTTACTGATTCAGTCTGATGTGTAAGCATGACTGGAAACAGATTTGCACTACAGTCTGAGGGTGAAATTTTACTCTCATTTTTATTCATTCAAAGTTTATAAATAAAACAGTTAATTTTATTTGTCTGAATTTTACATGTTTGTAATGACATCACACCAGTCTAATCTTAATGTCGACTATGTGTATGAACATTCTTTCTGAACTTTCTGAAAGTGTATGAGCACTAATTTACTGATAATACAGAGTGGAAGAGAGGATGAGGACGAGTTCCAGAATTCCTATTTCATCACGCTTCAAGGCACACTCACTGGCTGCACTTGTTGCTGGAATGCACATCACCTCTTGAGCAAGCACGAAGAGGAGAGGTTAATTGAGGGTATTTGAGGACAACTGTGAACTGTGAATTGCTATTTACAGAGAGAGAGTGACAGAAGGTAAAGAAGTGGAAAAGAAGTGAAAACTGGACTATTACACACAGTATGTAAGTAAGTTTTTCTGTTATTTACTGATTCTGCAATGAGCACGATCAGTTGAAAAATATTGCAAAGGCAGGACTTAATAAAGTGCCCCTAACTCAATAACCATTGGTCCAAGCATCATCAAACTTGATACATATTTTCAGGATAAGGTTTGTAAGAGGTTAACTAAAGCATTTTGTAGCACAACTCATAGGTTGTCATGGATCTTCAGATCCAAACATAAATTGAAACATACTCTCAGGCTGAGGTTGGGAACAGGTCTACCAAGGCGTCTGAATTTCGGCTGATTGAGCTTCTAGAACAAAGAAGGCTTGAACAAGGCACATAGCCGCAGAAAACCATAGAACAAACAAACTTGGCCAAATAACTTGAAATGGCACGCAAATGCTTCTCAACATATTAAATGCGCTATAATTAACAAAACAAAATTTGATATTAAAAAGGCCAAGATCAGAACACTGTAGGTCTGATTAATGGGAAATTGAGCACACAAAAATACATGAAATCTACAAAAAAAGCTTTTTGGATGATGTCGGTTCTTCATATTGGATTTGTGCCACTTAGCATAAACTGAAAAACAGCAAAGTGACACACATTTTTTTTTTTTTGCAATTTTGACTCCATCAGTACCAAATTTGGTATCAAGCCTCTGGGGACAGAGATACACATTTCTATTATAAATCAGTTGAAAAACATGGACACTATCAATCAAAATATCAATGCAAAACAGTGACAATAATAAATTCGCCATAACTCAATAAAAACTTGATATTGTCGTAAAGAGATATTACGCAGTCAGACAGACAGGCAGGCAGGAAGACCTGTTCCTTTAGGTTTTATTTTTCAAGCTCTAAGTTGACGTAATATGTGTTAATGTTAACCCACATGATTGCACACGTACAAAAATACAACAGAGCCACCATAACTCTGATATCACCACATAAGTAAACAAACTGACATACTTAGAATACTTAGCAGTGTTCATCTATTACATTAATGGAAATGTCACTGTAGGCACCTAGCTTACACCCACAGGTGACAGTTGTGCTAAGAAGAGCAGCCAGATCGAACTTGTATTCATTACACTATATATACACTAAATTGTGTATATGGGATCTAATGTAGCCAAGCTTTGTTCAAACCCACAGAACTTTAATTTACATTCTAGTCACGATCCCAAGATTTCTGGATACCAAACGTATATGGGTGAATTACATGAAAACGTGTAGGCTACTGTCTATTATTATGATCAACACATCTGGTCTTTTACATTTCATGTAGTCTTGTGCCACTGGTGCAGCCATTACTTAGTTTACCAACTAGCCACTACTAGAGCTGAGGTTTTTGTAATAACACCAACCTGCTACCAGGGAAAACCTCAAGTAGACACATCTAGTCCAAAAAAAAGCGAACGCAAATGCAACCACTGGTGTCAACACTCATGTCACGTAAAATGTAAGACTATTTTCTGTATAGTCTTGGCCTGTAAATTACACTTAAAATGCTCTCATATTAAATAATCTTACCTGCAAAGAACATGGATCCACCTCGCTTCAGGTGAGCTAAATTCCCCCTGGCCTGAAGTCGTCTGGAGTCCTCCAGTAACGTTATTCATATCCATATAAATAGATGATGACAGCCTCAGAACCTACTGTTTAGTGTAGCCCATGTCTATGTGATTGATAATCACTGAAAATGCATATTTAATCGAGTAATAACAAAAACAGGTGACTACAGGCTGTAATTTCTAGAAAGTACCTGGATTTCCATTAAATGCGTTAACTGGTGTTTACGCAGGCACACTGATCACCTGAAGATTTTGGAGCTGTAGCTGTGAGCGTCTAATACTGCTGCGGAAGGGTTTACAGTGGAGTCAGGTGAAAGCCCAGTAACTTGTTTTTATTTTCTGTGCCCTAAATTTGGATTTGAGTTTGCTAAAATGTCTCGTCTCATGGAATCAACATGCAAGCGTCTGTCTATCCTCGATTTAAAGCTCAGTTTTCGTTGAAAGTAGTGGATTAGAGGAAACACATGGTACTTGACAGACGCAGGTCATTGCATTGTTACCTCAGGACGTCGAGAGCATTCACTATTGAGTCTGTGAGGTTTTTCTCCGATGGGTTGTAGACATATTCCTCACAGAATGATGGACGGACACCCAGAATCTCCACCTCACAACCTGAAGACACAAACACACACATGTGAAATTACTGCATCATTTCCAGACAGTTCTTATGATTAACGCTGTGAACGCTCAGAACTCAAAGTCATTTCTTTCCCAAACTTTAAACTTTAGAATTGGACATTTCTGAACAGCGTTACATGAAAACATTAACAATATGACAACCTTTGATTGCTCATTTTCATTTCATTTCATTTTAAATGTCAGTATAGATGATCTCAAAGCACAGCTGCTGTCATTGACTTGTAATTCTATTTTATCTTTTTCTGATTATATAGTGATTGTAAATTAACTATTTATTCGGTAGCCCAGTAGCTTGGAAGGGATTCCTGTTCATCGTGTAATATGTAAATGAGAACAATTACATCTTTGATCTGGTCGCATTAAAACACAGCGACAGTGATCACAGAAAACAGGTAGAGACTTATTGCAGCTTTAACAGTTGTGCTATCCCGTGCTTATCTCTTTCTCACTAATTACAAACACGCACAGCTAGTTTTACTGTGTGTGCGTGAACACAAAATCGGTGACAAATTAAATGCTTAGTGAAAAACTGGAGGGAATTTATATTTATGTCTGTAAGAGAATATGATTTTTCAGAGATGCAAGCTACTCTGGCTAAATTGACCAGGTGAGTGAGGTGTGTGAGCAGAATTTGAAAAAGTCTGTAAACACACAATGTGGACATTAGATCACTTTGTGAGGCACCAGGATTTGCAAGATCACGTAATCATTTGATCTTACATTAGCTTATGGGTGGGTTGTTTTGTTTACCCAAGGTACAGATCTGTTCAATCCTGGTTCCATTTTCTGTTTGACTCTTTTGTTTGACTCTCACCACCCACTGGAGCACAAGCTGAAGGAACAGAAGCACATCCGGGGAGCACTGAAACCTGTGGCTAGCCTAACAGGGTCTTTGTCAAGATCTCTAAAAGATCCAGAGCGGACAAAGAGGAAGAGACGGAAAAGCCAGAGCATTGTCATTCCTTATGTCGTGGAAATATCTATACCCGAGTTCCCACCCCAGACAGCTTAACAACCATTCACACCTGGACCCACTTAGCCCTAACGACCCACATGAATGCTGGTTGGTTCAATGACCCACTAGTGGCCTTAACGACTCTGAAACTCAGAGCGCACATATCCTTAACGATTCTGTAAGGACACTCCCATATAGGGTTTAAAAGTCTGCAACTCCCCTCCAGTTAGTTAGAACTGAAGAAGCCTCTTGGACGAGAGGTGAAACGTCTTCAAGAAACTGAAACAAGTTCAGTTGCCTACAATATAGCACTTAGAACAGTCTTGTTACATTTGCTACAGCTAATGTTAGCTATTCAGATGAAAATGCACAGAAAAGAGGACAAACTCCTAAACCCATAGTGCTTTTAGCTGCAAACCAATCGAACAAACAAAACCCAACATGACCATCTTATTTCAAATATTCAGAAATCGACCTTACCTGCACAAGAACAATAATAAATTTAGTTTACTTTAATGTACCGTAATCAGGGGCGTCGAACTGGGGGGAAAAGTGGGACTGATTACCCAGGGCCCCAATGGGGGAGGGGGCCCTCTAAAAGCTTGAAATACAAAAGTTTTTATTTTATTTTATTTTATTTATTTCTAATTAATTAGTGTCCTAACTAACTTAAAATTGGCAGAATAAATCGGATGAGAGGCTTTACTCTGTATAAAAAAAATTAATGGAGGCTGTCTGAGGCCCGTCTCCCCCTTTAAAATACAAAATGGTTCAGTCCACCCCTGCAGCTGCAGGTGCGCAGAGAAACAGCTTAACGAGCGGAGTGGCTGCTGCTTATCAATACATGTCTTTACCCAAGAAAGCAAAATCAGGGAGCCTTAAATGAAAGGGAAAGAAAGCAAGGAGAGGGAAGACAACTCCTCACACATTTCTTTCAAAAGAAAGGTGAGCACAGTTCACAGCTAACACAGTTTAAGAACAGTTAAAGCGAATGTCAGCAGTTGTAAAGATTGAAGGCAGTCAGACAGCATGAAGCTAGCTCAGTTTCAGCAGCAGCAGGTTCCTCATCCTCACCTCATCCCTCATTAAGTGCTGACTTAAAGCTATTATTACAGGTAATCATTTCACATTGAGGTCGCGGACCTCGCAGTAAAAACAGTTCAAGTTTGGAGCGATATTTAGTTCCTTTCCCAGTAAGCTAGCATGACATGTTTGGTATCAGCGGATTCATTCCTCATTCATGGCTTAAAAAAATCTTAAAAACTGAGCCTGTGACGGCCTTAAATTAGATAAATTAGACCTGCATGCACATGACCAACTATTTCAACGTTTTTCCTGATGACAAGTCTATTCAATTCAAAAAAACTTTATTTGTCCTGGGGGGCAATTACAGGCATATGGAGTAATTGCACACAGACACAAACAAGTAAGCACGTAAGTACACTGTGTACACGGTGAGAAACTAGGGACAGTCCATAATGACCTCTGTCTTTTGTTTTGCTCATGATATGAAGCTTGTTTTATTATTATGTTTTTATGACTTATATAGGTTTATGAAGGTTTAGACAGGTGTGCAATCAAGTAGGTTAGAGATTTGACCATTTGTAAATAATTTACAGAAGATGACAAGTACCTGTTACTTTGTTCAATAAATTTGAATCTAATCTAATCAAATGACTGTTGATACAAAAGGAGGCACATGGACTTAACGGTCAGGAAAACCAGCTGAGTGAAGAAGGTTTTGTGTTTGTTACAGGGGGCTGTCTGTGTCAACTGTCACAATAAAGCTGATGATCTGGAAAGGTCTTCAAAAAAAGAAAAAAAAATCTGGATTTTGGAGTTAGTTGAACTGATGTTAAAATTATAAAGTTATTTTTCAATAGACATATACAATAGACACGTTCTGTTTTTGTGTGAAAAAAGCGTGGGTGGTGGCAGTGGGGCTCATAGGGTACTCAGCACCACTAAAGCTCTGACCCTAGAATCGCCCCTGCATCAAGGGGTAATTAATCGAAGAATAATATCATAATAGCAAAATAGAATCAATCAGAATAAAGTAAAATGGCTCTAACCCTAACTCCAACAGTACGTAAACTACATGGTAACAGAGGCTTCATTGCTCCACCTCTGTTTAAACAGGATTGCATCAGGTCATCCATGTTTTGACAGAGCCCAAAACCAAAGTCACATCTAGTTTCACAAGTTTAACAGAAGAAAAAGACTTGTGATAAAAATAAAAAAATGCACCAAAGTACAGTACAAGCCATTACAGGACCTGTGCAAGTTGTTGTATTGATTAAATAGATGTCTTTCTGTTTTGTCAGAGGAACACAAGAGAGACAACAAACTAACAAGTCTGAAACAGAGGCACGCAACTTGCTTTGCAGTTTACAAAATGCCACATTTACTGTATACATGCAGACATCTTCACTTGAGTGTTGAGGTTAACAATGTGTGTGCTTACCAGGCCAGTAGTACATGAAAACCTTCTTTCCCAGGTTCTGCAGGGTGACCCATAATGGCTCTGAGCCATCCCACCAAAGAGGGAGCCGGCTGTCAGGATTGGTCCCAATCAGAAACTCCTTCTTGGAGGGCACGTCCCACATGTAGTTTCCAGTCATCTGATGAACATCACAGTGACGACCTGCCAAAAATCAACAGAAATAACAAAAAATAAAACAAAGCCTGATTATTTGATTATTCTGAGTTCCAGTGTTGTCCAAAAACGATTAAAACCACATTAGTGCCATGATGACACACACACGCACACGCACACACACACACACACACACACACACACACACACACACACACACACACACACTCACAAATTAGGTGAAGGTAAGGCCTTTAACCCCGAGAACACCATACCCACTGTCAGACATGGTGCTGGTAATATTATGCTGTGGGACATTTTGTAGTTGATAGTAGCAGTAGTCAGTTTTGGGGTAACTTGTTACAGAATAATCTGTTAAAGTACTCTGATTACTTTTTGTTGTAACAAGTAACGTAACGCATTAGTTCTACAATTCAAGTAATACTTTATTTGGTTAGTTTATCACAATAGTAATCTATTACTCAAATTTTTTTTGTCTTATCCTTCCTTTGTCGCCACAAAAATAAAATAAAATCCTTGACGCATTTGCACTTTGTGTTTCTCTCCTGCTGCTTAGCAGGTGGCTGCATGCCAGCAGAAGGTAAATCTACAGTTGGTAGTGAGGATGAAGTTGTAATGTTTCGAAGTTTGTTTTGAAGAGAAATATCAGAAGCACTTCATTCAGTTATTTATGAAACCTATGCTAAAATAAAATTCACAAGATGCTCAATGTTCATCATTTAGCGCATGCTGTTCTCCTCTAAAATAACAAAACATAAGGACATTTGTCTTGTGTCTTTGTGCAGCAGTCCGAGGATAGCGGTGTCCTCAGAAAATGTAAAACAAAGTTCCCAGGGTGGCTGTAGAGCCATGATGCCCAACTGATCTAGGGTCCAGAGCCATCTCCTTACTTTTGACAGCATTCGTAGTCAGATAGTTGTCATCACACCACTGCTCAAACTTTCCTATTTCAAGGCGGATAGGTTTGTGTCTTTGTGCAGTAGTCCGAGGATGTCCTCAGAAAATGTAAAAATAAAGTTCCCAGGGTGGCTGTTTGAACATTCATTTGTATATAATGTGAAAAGAACCAGAGAACCAACACACCCTTGTGGGGCACCTGTGCTGACTGATCTGCATTCTGAAAGACAGCTGTACACTCTGACACCGCAACTTTGATTGGTTAAAAAGGAAAAATACCACTTGAATAAAAAAGGACTGACACTCATCTGCTTCAGTTTAAAGATGAGCAGATGAGGTTGGAATGTATTACAAGCTGAGCTGCAATCAACAAATAAAATCTGTGCATAAGCTTTGGGGTCTTCTAAGTGCTTGACAATGAGGTGGGAGATGCTGTTAATGGCTTCATCAGTGCCCCTTCTCTGCCCAAAAGCAAATGGGTCAGGTGCCCAGTTGTCTTCTGCCTTGGGCACAGACAACATGTATTTTTTAAAGCTTTTCACAACAATTGAAATCAGGGCCACAGGTCTAAAATTGTTGTTTTCAGTTAGACATGGTTTCTTAGCTATTGGGGCAGTGGTAGATTTGTTCCAGAGGGCAGGAAGCATGTGTGAATCCACTGACTGCTGGAAAATGGGGCACCAAGCTTTGTCAAGCTATTCTGCACATGCCTCTAAGAGCAGCACAGACATGCCATCTAGGCCAGAAGATTTCTTACTACATGAATGTTTGAAAATGGACCAAATCCTGTTTGGGTCAACTACAGTCCCGCAACATGGATTAGTTGAGATAGTTTCCAGTACATTATTACATTCTTTAGTAAAGTTATGGTTTTGAAACCTAAGAAAAAATCATTCAGTTTGTTTGATGTTGTCAGATCATTAGTATCAGTATTGAGGTGTGTCTTAGTTGTGTTCATGATGGTTACTGCCTTCTTGGAGTCCCACAGCTTTGTTGAGTCTGATGACATAAAATTTGCGGGCGAGTTCCTTTCATTCTATTTTCACACCTGCTCTATCATTATTTTTAAAAGCTATCTTTTTCCTGTTGACATACTCCTTTACACTTCAGTTATATAAGGCTTATTGCTAGGGTACATTGTAATGTCCTTTTTCCTGACCAAGTTGTCTACACAGAATTGTATGTAGTCTGTTATTGTTTCAGTTTCCTCATCAATTTTCAATTCATGAGACATGTCCCAGTTTGTGCAGAGGAAGGATCCTTTGAGTTTTTCTATGCTGTCTCTGTCCCATACAGTCACTGCCTTGGTTTGTGGCTTACCCTTCTTAAAAACAGTCTTGTAGATTGGGATTAGCTGGATAGTTAAGGTCAGAATTTGAAAGGGGGGCTTTGGTTTTTCAGTATATCCATTTCTAATGTTTCGATAACTTTTATGTAAAAGTAGTAGTTCTATGTCAGTTGTGCATACAGACTCTGCTCTGTCTCTGTAACACCATCATGGAGCTGGATTCCCTGTACTCGCAACTCACCCTCGTATTTTCAAGGAGTTCCTCTTTTTTGCTTCTCAGCGACCTTACGTTGCTGAGTATCATAAGTTGTGTAAAAATTCTATTATAATACAGTTTGTTCCAATATAATCCTATGTTACGTACTCTGTGTGAGGAGAAAAAACATCCTGAGTGCAGAGTGCACGCAGAGTGAAGAAGGCATATATATCATTCACTGAGCTTAGAAGGCCTAGCTGCATATTGTAAGAGGGCCCAGTTGAACTCTGTGAACTCTGCCAACTACAAGCGATTAAATTCCATTCCTTTGTGGAGCCAAGAGTTTAATCATATACTGATCACACCTTTTAAACTCTGGAGTTACCGATTGTGGGCCATAAAGAAGGCTACAAAATTACTTTAGAGTCAATAAATACAGCCAAAGGTACATGCACACTTGGCTCCACGCTGTCTGGACAACATCACCTACATGCACAACAAGTCGCAAAGGGGTTTTACTGTAATTTTTGGTAACTCAAAAGAACTCAACACAGTAATTTACAAGAAACAGTAATCTTGTAACATAATGGGTAACTTTTAAAAGAACTGTTTCCCAACAGTAGTTTTAACCGTTGCAACTTGTCCAATGAGAGTAAGCAGTAGTGTGGTCCAGCTTTGAAATTGTCTTCTATAATTTTCCTTTTAACAAACTGGCATGGTTGAAGCATGGTCAGGAAGGCTCTACAGTAGGTGATCAAAACCACCTGGAACATCACTGGTACCCATCTACAGAGCATCATTGATATCGGAGGAATGAGATGTCTGCTCACCCCAGCCACCGTCTGTTCACCCTGCTGCCATCTGGCAAAAGATACAAGTATCTGCTGTCATACCACTAGACTATGGAGCGGTTTCTTTCATCAGGCTGTGAGGCCCCTCAGTTCATCCTCAACACTCCACTAGCATAAAGGGACATCATCTCAGATTTCATTCTACAACTCTGCCATTGTAAAATGCACATTGTTTGTTTTGATCTGAAAGAATATTAAAGTTAAAGCTGAAGAAAGTTAGCATCAAGTAATACTGATGGAATAAAGGGAGGTGTCAATGAATTAGATGCATGTGCGTGAAGGTGTGTGTGTGTGTTTGTGTGTGTGTGGGTGTGTGCGCGTGTGTGTGTGGGTGGGTGGGTGCATGCATGTGTATGTCTCCAGCCAGTGATTCTTTCAACAATAGAATGTGCTAGATCAAAACACACACATCAGCAATAACTGGCAGACTCCAAAGCTCACATCCAATTGGCCAGCATGGCCTGTTGTATTTAGGGCTTAGTTATATACAACACACAGGCATGAATCACACACTGTTAGGGTGGCTGTGTAGCTTTCAGACTTTTAACGCAGGCGGCTTAAGGCAGAGGTTATTTTACCCAAACTGACAACGTCGTCTGACTGCCAGTCATACTTCTCAACATAAGGAATTCTGTGGACCACCCTCAAGTGACAACAAAACTACACAACAAATACATCTGTAAGAGAATACTATATAATAATATCAAATAATGTGCATGCTCTTAATGTAAGTTACATATAACAATAGAATCCTATAAACTTTATAACTTCTCCCTTCTGACATGGTATCTTCCTAAACCTTATACTGGTGCTGAGATACCTTGGGACTCTTTAAGCAAAGCACACTAGAGAGGAGAGTGAGTAACCTGAAGACAAAGATTATACATTATCACACTGAACAGTTTAGCACGGATAATTAGATAATTCTACATTCTCTCCATAACTTTAGCAAAGGTTATACCAGATTTGTTCCAATCCCCAAACTAGCCCAACTGAGGGTGTGTTTGTGTTCACAGCACTGGACTTCAATCAACTCCAGCTGAGAGGAGCTACAAAACACATGCAGGGAATAAAGCAAAAGAAATCATCTGACTGAATTTTTTTTTCAAAATATTATGTAATTATGTAATATAGAGCACAAAATTTAACTTTGTCACATTCCACAATGCTTGGTGGGTCAGGCTCTCAATCACAACACTATGTAGCAGCATCAATATGATTATAAACAGCTGGCTGATACATGTGTTGAAGTCAACAGATGAAAACCAGGGGGTAAACATCTGCAAAAAACCCACATCTCAACGTTGTGATGTGTTCCGCAATGCTGCATGCTGTATGAAATGACACACTGGAATGGCTTTATGCACTTTATGCCGTCGCTGCTTGGTTCAGTGTGAACAAACAAAGGCAGCGTAAAGGCGAACCTTCTTTGCGCCAATAACGTGGAATCTCGGGCGACTTCTCCATTGTTGGATACATCAGCAATGACGGTGAGGAGGAGTACAGAGGAGGACTGATAGAGAGCTTTGTCACATGGTGCAACAGCAACCACCTGAACCTCAACATCAGTAAGACCGAGGAGGTGGTGGTGGACTACTGGAGGAACAGGAGGCCCCCAGCCCCCGTCAGCATCCAAGGGGAGGAGGTGGAGAGGGTGGACTCATACAAGTACCTCAGGGTCTAACCAATAGACAAACCGAGCACATAGCACATACAGTGTTAGTTAAACAATAAATGGGAAAGCTGAGTGAGGTACATGCAAGTTCTAAGCTTGCTCAACTGTTATTGGACCACAGGGCTCAAGGGTCAATTGTATCAGCTGTAGGCCTACTCACTTGCACTCGCAACCTTGACCTGACATGTCTTGGTACAGCATTTATTTATTTCACAACAAAATTTCTTTGTGTCACCCCCTAGGTTTCAGTGAGCAGGATCTCTCACTCTCTCACACACACATCCACACACACACACACACACACACACATATATAAGCTTACCACAAAGTGCAAGCTGTTCAATTCAATCTTGACAACATGAGCAGTTCCTCTCCCTACAGTGTCAAGCAGGATCTGAAAAAAGCTTTCAACATACTTTCCACATTCCATGGACAGCTGCGGACTTCAGTGAACCCAAGAGTCTTGGGTTCGTGTTTGGGAAACAGTGGGCGCAGCACTATCTTTTGGGGTGGAATGTTTTCTTATATGCTACCCAGTGTATGAGCTGACTTCATGACTCCATCAGCACACTCTAAATTTGACAACTTTTACCGTAAAGGTAGTGACAATTTGCACGTCTCGATTGGAGAAAAAAAAAGGTACCCTAACCTTATAAATATATAAATGTCCATTCAGGTTTTCTAAGTGAAATTCCTAATGCACTGACGTCTCAGCATTTATCCAGTTGACTTGAAGCATTTCATCAGGATGCTGAATGTGATGTAGCTAAGAAACACTATTGCATTTGCATGTACAATAACAGCAGTTACATGAAAGTGTTAAAACACTGGAATTATCTTCTCTGAGGCAGGTTTTTTGACTTCTTTGTTTACTGAGGTGATTATTAAACTGATTTTCACTGGTATTGTTATTTTCAGGGCCATGATTGTGTTGCACCAGCAAGTTTGTGAAAGTCCTTTACACGTTGGAGTACAGCTGATTGTCGAGTCCCATTCCTAAGTCAAAAAAGACCGCTTTAAGCGTCAGTGTTTAATGACCTGGAAATGAGACTCAGCAATCAATGGTCTTTTCTCCAGAATATGCATGTCCTACTTTTATGCATCTTCAAATATAAGCAATCAACTACACCGATCAGCCACAACATTAAAACCACTGACAGGTGACGTGAATAACATTGATCACCTCATCACAATGCGATGTTCTGCTGGGAAACCTTGGGTGCTGGCGCTGCCACTTGACACGCAGCACCCATCCAAACACTGTTGTGGACCAAGTACGCCCCCTCATCACAACAACACTACCCGATGGCAGTGGCCCCCCAGCAGGACAATGTGCCCTGACACACCACAAACACTGTTCAGGAACATCTCGAGGAACACAATAAATGGCCCAAGGTGTCGACCGGGCCTCCAAATTCCCCAGATCCCAATCTGATGGAGCATCTGTAAGACGTGCTGGAGCAGGTCTGATCCATGGAGGCCCCACCCCCCAACATACAGGACCCAGAGGATCCACTATAAAACGCCCTGGTGCCAGACACCACAGGACACCCTCAGAGGTCTGAAGTCCATGTCCTGACAGGTCAGAGCTGTTTTGGCTGCACGAGGGGAACCTTCACAATATTAGGCAGGTGGTCATGATGTTAAGCCTGATCGGTATGTCAGCAGTAAGTCACTAAAGCATCAGCAGCTGTAGGCTTGGGCCAAAATTAGATATTGTTGAATATCACAATTTTTGCCATCATAAGTGATATTTATCTCAATGTCAAATATTGAACAGCTGCGTAATTCTTCATCTGATAGGAACTGCTCTGGATGTATTTCAATTAATTACAGTGTTATTTCTCACCCTGGCTGGCTCTATAGAGTCTAGAGGAAGGAATTAACTGCACTTAATATATTATACTATTTACACTGACTAGTATGAATAGTATGAATAAATGAAGGACTGATTGCTCCCTTTGCAGCAACGCATGCAACACTTTGAAATAAACCTAATAATGTTAAATAGGAACTTCTAAATCAAATATATAATCAACATAAATTACAAATAAAAAACAGAAACCAAGTAGTTTAAGCATTTTCAAACATTATGTTACCTAACCGGACCATAAACACAGCACTGTCGAAAGATAAAAATTGAAAAGCTAAAGAAATACAATGTTTCAACCACAGATATGTGGTCTGCAGAAATGCTCACTGCCAACATGTTTTTTGGCATTTGAGTTGCTATTTAAATTGAATATTGGACGACAATGACCAGCAATATATTTGGAGGTGAGAAGGTGAAGCCTCTCACCCCAAGAACATCATACCTGGTGGTGGTGGTATTATGCTGTGGGGCTGTGCTCTCATTGGATCTGGTGCTCTAAAGGAAATAAATGGAATAATGAAGAAGGAGGATTGGAAAACCTGAAATCATCAGCTAGATGACTGGGTCTTGGTGCAGTTGGGTGTTCCAACAGGACAGTAATCCGAAACTCATGCCAAAAGGGAAATGTTGGGTCTCTGCAAATAAATTAATCAAGGATTACGGCCTAGAACTCCTCAATTTGGAAAGTACCATGACATTGCTTTTTTTGTGAATTGAGCCTATAAAAATAAAGATTGATCAGAAAAGGAATGGCTAAATAAAGTTTGCTTTTTTTACGTTTTGGAATGGCCTTCCCAAAGCCCTGACTTGAACCTCATCAAGAACACATGGACTGTACTGAAGAAACATGTTTGTACCAGTCCCCATTTTTGCCGGCCTGTCCGAGACTTAAGTGTGTACACCACACACACCTTTCTGAGCCAGGATAGGCTGGGAAGGAAAAAGAGGAGAAACACTGGATAGGCAGAAGAGGAAAGTAGACATATAACATAAAAATGAGCAATGGAAAACTTTTTCCCCAAAGGATTTGTATCTTACTGTATAGGTCACTATTCACTATCAAGGACAGGAAGATGACTGTGAGAAGGACAAGATAAGGGAGTAAAAAGAAAGGCTGTAGAGTTATGTAATATAGCTGTTTTCTCTATCACCATGTGCCTGTTAGTCAGTGGTGGTGGTCAGTGGTTTATTTCTCCTCCATTAAATATCCATGCATATGTTATTTTTTCTTCCCCTATTTTATCTGATAACATTAGTTAATACTTGTCAGATTTCAATTTCAAACCCATGGATTAAAATGTATCCTCAGAAAGATAAAGACAGGCTGTTTTTCTAACACTAGACATTTGACTTTTAAGAGATGTGTGCCCTCACCTATATGATGCGTTGCTATAAATTAAACTACTCTACAGTATAAAGAAGTTGATTAAACTAAAATTTAAACATCTAGTTAGTACAAAAGTTTATCAAGCAGCCGACTCTTAGTAAATCAAGATAAAACAATGATTGTCCCCATTTTTTTCCTCGTAATTAATAACAGTGGATGTTTGTATGATACTGCCCAACTCGAAATGTCCTCGGTTGTCATTTCAGAAATCTAGTCAACTGAAGGTAGATAGGTAGGTTAGGGATGGATGGATGGACGGATGGATGGATTAATTACCTGTCATTAAGGAGTAGTAATTGGGGTACGATAAACTTGGGAAGTCCGGCGTCATGTAGTCCACCTTCACACCATTGCTCACGAGCTCACGGAATCCGGGCAGCGCATCCAGGTCGTCGATGTAATCGTAGCGGAACCCATCGATCAGGAACACGAGCAGCGGACGGGCTGCGAGACACAGCTGGCCGGCTCCGAGCAGCAGCAGCAGGGAAGGGAAGAGTCGCAGCCCGGGGCACATGGGTGTCCGTCTGAGGGACATGGCTGTGCCGATTTGTGCTTTTCTAAGGTAGCACAGCGTGGAGACCCGAACATGCGACGACTCGTGTCAAGCGGGGAAATGCAGTAGGCCAGTGAGGGAATAAAGTCCCCTGATCTCACACCGTTGTGGGCTGGGTCACAGTCTGGGTGCATTTGTATGGAAGGCCAAATGGGCCATAATCGCCCTGGACATGTATTGCAAAAAAGGGTCAGTGAGGTGACACCTACATTTTTTAAATGTCAACAAGGCCTAAAACATCAGAGATGCACGTCAACATGCATGTCAACTAGATGTGGTAAGTCAACCAGGCATTTATTGCGTCTCATCATAGCATTATTTGCATCTCAACCTGGCATTGCACCAAAAGATTAATAATTATCTAAATTTAAAGAGTAACTGAACCAATATATGTGGGTATTTAACATCATCTCCTCAGTTAAAACCTACTCTCTGCAGCTTGGGTTGTTTTATGGATCAGACTAGGACTCTTGAGCAGCAGGTTAACAGTTTGGTCGTTACAGTTTTTATCAACTGAGAAACACTGCCAAACCGAGGCCCATTGTCCCAAGACCACAGTTGGAAATGCTCATTCGTGCATTATACAGGAACTCCTGATGCCCTCTACCACAAGTAGAACTGTGAGGTCCACTAACCAGGGTTTGTTAACCTTGCACCAGGCTAAAGAGAAAAGGAGACTGTGCGTTTGAAGTTGTAGCTCCTACACTTTGGAACTCTCTTCCATTAAACTTACATAATGTGGACACAGTTTACACATTTAAAAAAAAGCTGAAGACTCATTTATTTAAACTTGCTTTTGATTAATGTGTCTGCTATTTCATATTCTATGTTTCACCTCTAGTTTGCTGGCTGGTCAGCTGTTTTTATTTTTTGTGTTTTTTTCAGTTTTTTTTTTCAAAATGCAATTACAGTGTATTAAACTGTATTTAAAAAAACCCAAGTTCATCTGTAAACTTAGTCATTTATAAATGTTTTTAATGGTCTAAAACTTTATTTTGACAGTTAATCAATGCTAATAGACATTTTTACAGTGATGAAAACACATGTATTAAATGTTTAAATAAATAAACAAACAAACGTATGTTAAACTACAAAACAAACACTGCTTTTTCTAGTAATTTTCATTAATTTTACATATTTAAAAAAATATTTTTCAGTATTAAATTGCTTTTGAACAATTCTATTCAAAATTAAGAGTTATTTTCTTTGTTATTAGAATTTTTTACAATGTAGTAAAGAGTGTACAGAAGAAGACAGAAGTGTGTGTTTTTCTTCTTTTTGTTTTTAAAGTTACTCACCACTCAAGTAAAGTCTTTAGCTTGTTCTTTTGTGCTCGGCCTCAAGGCAGACCCAACATTGAGTCCAGTTCTGCTCCAAGGTTTCTGTCTGTTAAAAGGCAACTTTTTCTCGCTACTGTCGCCAAATGGGGGAAATGTTGGGTCTCTGTAAATGAATAAATCAAGGAGTATGGTCTAGACCTGCTCAATGTGTCGGGTGTCATGCAATGACTTTTGTTATGAACTGGTACTATGGAAATAAAGAGTGACTGATTGATTGATTGATACCTTTATCTACTCGAGTAACTGTTTATGAAAAGTAACAGCAATTACTTGAGTATGTTTTTCTGCTACTCTACCCAACTCTGGTATTTAGTGTCTGTGCTCCCACTTCTCTGTGCCAGTTGATCTTAGTCCCTTGTGTCAAGCGTTCCAGCAGTATTTCCTTGCGATCTTTAACTGAACTGCTTCCTGAGTTCTGCACCCCTGTGTGCCAATGGCTGCTGCTAAATGAATTGTCACTTAGTTAGATAACCTAGAAAAACTAGTTAATATGCTAACTAATATAGTATGTCAGTGTGTGTATGTGTGTGAGATGTGGCCTCCTCAGACATGCCCATGTTGAGGCATTGTTTTTTAAATTTCCACGGTAGAGGCACTTAATTCAAAACTCAGTGTCAGGAGTACCCACATAGAGATGTGGATGGAATTGAGTTCAAAATGTTTGTTGTTTGGTATCAGTGCAGGCGCTATATAGATTTGGGTATGGCACTAGGGTGTATATTGAATTAATACATTATATATTTACCATAATTTTATTTAGTAAATATATCAATAAATAATAAAATATCTGCACAGAAATCTCTGTCAACCCCAGCTGCATATTAAGCAAACCCAAACAGGAACGTACGATCTCTATCCCCATGTCTTTGTTCTATGTTCTGTTTACCCTTAAGCTGGGCCCAAGAACCTACAGTTTTGCTTCCTCATAAGGCTGTAACATTAAACACATTAAATCACACAACAGTGGTGTAACCAAACATTGTTTTTTTATTATCTTAAAAAGTAGCACAATCCCTATAGGGTATCACATACACTACAACAACAGTAACACCATACTACACACCAAAGGGACTTTCAGATATTTAGACATTTAAAAAATCCCTCTTTTTATTGTTTAAATTATTTGACTAGGCATGACAGATAAACATCATTTACAGGTATGACATGTCGTCACTATTAGAAACAAAGTTATTGTTTAACCTCCATTTTTATAAACCACCACCGATGTTAAGGGAAGACATTTCATGGACTGTCAGTGTAGCAAAAATGATGGAAAGTTACAGGACTGTGGCTGGAGGGGCATAGGTGTTGAAGGAGGGCCACTGGGCCAGACACTAGCAGGGAGGACTGGGGTGGGGGCAGTGCAATCAGACGTGAGGAATGGAACCCATGACCTCCATCAGGCAGGGGACTACGCCCCGTTTTTATTAGCGGAACAGAGAAAAGAACCCCACTGTCTGTGGAACAAGAGTGAAAACCCTGAACTACGGTAGAACAGAGATTTAACATAAGCAATAATTTGAGTAGGTGTCTATTAAAATAATCGGCAACTATTTTATGATCAATTATTTGGTTTGAGTAATTTATACGAGAAAAAAAATGAATATTGACTTCCAACTTCTTTAGTGTTAACATTTTCTGGTTTCTTTACTTCTCAATGATGGTACTGATGGGGTTGTGGACAAAACAAGATATTTAAGGATGTCATGTCGGTTTTCGAGAAACGCTAATCAACATTTTTCTCAATTTTCTGACATCCTATATACTAAACAACTAACTGATTAATTGAGAAAATTATGGAACAATTTACGAAAAATGTAAATAGTCCTTAGTTGCAGCCCTATATAACATTGGGGACATAGGGACAGAAACTGTAGTGGTTAACCCAAGATTAGTGGTACAATTGAAAGTGAAACTACTGTATTTGTAGGGACAAGGCACCCCCTAAACAGTAAAGGTGGAACAGCAACTTGACTAACAGAGTCTGGACAGTCTGCGTGTCTATCTGTCATCATAGAATAGGGGATAAAACTCATGGGTAGAACTGGCACTACAAATATCTGCAGAGGCATAATTGGATCTGGAAACCTCCTGTAATGATAAAGTAAGACTAACAGCCTACTGTTGTGTGCTTTGTAAGAAATTTGAAGGGTTAGTGCATTGACAAGTAGTATGATAACTCCTCTGACATTGTAGACTAATGGCTACAATCATTGAATACTCTAAAAAAAAAAAAAAAAGAAACTAGAATCAGACTTATTGGCACCACCCCAAGGGGTTTTAATCAGACTTGGATTTTAGTCCTAAACACATCTAGGGACTATAAACCAAGAACACAACTGGAACAGACTATAAATCTATCCCAGTGGTAGAAAAGAGATGATAATCATAAGCAGGAAAACAGAAAAATCAATAAAAAGGGATAGAATATGAACCATTAACCTTGTATAGAGGGAGAAGAAGTTAAAGCCTCTATATTCATAGTTTGAAGCACACTGAACCTTTGACTATCGTGGTAACAAATATTGGTGGACCCTTGTGTAGTAGCAAGATAACTGGATACGCCAGACGGTTTGTCACAGAACCATCTGGAAAGGCGCCGCTAGAAACTGTTTGAAAAGGACAGGCACTTTCAAATTCTTGCAGGTGATTGGACAAACCATCTGCCTGTCACGATCGATCATGGGCTAACTTCAACCAATCAGATCAACAGTAGGAGAGCATGGCCGCCAGTGGAGCCAGTTAGTATATCAAACTTATCAAAGCCAGTCAAAAGACTAGAGCCCAAATTCTTTCAAATTTAAAAAAGCCCTTGGTGCCGTTCTGTTTTCTTTTTGAATTAAATACACTATCCAGTTCTAACTAAACTGATGTTTGCAGCATCTAAGCTAACCTCAAGGAGGTTCCATTGTTGTTCTCAACTGAAAAGTAACTTTTCTTGTCGCTTGTCACATCTAAGCCATGCCCACAGCTGGCAGTAGTTCTCCAATGGACACTGTTCAGATCAACCACTGTGTTCGGCCATAAGTTCAAAGTTTGAAGCTTGGCAAAATGGATTTGCAACATCACATGACCACGTGATCTCACCAGTCCAGCTTCCTCGCAAGGTAAGTGGCAAGATGCAGAGCAGATCTGAATACTGTAGTAGAATGAGAATTTAAAGGTTAGGGAGTGGAAAATCGACGCCTGGTTTGGTCGTGCATTCCAAAAAACACGGGGTCCTATTTAAATGATCTATAGCACATGGTCTAAAAACCATGGCATAAGTGCATTTAGGGCATTTAACGCCCTTTTGCTTGTTAAACAGTGGATAATCTGGGTGCAAACTAAGGTGCAATGCACAAAGGGGTTGTATTTAGACTCTTAATTAGTAGTATGTGTGGTTATGTTTATAACATAAATTAAACAACTCAGCGTGTTATCCCTCATTCCCTTTAATAGCATGGTGCGCCAGGAAGCAGCACTTTACAATTTAAACAGTAGCACTCGAATTCACTGAGAGTCAGGGATGTGGTCTTTGGCTGGTGGACCCTCACACCAACTCTATTTGAATATAAAAGAATAAAAACTAATATTGCCATCCCCGTGTGTAAATGTGATGCATGGATCAGGCGGGATGGGTCAAAAAATGACCATTATGATTAAGAGTGGATGGGAGGCAGTTGGCTGAAATATGTTCTACAGCAGCAGAAAGGATAAGTGTGTCTCTCCATTAGGAGAGTTAGAGCGCGCGTTTATGGACGAGGCACAGAAGCTAAACTTCCCACACACACAGTTCAGATTTGTACAGGGATATTGTTTGGAGTAAAGCAGCCGTCCTCCTGATAAATCCTGAGCCCCATCAGAGCTGTCTAAAGATACTTATTTCAGAAAATAAAAAAGAATAAAAAATATAATCCTTTTTCTCTGGAGAGTTTCATCTGACCTGTCAAGTTTATAACTAACGCTTATAGTTTTGCTGCTTAAATGTGCCACAGTTTTTGCTGCAGTGACATTACTGCATGCACGGAAATGTTTCAAATGATTGAAAGCAATCTCTTTAATCGCTGAAGTACGTGTACACCAGTTGTGAACCCACCTATGTAGGCACATCTTACTATCTGAATAATGTGCCCTTTAAATAGCAGGAAGAGTACTGTGCCTATGACTTTAGACAAGGTTTTTGTTGGTCAATGTTTTCTGCTGCCTCAGGATAGCAATGCACCCAAGGGTGTACACCTGACCACACTTAATTTTAAGATAGGCCCACAAATGGGAGCGAGTACATTTGCTACTTACACAACATGGGTGGGTACTGGGCGTAAAAATGACAAATGTGTCGGTCAGAAACAGGAAGTGACACTAGGGCTCAATGTGTTCGCAAGTAAGAGGCCAAGTAAGGGTTTTTGTCCTTGTCAGTACACTTGTGACTCCTTACTGGTGAGTCATGGTGCAAGTACTTTTGCTTAGACCAACAGTACAGTTAGTTGTGACAAGGACTGCAACTGAACATCCCACATTGAGAGAAATATATGGAAATAAATCAAGTTTTTCAAAAACCATCAAGTTCTACCATACAAGTTAACTGAAAGTGAGAACGACAAGTGTCCTTATATACACCATTCTTTAACCAAAAGTAGCTCTACTTGCATCTTTTACTGAGGCACACTTAAAGGGTCAGTAAGTTTCAAATGAAGTGCTCGTTGGATCGAGCAACAACAATCATTTCTGATGTCGACATTAATGTAGCCAGAAAGAGGCTAAGGTGGCAGACTTATCCCCCTGCCTTTGAGTGTGGAAATCATGAACACACTTAAAGTGTGTACCATTGAAAGAACCGTTGTCAGTGAAGAAAGGGAAAAATCAGGGAGTCCAGCACCTGGATGTGTAGTGTGTTAGTGTATATACGTGTGTCTATGCATTTGTGTGTGTATAGACATTCACAGGCTAGAGGCTGATGACAGTGTGATAGTAGAAAGGATGGATTGTGTTTTTGCTGCTGTGGAGGTAGTTGTAAAGGAGCCTTGTGGGACAACAACACTGGGATGACTGACAGCTCCCTGAGCCTATAGGAGGATAGGACCGATAGGACTGCAGGCATTTTGAAATCGGTAAATCCAGCTCAGCTCAGGTCCGGATTATAATTAAACCACACATTTCAAATTCAGGTATTTCACATCTGTGCCATAGTCAGTGGTCACCGCATCCATAGGTTCAGTCACTGTGTCATCCCAGTCCTGTTCATCCAAATGCTTCATAGAAGGGACTAAAATAGCAAATTACTATGCAGGTGACACATAACCTATAATACAACGTGTAAGCAGCCATTTAATACTGTATTCCAAATATATTATCACTCTTTTTATTATTACTATTAGCATGGCCTCACTGACCATAATACATCTTAGCACCAGGAGTGAGAGTGACTTGAGGATTGGATTCAGACAGTTAAAAGAAAAAATCAAGTAGTCATGAACTTGGTAGAAAGGTAAATTAATGTTAAAGTTGTGTATGAATAAAGAACTACTGAAATAAAAAAATAAAGTGACATCCCTGCTTGTTGTGTATAATACTGGTCTGGATGAGTTTTTGCTAGAATCGCATCTTATTTTCCTTGTTCGACACTCAGCCACCCCAAGTGCCAATACAGCTGCTCCCAACAAATGTGCCCCCGTGCACTCTGGTCAGGCCTTTAACATGCTGCAGAATGGACTTTCTCTGATGTCAAAACTTAAATTGAACTTTAATCAAATCAGTGACTTTTTTTGGTTTAAATCTAATAACTCTTAGAAGAAATAATCGAATCATTCTTTTTTATTTTTTTACAACATAGTTGTGAAGCTCAACAGGGATGTGACCATGACCGCTCTCTATTGGATGCAGCTCTGCCATTCAAGCAGTCCAATCTCACATTTGACTCAGTTTTTTTTGTGTTTAATAGAATGATGGTGCTTTTTTTTTTCTTTATTAAGAGATTTTTTGGCCACATGCTCTATTCATCTCTGTCCAATCTCTCCCCATCCTCCTCTCACTTCAACTGCAAAAGGAATCCAAGCAATAAATGGTGACATCCGTCCACATAAAAACAAATAAAATTATTTTCTTAGTTTATGTGTTTATTGAGGTCCTGCTGTGATGATGCAATCTAGTGTTCAGTGCAATGCTGAAGAGAAGAGAAGAGAAGAGAAGAGAAGAGAAGAGAAGAGAAGAGAAGAGAAGAGAAGAGAAGAGAAGAGTTTATTAATCCCCAGAGGAGGAAAATTCAGATGTCACAGCAGCAACAGAAATTAAAAGGAAACACTTGAGTCACCACCGTCTGACCACCTAAGGTCTCACCTGAGCTCTAAATAGCTAGAGAAAAACAATAGAAAGAAATGGGAAGCACATGACTGTGATGCAATGCAGTTCCTGCTCAGGTGTTCATGTGCACATTGGTCCACATGTAACCTCAGCTCGTCCTTATAAAAAACTAATAATAATAATAAATCAGGCCTCAGGATTCATTTTTAGAGAGCATGGCTTACAGATCATGGTGGAACATGGTGACATTGTGCTGTAGTATGACCATGCTTGAATGAGGACCAAATTATCTTCATGACTAGCCTACATTTTTCAACTCACTCTACTACGCTTTCTGTTATGAATCTAAATGCATTATCTAAATCTGTACAGTTACCTTTTAAAGCTATGTAAGACAATTTATTTATTTGATTTGGGCCTTTTATTCGGACAAGATAACAGAGGGTGGGGATGACTTGCAGCACAGGGCCACAGGTCAGATTTGAACCCCGAATCCCTGAACCCAGAAGACATCCTTTACAACATGATCACCACTCTGTGCTCCAAATAATCCCTTCTTGTGTCACCACACTGCTTTTAGTCACCGCTATCCATAAATCTCAGTGATACTTCGTAAAAGTAATAAGATGACGTTTAACTGTGGGTTTAGTGCCTTGACCAAGTATTTAGCATTTAGTATTAATACATTTATGTGCTGGCAGAAATGACAAAAACAGGTTTTCTGCATGCCGGAATGGCAGCTGTTGCAATCTGTGATGTCACTGGCAGGACCTCAATAAATTGCATTGCATCTTCATTGGAAACAAATTAAAAAAAGATGCTGGCCCTCAGAAAACAACGCTATGTGGACACAGGCCCTGTACTTGACCACCACTGTGAAGTGACTCTATGAACAAGAATACTAGTTTTGCTATATGTACAGTACTTTAAAACAAAGACAGTAACAGAATGGAGCACGCCATTATATTTTATGTTAGCCATCAATAAATATTGGCAGTTGTACACTGCACATACATTGACTTGTATTGTAATGTAAATACTGCATTTAGCTTTTCAAGTGTCACCTCTCGGATTTCTTTAATGTTTTATTTTTTGTTTATTTATTTCAAATACATTGCTATGTTTCATTACCACTCAGTCTGTCTCTGTGCTGTACAGATCGTCTCTAACCCTCAGTCATTAATAAACTTTACTTTTTGGGAAAAACACACCTGGCCTTTTTTACGAAAGTGGAACGGAGAAAAAAGCATCTGTCCATTGGACACTGGCACACTGGCTGGAATGGCAGAGGATTTGAGCTGAAACACAACACAGCTACATCCCATGGGCAATCAGGGGTCACATGAAAAGAGAAAAGGGGAAAAAAAACTGGAGCAAATCTGTCTCTACTAAAGTGTCAACAGTTTGCAATCAACAATCTCATTCCTGGAGCTACACCATAGGCTGTTAATATATGTGAAAACAGTTGGACAGGACAATTACAAGCTGGTTAAAAACTGGCAACAGTGTTCAGGCAGTTTAGATGAGAATCATGGCACGAACTGCTTAGCTTTATTCTACAGTGGGTGTTAGTAAAAGCAGTCCTTGTTAGAGGTTACTTATTCGACAAACCACCTCACGTTGTTAATGGAATAGAGTCAAGAGAATTAACTGTCATGTGACTTCCTGTGGCACTGCACCTAACAGGGTGTCTGCAGGTGGTAAATTTAATGAAGGGCTAACAAATTCAGTAATAGTAGGCAGCAGAGATGTGTCTCATCAGTGTGCAATACCAGGAGTCGTCACTAGAGGGAGATGCACTTATCTGGAGCAGCTGGAATGGGAGTGGAAATAACATGACCTGAGATTACAGATTATACAAACACCCAAACACCTGCCCCACCACCTCCCACCAAACATACACACACACACACACGCACATGCACACACACATACACACAACTAGAACCCACTTAGGTGAAACAACACAACAGGCTGTAGAATGACATGGTCAGAGTCTGCCCAGTGGCCTGGTGTGTGTGTGTGTGTGTGTGTGTGTGTGTGTGTGTGTGTGTGTGTGTGTGTGGGTGAGTGAGAGAGAGAGAGAGAGAAAGAGAAAGAGAAAGAGAAAGAGAGAGAGATAGATCAGTTTCCTGGTGGTCACAATTTCTCTGATTGCATGTGTGTGTCTGTGTGTTATCAGCTGTCGCTCCACAGCTGGCCTGTGGCAGCTCCACTGATTTAGACAGTCTGTCAGACTTAAGATGTAACAGTCCTTGGAGGTGGGACTTTTATTTCTGGCCTCTGTCCAGTGGCTCTCAGCGCTCCACCAATTCCTTATATCTGCTTCTAGACGCTGGTGATTGATGCAAGGCAGGCGCTAGGCTTCTGGAGTTTCTCAGGTTGGGTGCTGGCAGGTTCTGGGATGGTGCGGAAGGAGAAGGGGGGACCGTTGCCAGACGTTATGCCTAGATGGCCAGGGCTCAGCGCGAGGTTCTGTCGACGGTTACTTTCCACTATGGATGAGGTGTTCGACGCTAGGCTCTCTCTTGTTCTAAAGAGAGACATACAATGAGAGGTTTTACAACCCTACCACCAAAGAAAGCACTTGAGACAAACAAGAGAAAACACACGACCACATGACCAGTCAGATGATTTTTCTTCAATGGGTTAAAGGAATAGTTCGGGTTTCTTGAAGTGGGGTCATATGAAGTGCATATCTATAGTTGGTCTGTTCTCTACAGTAGTTGCCGATCAGCGCAGCCTCAGTTTGGAGAAGCAGAGAGTCGCTCCAGCCCAGACGCTCAGCTTTGTACTGCAGTGAACGGAGACCAGATGCAAAGTGAATTTTAACCACCTAAAACAAGGCCCACCTAAAAAAATCTATATCAGTTCAAGTGTATGTTGTATATAGAAAATTCACACCGCTTTACATCGCCATCAGACCGCCCTTTCTTTTGGTACTACATCAACCGTAGAACCCCACGCATTAACGCAACTGGGCCTCGCACTGTATTTCCCCGCTCACAGATCACCAGTTTGGGTCAGAAAGAACATTTGCGAGCTGAGACTAAAATCAAACTTTTCAAAAGACTTCAAAGATGGGGCGTTCTTGTTTTTTTTTTTTACGGGCTGCTATAAGAAACAAGTGACCAAGTCACCGTATACATTTCACCGTGTACCGTTGGTTGATATTGACCTCAGACAGCTGTGGCTAGTTGTACTGAATATGGACATCAGCACACCACCAGCGCGATTGAGATATCTCCGTGTTTGCAGTTTTCATTTTTCTGAAGAGGAAATATGTACAACCACCGCCAAGAAAGCCACATAAACAATTGCTGAAGAGTACTGCTGTATCCAACTGTCAGGTAAGAAAGCACTATATACCTACAAATAAATAAAACAAATGATCAAACAACCAGTAAAGAAATTATGGCGGCGAAATACAGTGCGAGGCCCAGTTGCGCTAATAAGTAGGGATACAGAAGTTCTACGGTTGAGAAAATGTAGTGCCAAAAGAACGGGCGGTCTGACGGCGATGTAAAGCGGTGTGAATTTTCTCTATATAACCTACACTTGAACTGATATAGATTTTTTTTAGGTGGGCCTTGTTTTAGGTGGTTAAAATTCACTTTGCATCTGGACCCCGTTCACTGCAGTACAAAGCTGAACGTCTGGGCTGGAGCGGCTCTCTGCTTCTCCAAACTGAGGCTGCGCTATGGTAGGGAACAGACCGACTGTAGATATGTACTTTATATGACCCCACTTCAAAAAACCCAAACTATCCCTTTAAGGTTAAAAAACCTAATTAGATCTACCATGGGGAAAGAATGTCTTAGTGGACTTTCTATTATTACTATAAATAATGTGGTCTCACAACAGCTGTCTTATGATGATGTCATAGATGACTTTATTGCAAGAAAAGCAAGATGAGTAAAGCCGTAGAACTATGCTACATTATGCTAGTGCACTGACTGAGGTTTATGTACTTTAGTTTTTTGTGTAGTTCTCTCTTTTATATTATATTTATAAATCTTTTTTATGTGTCTTGGGTATTGTGTTTTTGGGGTGTACTTTATTCATATTATATTTATATTGTATTTTATAAATGCCATTGTTTCTAAATACTGTTTTATTTATAAACTAAAGAAAATCAACATAAAGCAATGCGGTTTGTATAAGAGTGTATGGTATGCAATGGCAATTGTGTAAGATGCAAGGGGAACCAGCTAACATCATCAGCCTCACCTTAACCTTCACATTAGATTTAAGAGGAATGAATATAATAATGCAATTTGCACCATTTGATAAACAGAAAATGAGAATGGCAAATATGCCAATAAAGTAGCAGGTGCAGAAATAGGGTATAATGGTGTGTATGTATGAAGTATGTATATACATGCTCTCACCGTGGTGAGTTGAATCCACTGTCAACAGTGACGGAGCTAGAATCCATACTGTCCAATCTAGCAGAGTGGGCCGACTGCTGGTTCTGACTGGGCTCTGGAAGGTTCTCTTTAGCACCAGGGAAGGTGAGGGTTCTTTCAAACCTTCTTTGTAGATCCCTCTCCTTCTCTCTCTCCAATAGCCACTGCATGGTCCCTGCTCCACCACCTCCCATCCCAACAATGCCTCCTCCAGCCTTCTCATCCTCTCCTCGACCTTTAGTACCCCCCTCCTCAAGTTCATCGTCATCTGAGACATTGTAGTAGTCAAAGGAGGCCTCTGCAGCAGTGGTCATGGGTTCAAGCCCCTGTGGATGAGCAGGTGGTGTGGCCACCAGAGGTTTTGGAGCGTCAAAGGCCTCTTGGGAATCAAGTGCATCGCAGGAAAAGGACAAAGTACTGGAAGCGAGGGCTGAGGGTTTCCTCAGAGAGCTGTAGCCAGACAATGGGAGGCTTGGAGGAGGTTTGAAAAGTGTGTCCTTACTAAATATCTCCTTACGTTTCTCCTGACCTGAGGAGGCACTGTGGGGAGGTCGTCCATTAGGAAGGGGGAGGTCAGGGGTGGAGAGAGGTATTGGAGGCAGGCTGCCACCCTTAGGTCCCACTTTTGAGAAGTCCTCCTTATTTTCCAGTGGATGGGGTGTCAGCCTGTCTGTTTGCCTATCATTGCTGCCTAGTTTCAGTCCATCGTGGCTACTTTTGCCCAGAGTTCCTAGTGGGTTTGCTACTGTGAGAACAGCTTCAGAGAATCCTGTATAGTGGAAGTAATCATCAGGAGGGCCAGAGGTGGACAGGGGTTTGGGTGAGTATGCTGGCAAGTTGTCCCTGTTCTTACTCTTTTCTAAGCTCCTGCCATCATCCAACCCCAGAGAATCCACAGGCAGCTTTGCTGCGGGTGGTGTGGCACGTGAGTAGTGAGAAGAGCTCTGATTGGTTCGCAGGGTGCCATCGTCAGTATAGTAACGGCTGCGGTCATCATAATAATCAGGTGGTCCAATCAACCCAGCTCCAAGTGGTCCTTTAGAATTGTCCATGGATCTGGAACGTTCCTTGGCCTTATCGCTGCGTTCATTCCTGGACTTCCTCTCCTGGGTGTGGGAGTGTGAGCGGTGGACTTTGGAGTGGTGGGCTGATGGGCCATGGCTTGGCTCGGGAAAAGGCATTTCTGTGCGCCGCTTGGCAAGCTCTCCGGACACATCCCACTCAGGGGTCACAGGCAAATGGGAGGAGTCAAGGATGTTGGGGTTGCTGTGTGCCAGATGTAGCCGGGCCCGCTGTCGCTCCATGGCCATGGCGTGTTCTCTCGGTGACCGAGCCAGTGATGATGAGTAGGCTCTGTAGTCCCTGTCAGCCAGCTCCAGACGGGAAGCGTCACTTGGCTCACCACGGGACACCCTGGTCTTGCTATGCGAGCGGCTAAGTTTGGTCTGAGACTGTTTCCTGTGTCTACCTCCACTTCTTCTGCTCCTGGAGCTCTGATTGGCTGACGATGCTTTGCTCCTCTGGGCACGCTCTTCTTCAAGACGCTTCATGACTGCTGTGTGCCGGGCAAGATTCTCAATGGTGAGGTCAGGGTTAATTCTGCGGATGATCTCTATCTCTACATGGCGTGGCAGCTGGCTGGGTGCATCCTCATCACGGAGAGGCCACTCCTCAGGGGGGAACTGTGCAGAGAAGGTGGCCAGCTGCTTCGTCTTGTCCTTTTTAAAGCTCAGACGGAACAGTTTCAAACCAAATTTCCGACCTCCTGTGCCACTTCCTCCACTTGCTTGTTTGTCTACCTCTCCAGTTCCTCCTCCTCCTCCCCCACCACCGCCTCCTCGGTGCTTGGTAAGTGTGTCCGTCTTGAAAGAGAACCCGAGGGTGCTGCGACTCTTTTCTGTATTGCCTCCTGCTTGCTGAGGAGGTGTTTGTGGAGAGTGTGGGAATGAGTATGCCTCCCGGTGGTCTTTGGGGGATCGGCGCTGCAGGGTTGTATGGTGGCTAGGGGGATCCTCTCCACGGTGACTATTATAAAAAGAATCTCCACCGCCTCCCCCACTGTTGTTTTGGCTGGATTTTGGGTGTGTTCGATCTCGCACAACTCCGGAAGTGGACGGGGTGATGGTGCCAGAGAGAGGGGAGATGCACTGTGTCTGCTGATGCTGCTGTTGGTTCTGATGTTGCTGTTGTTGGTGTCGGTCAGCAGATCGTTCTTCTAAGTGGTACCACTTAGAGCTGGTTCGGATAAGACTTGGAGTGATGAAGTAAGTCTGAGGGGTTACAATGAAATATCCGTCAGATGTTGGGTATATCTTCCGCTCACGGACCAGCATGCTAAGTGTATGGTGCAGAACCTCCTCCGTTGGTGTGGGAACACCTAAGTATAATCGGAGATAAGAAGTAGTTAGAACAGGGACATTTCACACAGGTCCACATTAGATTCTCTTTTAATTATGACCTAATTAACCTCCATTGCAGTACTGAGTTACCTCCCTGGACAGCTTAACAACCAATCACACCTGGGCTCACCTAGCACTAGCAACCCACATGAAGGCCGGTTAAGTCAACAACCCATAAGTGGCCCTGATGACTCTGAAACTCAGAGCTCACATGTGTCCTTAACAACTCTGTAAGGACACACCCACACAGAGAGAACTGAACAAGCCTCTTGGATGAGAGGTGAAACGTCTTCAAGGAACTGAAACAAGTCTAGTTTCCTATGATACAGCACTTAGAATTACCATGACCCGGATGGCTGAGAACCTTTATCAACATCTGCATCCAGGTTGTTAGGGGTTAACCACGTCCCGCTGACGATATGCACAAAGCAGTCTCTGATTTCCTGTTGCTGAGTGAATAGCACCTCATCAACTTTATTTTTCTGCAATTGCCAGAAAAACACTTGGTAGGGGAATAGCTGTAGGTCCGAGCTGGTTCAGCTTGACTTGTAAAGCTCTTTGAGCAGTTATGTGACTGGAACTGTGAAATTCAAGTCCTATTTCTAAACCATCTTCCTGGGATGATAGCATTGTTTTCGGTGACGTTTCGTCCGGCTGGTCCTGACTGGCCAGTTGGGAGATGCCACTGGCATACATTTTGTCATGGTCTGTTGCACTTAAACCGAACCCCACACTTCTTTTTCTGATGTTGATGAGTGCATCCCTATGATGCGCAAAAGAATGCTTCAGTAGAAGGGACCGTAAAGGTAAAAAAAGTAGCAAAATATACCAAAATACAGTGATACAGTAAGCAATTTAAGTAGACCCACTTCATACATGCATCTGCTGGATGAAAGTACAGTAAGCTTGGCACATGCTGTAGAACTCAAGACATTTTTACACAATCTCTGAAGGTAGCTTATCAAACAGAGAAAAATGTGATACCAACACCGTTATACTAATGGCTCAAGCTGGAATCAACTGTCAAAGATTACACAGAGATAAAAAAATAATTTGTCATTTTGTCAATTATTAATTCACAATCATAATACATTTTTTAAAAGGAAAATAGGTACTTTTATTCTTCATCTTTATACAAGCTCTGTAGATGCATCTAAAAAAAATGATTTGTCTGCATAAATGTACAACACAAAAACAAGGAATAACTTTGTTTAATGTCATAGTTTTTTTTTCATAGCAAGTAGAAAATCAAAGATACCAAAAATAACTGTCCACAACCAGTAAAATAAAAGAAGCTATAAAGGGAATCACCAAGTGAGGTTATGAACATTGAGGACATTGTGTATTAAGTTCAGCTAATAAATGTCCAGATAGCCATTCTGCTTCCACCACTCCCATTATTTTTTTCCATATATTTCTCATTTATCTTCTCTGCTTCTTTTCCATTTTATTTCTCTCACTTCCTTTTTACTCTCTCCACTAACCTCTTTCCCCTTTTCTTGCTTTTAAGTATCTGATGCTCTCTTTCCATCTGTCAGTCTGGCGGTGTTACTGCCAGTTACATCATAGCACCCTTTAAGCCTTGGCAGAATGATGCAACACTGTTCAGACAGAGTAACTGCACATGCGCCCGCACACACACACACACACACACACACACACACACACACACACACACACACACACACACACACACACACACACACACACACACACACACACACACACACACACACACACACACACACAGAGCATTTTCCATCCTTTTTCCTCTGCATCTTGCTAAACAGGAGGCCAAAACGGAGGTAAGGAGATATAGAAAGAAGCAAGCTGTGTCTGAAAGCTGTTGTTCAGGACAGAGTATTAATCTTCACATCAGCACTCTCACACTTTTCAAACACATTTACACATCCAAATATATGGTGCAAAATGAAGCTGGTCACTCTATGGAAGCACTTCTATATTAGAAGTAATGAGACTAGTGTTACTGACAATCTGTTCCAGGTCCAGATTGGTACTGAAAGCTGTGTGTGCACTGCACAATGGTGTTGTCACTATACTGGAATTTCAAAATTCAATACACTACATTGAAAATTATCGATACTTTGATGCCATTTTAATAACATGTTAAGAATGTTACCTCATGTTAAGAACAGACCCAAGAAACCATCTCTTCCCTCTGCTGCCCTCTGGAAGGCACTACAGGTCTTTTAAGAACAGCACCTCTAGACTTTAGGACAGTTTTTATCCATGCACCATTATAAAACTGAACTCTGCCAAAAACTGACAATGAGCAATATTTTCATTATTATTCATATTTAATTCAAAACTGTTCTTACACTTGTTTTTATTCTTGATACTTCTTACCTACATACTTGATTTTATAGTTTGTGTGGAGAGTCAACTGTCAATTTGCTGTGTACTGGTGTTTTATTCCTGTGACCACTGAGGAGTTGTACTGACATTTAATTGTACACTGTCCAATGACAATAAGGGAATTCTATTCTATACATCCAAATATACAGCCAAAGGGTATATTGTGCCTATTTAGATTCCACCTTGCATTGCATGTTCTATTTAACAATGATGATATAATTTACAATTGAAAAGCTTAATCAAACAGCCATATTAAATAGTCTTCAGATTTTATATAAATATAGGCACAATATACCCTTTGGTGCAAAATGTTCACTTGAGTAGACTGTATAAGAAAGATAATATTAAAATTTTATAATTCTACATCTCTTATTTAATTTAAAAAGTATTGTTTTTACCTGTCTAGTTTACTGAGAATGAAAGGATTGAACAATTTTTCCTGAATCACTTTTTGGTTTTAAAACGTTGATGCATAATGTCCACCGCAGTGGGACTGAATTAACCCCAGCTTGGGTCGTAATATTGTGATAGTCACAATAGCAGTGTGGAAAAAAAGGAAATATTGATATTGTGTTAATAATACACATATGATGATATTGTCTGAATCCTGCAAAGATATTTGGCCTTGTGCATCTTTTGTCAATGAGTTAACCCCGTTGCCTTTTCACTAGTTATTGAGTTGATCGTCACTGTTCTTTTTGTACACAATATTTAGTTATGTGAGGAAGAAAACAAGTTAGCTGTTATTCTTTTCTGTTCTATTTTCTTTGTATGATTTTGTGTCTTTCTTTCTACATGACAGTGGGCTCAAAGCATTTTACATTGATTAACAGGCAGCTGATTAACAGATCTCTGTGAGTAAAACTTTGATATACTGTGAAGATAGTCGAGACCTGGGTCTCTTTGATTAAAATATTAAGATATTTTGTTACTGGCCAGACAAGCCTTGTAAGAGGTCACACCACAAGCCTCATGCTCTTACTCTTAGCCTTTCCACATTACAATAGTAATCAAACTAACACTTAAGTAGGATGTTTGACTCAGGATGCCCAGTGGTCATCAGCCTTTTGCCATTCGACAGTTGCGTATTGAGCATAATGTAAATCAACCCCGACATTCGAGCAGGGTCTCCCAGATGCCTTCCCCCCTGTTGCTGAGTCCAAACCTATTGTTTCCTGTTGCCTGCAAACACTATACTCGGCCCAGAATAAATTTGATAATCTCAGCTCAAAAGATATACTGATACTTACAGAGACAGACATAATCCTCAATTTGTGATGATAAAACACTGCATTTGAAGTGGTTGGCTGGGTATTGACTGCACTGATTTAGGTAGTATGACCTTACATGATGTATGCTTGCATCTCTTTTAAGATAATGCTCTGGGGGTCTGCAGCAAGCTTGCACTGATAATTCACATAATCGTAGAATGGCCTCTTACATGATGGATGCTTCCATCTCTAACAGGCTGGCCACACTGGATGCTGTGCCGTGTGTGGCGACTGCGTTTCTGAGCTGCTGCTGCTCACTCCTGTGTTTGTCCATATAGGCAGTGTTGTTGCTGCAGCCCCGGCTCTTTACCTGGAGTTTGCCTTTGATAATTATCAATATATGATTACGTGATTTTCCTTTACCATCGCTGAAAGAGCGAGAAAGCAGGAGGGGGGAAAAAGAGAGGCAGAGGAAGAAAGTGTGCACAGGAAAAAATACTGCCTTTTACCTGTTGTGTGTGTATTCTCTTCACGTCTGTGACGGATTTACACTCGTAAGAAGTACATTATCCGTACTGAGTACTTGCTCAGCCCTAATCACAAAAATATACAATAAATTAACATATTTCAATTTAGTCCTGTGTCTGTGTAGGAACATGTGTGTGTAACAACAGTCTACAGATTTGTAAACTGTTGTCTGTTGGTGACATAACTTAAGAGGAGGAGAACACATGAGAATCAGACCAGCATCTCTGTGCAAGCAGGGGGACTTTCCAGTTATGTCTAGCTGACATCTAAGACTCTGGCAGTGGCCATGCAGTCAAAGGTGAAAGGTGCAGCTGCAAGTAAGCTACACTGTGTCGTCTGTGAATGTTTTTCTTTCTCCCCTTTCATGATCAAAACTATAAACTCGTTTTGATTAAGTTTCCATTTAGAATCACATCCATGATGCCCCCCAAAAATCTAAAAAATATACAAACCTTTGGACCGTTGATGTTTGCCTACTAGTTTTTAAAATTCAACCTGCTTCTTACTTTGCTAGCCCTTGTTAATATAGTCTGAGTAAAATGGTTAGCACACCTAGCCTTGAAGAGTTTTCCAGTTGTTGTGGTCACATTTCAATCACAAGTGTTGCAGTTTTGGTACATGTAATACGGCAGCAGTAATTGAAAGTTGTGGGTGATCCAGGTGGGCACTGAAAGCAGTCGGATACAGTCTCACAAAATAAAAAGGCAATTCAACAGAAGAGATACAGTAAGAAACAGGAATGTACAGCACGTCATTGAATGTAGGTATTATATGAAATGGCCATTTTCACCCTTTAATACAACACTATAATTACATTTAAATCAATAACAATATTTATCAAAAGAATCCAAGTGTTGACATGAACCGACTGTGTAGCACTAGACAGAGGATGATGGGAGGTGTTGACTGTTGACTGATATTGGTGTGTGAGCTGGTTTTACCTGGAAAACATGACTGCAGGTGTTCAGTGAGGGCCTCTTGAGTGACAGGCTTATGGGCGGAGTTCATAGCAGAGATAGCCAAAAGCAATACCTCTCCCAAAGGAATGAACTGCGATTGGCTGATGGGGGACATACTGATGGGTGACACATCACCTGTGAAAAGAGAGAAATTAGTCACTTTGAGTGATGCTAGATGAAGAGCACAGTGTGGTTGTCCCTTGTTCTGGAGCACAGTCAGCAGCCCTTCTCACACAGAGACTCTGCATTATCTCCACCTTTGTTTGTTCACACTAAATCAAGCATCTCCAGTGTAAAGCTGCACTAGTGTGTTAATTCATACAGCACTCCAGCGCTGCGGATCAAAAAGAGGTGTGACGGTACTACACATTATGACGCTGAGATCTGTGTGGTTTTTTCAAGGTGTTTTCTCCGGTGTCCACCTCTTAATCTAAACATGTATCTGCAGTTTAAAGTCATATGGATGCAATTATGCATTATTATGCAATTATAATGTGTCGTGATTGAGATCCTGACCCACCATACATCATGGAAAGTGGCGAAGATATATTTTCGGCTCTAAATTACATAATTACATAATCACCATCAGTAAACAGAGGACCCTGACAAACTCTCTCGCTCTCGGGGAGAGATGCTGTTTTCTGGGGGAAAGCAGTGATTTTTTTCAAGATAGTAACTACCACAACACAACAGTGGAAGCAGACAAACGCATGGGGAGTTAAAGTTTTTTGCCAGGTACAGAAGCTGTTTTTTGGGCAGAAATGTGGCGAAGAGTCAGTAGGGCGGACAGGTCACACCCCTGATCCACGCCTCTGGCCTATTCATTCACACAGACGCCGGCTCACCTCTGCTGCGGTTCTGATTCTACCTCCGGAGGCGCATCAGAGCAGCAGCGAAACTGTCCCCCCTCTCCACATCGCCGTATGTGTGAAAGTTTCAGATGTTTCACATCAGTTGAACGACAACAACAGTTTCAACAGTTGAAATGACAGCCTTAGCTTAATGTAGCAATGGCACCACTTATGTTGTCATTGTGGTCCTTGATGCCACTTAAAAAGAATAGATTCTTATTCAAATATCTGGAATAGTATCCACTTGCACCCAGTCAAGTCTGCCTTTTGTCTTTTATGTGAACAGGTACAGTATTTAGTCCCTTGTCAACTTGTGTAGTAGTGACATGTAGTTTGGTTCAAGCTCTGATTGGCTGTGATGGAAACACATGGAAACACAACATCTGTGTGGACGCGCAAGTTTTCTGCCCTTGTCAGACGCATGTTGAAGTGTATTCCATTGACTTGTCAATACTTTTCTATCCATCTTTGTTCAAGCAGCGTTGAACATCATTCAGTCAATGGTGAGTTTGAAAGACAGACTAAAGTAAAAGATATTAAATCAGTAATCATACTGACTTTTCCTTCGGGTGCAGGTAGGGCGTCGGTATCAATCTATAGCGGGTCGTTTTGGGTGCGGAATGTAATTTGTGCTACTGTCGGAACACAGGTCGGAAGTATGGCGGGTACGGGCAGGTGCAGGTTTGCAAAAAGGACCCGTGCAGGACTCTGGTCCAGGTGATATCCAAAAAAAGCATGAGACTAGTGAGACAAGAAAGAAGTTATGTGTTTGAGTGCCAGATGATGTTTTTTGTTTTTAATTGTTTAAGAATTGTTTAAGAATCTGTTTGCAAAGTGCATAGCAATGAGACGATGTATCTACTGTATCTGTGGCTATGACAGACTAATAAAGATGGATGTATGATACAGGTTATTGCAACCAGTTCACCTTTACAGGTACTTGAGCTGAGTCATTTATGAGCCTGTGGCATCACTCTCACCTCTCACCTTAAGGTACCTCCCTCTAAACCTGAGTTGTGTTGGATGGCTTCAGCAGGTTTTTAAATAGGCATCCCCTCCCCTCATTGTCTCATTAGCCCTATTCACACTAACCTTTCAGTGCGGCAATCAAGTGCCAATTCTCCACATCACCGTCTGAGCGAAAGTTATAGATGCAGAGAGGGGGGACAGTTTCAAGACTCCAGCTGCAGGCTGTGATCCGAGTATTAGAGCCTGCAGCTGGAGTCTGTGTAAATGGAAAAGCCTGAGGCGTGGATCAGGGATGTGTCGATCTGATGGTGTTCACGGTTTGAGAGCTAAACAGATCCTTCACTCATCAAATAAAAGAGAAATGTCCGGCACTTTAACCCACCTGTCCCCAGCAGCAGAGCCAGGAGGCTCCCGCAGTTGAATGGTGGTGATTATGTCACACGATTCAGAGCAAAAAACTTCAATTCACCATGTGTTGTTGTAGTTACTGTCTCTGGAAACTTGTATTGAAAAAAATCACTGCGACGGTCAGCCCTCCCGACCGAGACTACAGGAAAACTTTCCCCCAGAAAACAACATCCCTCCTCACGAGTGAAAGCCAGACATGGTCCGCTGTTTAGTGATGGCGATTATGTAATTATGTCATTTAGAGAAAAAATGTTTTACTTTGACACTTTTCAGGATGTATGGTGGGTCAGGATCTCAATCACAACACATTATAACTGCATCCACGTGATTATAAACAGTCGACGGAAACATGTTTAGATTTACTGGTGGAAACCGGAGAGAACGCGTTTAAAAAGACACTCCATGCAATAAACAATGGTATAGTTCACTTGTTTCACCAGACTAACTTCTCTAATGTCATCTGTTCAATTCCACCATTCACATTACAGCAGATGTGATCCCATTGAAAGATGGTCAAGAGGAGGACAACAAGAGCACAGAGGAGGTGTTTTGGCCATCTCCACTATTCAGGCAGGATATTTCAGTCAGATTAAAACAGCAGAGAGAGACAGAGCTGCAACTGAATAAGCATAAGAGGCGACTATCCCGAGTTTCCAACAACAAACAGCGACTAAAAGTCTTTCTCTTGGCTTGCATAGGTGTGCTTTAGACCTTCTTCACGACCCCAAAGATAAACTGGAAAAAACTAAGACCAACAGGGCTGTGAGGAAAGATGACCACTGAGTAAGTATTCTGTCATCTAATGCTATGTTTTGTTCAGCAAAATACAAGCTCAACCATTGATACACAGCAAAGATGAGTTCAAAATAAAGCCATGTAAAAAACAGCAGAACCTGCAAAGCATTCATTTAAATGTAGAAATAGAAATTCATTAAGACCAAAAAGGATGATATATCTATCCATTTGAGGGCTTAATTCCGGGAAACACTAGTCCTGGATATGAGTAATTTCCAGTTTCCTGAGAAATGTAATCACAACAAACAGGGGAAAACAAATGTAATTTAAACCATTTTAATATATTTAGCAAATATGTAGGCCTCCAGTTTACCTTCTTGAAACATATGCAACAGCTGTGTGTGCGTGTGCCTGTGGGAAACACACACTTAGTTTATTGTAATAAGTAAATACACAGCACCTAAACTGAAAGTACATAAGGACTCATTAGCCATCAAGATGAGCGGAGATGAACAAGAGAGAGTCTACTTCAAGAGTGCAACACTAGAGGTGCACTGAGTGCGCAGAGCCAAGCAGCATCTCCAGGAGCGCACGTTGCTGCAAATCCAACAGGTGACATAGTCCAACCTCCAAACCATCTCCAGAGAGAAACCGACCTGATGAAAACTGTAACCAAAGAATTATAGGTGGCTCAAAGCCTCACACCAGCAACCTCTGAGTGCTAATCCATCTCAGCTTCATAGAGTGATGTGAAATGACTTTGACGTTTAATCAATTCTTTTGAATTTAGTATTGCTTGAAATATGACCTGAATTGATCGGCTACCTGTTACTGCTGGGGGTCATTAGTAAACAATTATTAGTTTATCGGTCCACTCAACCACATTTCATATTATTGCTATTGTTGTATTCATTGAAAGTTTTACAACATGTCAATATCATTTCTATCATTTTCTCACTTCTCAGTTTGAGGTAGTTCTGAGGTATCCGCCTGATAAAAGGCAGTATTTTCTCACCACTGTTGCCAATTGCTCATGGGGGAAATGTTGGGTCTCTGTAAATAAATCAATAAAGAAGTATGGTTTAGATTTGCTCAATTTGGAAAGTGTCATGAGATGACTTCTGTTGTGAACTGGCGCTATACAAATAAAGATTGATTGATTGATTGATTGATGACGTTAATAAATATAACTCTAACTACTGTATCATTTACTCAGTCTGCTGACAAACCATGAGACAGCAACACCATAGAAATCTGCGTAAGAGGATACCTAAAACATTAGAGTGTGCCTGCACCATTCAGAGCCGAGAGTACTGAGAGTAAACTGGAAAGTGTTGAGTCGTCATATTTCCAGTCGCCTACTGTCAACGTCAACCACATCAGCCCTGTGAAAGCATTTATACATGGGGTTGGCATGGCTCCATTAAGCCTTTCTGGGTCTGTTCACTCTGCATGCGGGGCTGTTTTGGGGCCTGCCTGCGCCCCTCTCCATCTCTTTCTTGTTTCAAGCGGCCCTCTCATGGGCGTGCAGGCAGGCCAGTTTCTTCAGTCCTGATATTGTTGCGTTAGGACAACAACATTGAAAAAGCTTCTTGGTGGATGGTTCTGTTTGCCAAGCATGCTCTGAGCTGCCAACATATATCCATGTGTTGATACACTGGTATATTTAAAGGGCACATTAAAACGAAACAACCACAAAATTAGCATACACACAGACGGCACCCTGGGGGTCTAAGGTGCTTTGGCCCTGTTCTTTGTTTGTAAAATTCACACTTCCCTGTGAATCTGGGCCATGTGTGAAGAACTGAGGATACTGATATATTATCGGGAAGGTTCTGGAGGCTCCATCCATTTGGCATACAGATGGTTCTTAGAAATGTCTTTGTGGAGCCAGTCCTATGGCTCTTTGAGTTAATTCATTTGGCCACCAGACTGTGAAAAGGTTATCTCTGTTTATATACCAAATGAAAACAGGGTTTGCTCTGACAGATCCCCTCATTCACAGCAATGCAGCTGATTGGGCGTCGGGGCAATTTGTAGATGTGAGAATAAACATGGTGCAGATGGTTATAACAATACTTTTCACTGCGTGAATGGTTGACTGTAAGTGCTCCTTCCACTCGTTTTCTACTGATTTTACTCTTTTAATTGTGCACTTAAACGGATGACTATGCAACCTGAGCTTTAACCAGGGGCTTTGTCCTTTAAGATTTGAAAGTGAAAGTGTTGTTATTATTGATATGAAAGCATTAAACATGCATTTTAGATGAATTAGATGTATACACTGTGAAATAACAAAATGAAAAAATACAGTTAAATTGTATGAAAGATTGGGTTTTTACCCACCGAGGAAAGGAAACAACAACAACAACAACAACAACATTAGACATTAGGGTAAATTGCAGGAAGAGCAGTCAGGCAAACCTACACTCTTCAAGTGTGATACCAACAATTAAGAACAATATTGAGCTTATATGTGCTAGCTTGCAGTGCCAGTGAATTTCTCTGTTGTCCATCTGTCTTGACTCTGTGACTTGGATAACCGCGTCATGCGTGAAGAGGCATGAGAGGTGACATCAGAGCTTAGCTTATTTCCACCACTGACTAATGTCATGTTGCAGGAGAATAAAGTTGATGAGGTGCGACACACACTCAGCAAATAGAAATCAGAGACTGTGGCTTACTCCTAACATCCGAGGTCAAGCTATTGCATGGCCGACAGGACACAGGACTCTGGTAAGATGGTTTTTCTTCTTTTTTTTGCTGTGTACATTCCCCCAGATGCAAACTCAAAAAATACCAGTATGTCCACATTGCCACGAGAGGTAGAAATATCCTTGACCATGTGTATACAAATATTCCTGTCAGCTGCAAAGCCCTCCCACATCCTCAATTTGGCCTATCACATCACAAATTTTCTGCTTTGTCTGCCTCAGCGCCATTTGCATCGACACTCCAATAGAAAAGAATGCAGTAGTGAAGCGTGTCATGGGGCAGCTGATAGTTCCAAACACTGAATAGTTCCAGCACTGGACCCAATTCCTTTTTAGTGTTTCCCAAGCATGCTGGCTGGTATGATGATGAAATGACTGCATTTTGTTGACTTTTTAATGCATTAACTGACCTGTCATCTGTAGTGACAAAATGTATCATTACCTTTAACTTCAAATATACCTTTTCACCTTGCCTATTATTACTATCTTTACATATTTAATCGCCTTTTGACCATATATATTGTTACTACCTTGTGAATGTGTAAGTCATGATCTGAACTGAGCATGAACTGTGTAAGTTACTTTGGACATGGGGTGAGCAGAGACCTCAGCTGATTTACGGGAAACCTGTGGCTACCCAAACTGGACCTTTGTCAAAACCGCTTAAAGATTCAGAGCAGACAAAGAGGAGGAGACGAGAAAACACAACAACATCGTCATTCCCGATGTCATGGGAAACATCTGAGAAACTCAGGGGGATCTTTAATAAACATCATATTCCGGTTCACTTTAAACACACCAACACATTGAGGCAGAAACGTGTCCATCCTAAGGACAAAACACCCAGGCATGAACAGAGTAATGTAGTTTATGCTGTTCAATGCAGCCAGGACTGCACAGATTTGTACATTTGAGAGGAGAAACAACCTCTGCATAAACGAATGGTACAACACGGGAGGGCCAACTCCTCAGGTCAAGACTCTGCTGTCCACTTCCATCTGAAGGAGACAAATCATTCCTTTGAGGACAACAACGTGAACATCTTGGCCAGAGAAGACAGATGGTTTGAAAGAGGAGTAAAGGAATCCATCTTTGTCAAACTAGAATGAGCGTCTTTGAACAGAGGAGGTGGCCTAAGACGTTCCTTATCACCCACCTACAATGAAGTACTGAGTTCCCTCCCCAGACAGCTTAACAGCCATTCACACCTGAGCCAACCTAGCCTTAGCAACCCACATGAAAGCCACAAGTGGCCCTTACGACTCTGAAACTCAGAGCTTACCCGTGTCTTTAACAACTCTGTCAGGACACACCCAAACAGAAGCCCTTTCCACACAGAGACGCCGCGTTATCTCCGCAGCGGAGGTTCGCCAATTCTCCGACTTTGTTTGTTCACACAGAACCAAGCAGCTCCGGCGTAAAGCCGCACCAGTGTGTCAATTCACACAGCAAGCTGGCGCTGTGAATCCAAAAGAGGCGTGATGGTACACGTCATGATGATGACGTCTGTGTGTTTTTTTCAACATGTCCCCCCCCCCACTGTTAATCTAAACATGTACCCACTGATTGTTTATAATCATATGGATGCTGTTATAATGTGTTGTGATTGAAATCCTGACCCACCATGCATCCTGGAAAGTTACGTTTATTGCCATCAGTAAACAGGAAGCTGTCTGACTGTCTCACTCGCGGGGAGGGATGCTGTTTTCTGGAGAAATGTTCACTGAAGTCTTGGTCGGGAGGGCTGACCGTCACAGTGTTTTTTTTCTAGACAGTAACTACAACAACACAATAGTGGATGGAGACAAACACCTGGAGAGTTAAAACTTTTTGCCGAGGACGTACACTGTTTTTTCGGGGAGAAATGTGATGAAGAGTCAGTAGGACAGACAGAACTGCGGTATTGTTTTTCCTCATATAAGTTGCCAAAGACACTGCCAGTTACTACGTTACTGTCATTTGGTCCTGTAACGTTGCATTGTGGGACATTTCTCTTTATTTTGTTGAAGGATCTGTTTAGTTTTCACACTGTGAACACCATCAGATTGACACGCCGTGCCATCAGCTTATCCATTCACAAAGGTACAGTTCGCCAATGCTGCGCCTCTGATGCTACCTCTGGAGGTGCATCAGAGCTGCAGCGAAATTACACCCCTCACCGCATCTGAGACTTTCACACAGAGGAGGATATGGAGAATTGGTGCAGGATCCCGCACCTGCAGTGTGAATGGGGCTACTGTGAAAAGGTCATTTATTCTATGGAGTATTGTCATTTTAACAGTTGCTATCCTCTCCATGATGGAGAGTGGAGGGCTCATCCAGTGGAGGAGGTTATCAGTTATAGTTTTAAGACGCGTGGTGAAGTTGAGAATCCTGACAACCTGGTGGAGATAAAGGGATAGGTAGTACAGTGTTTCCAACAGAATCAGACTTTAATTGGGGCGGTGGCTGTCTAGCTGGAGCGCCATAGAGCATGCACACTTGAGACTTCTGCACACCAAGTTGGCTAACTTCCAGTTTAACGTCAAGCTAACTTGGATGGGGATAAAATGTAATCAGGCAGCTAGACTTTCCTTTTTATTGGACCGAATTGCCCAAATTCTGACAATAAAATGAGTCACTTTGCGGGGGTTGTGAGGCTTTTATAACATTTTTACATGTGCGTCTTTCACAATGTTAGGTTCCCCAGTGCATCACATGACGATGTAATCACACGGCTTGGCCACAGCAAAAACTGGCTTCAAAGCCTGACGCTCTTTGTGGGGGCTTGAACTCGACGATGAGGCCAGCGGTCTTCTTTGCAGAGGAAGTTGGTCAAGCCAACTGTGTTAAATAGTCCTCCTCCTCTTCTTCGTTGGTTTTACCAACGGACTAAAAACCACACCGCCATCCACTGTATTGGAGTATATGACATCCTGCTAATTGACGTGTGACAAACACTGGTAGTGTGAGGGCTGGCACATCCCAGCTGTTACTATGCAGTGGAAGGATAGAAGATTTATGCCAATTTATGGAGTAATTAGAGATGCTGGAGTATGTTTCTATAAGAGTTTGAACTCTTGTAATAGTGAGTAAGGGTTTTGACGGAAGAGCAATATGTAATTTGCATAAAGACTCATTTTATGGGGTGCATTTGGTGTCTGTATTCCTTTGATGCAGTTGTTTTGACAAATGGCTGCAGCTTGTGGTTCGATGTAAGTGCTTAAGATGAAGGGAGAAAGTAAAATTCTTGCATTGTGTGTACAAGACATGACAATTTTACTCTGTGGAAGGCTTTTTCTGCATCTCATGACATGATGATGGTGCCTGTTGGTTGTAGTGATGAATAGGCCATTAAATGTAAAAGTCTGCATGAGTTACTGAATTAATTTCTACCTTTGATAAAGCCGGTTTGGTCTGGGTGGATTATGGATGAAATTATTTTTCTATTCTGTGAGTAACTTGATGGTAGTGTCGGATCTTTGTTGGGTTTTAGAAGAAGTGAAACTGTGGCTGTGTTCATGTTTGCTGGCATTCTTGAATTTTGTTTTGTCTTAGTTAAAATTCTGTTGAATAGTGGAACTAAAATCAACCAGAACTGTGACTAGAACTCAGCAGGGAAGCCATAAGGACCTGGTGCTTTATTGTTGGGCATGAGCTTGAGGGCAGTGGAAAGTTCAATCTCTATATTTGGTGATTCACGTGTGTTGATTTGCTCCTTACTAAGTTGTGGTGAATTAATGCTGTTAAGAAATGAGTGGATGTCCTCTTGACTTGGGTTTTTTTCTGATAAATATAAATTGGCATAAATCATGACAATCTTATTACCATTACACTTACTTTGATTCCATCCTCACCTCTTCTTTCCTCGAATTTTGGTCTGTTAAACGTGAGATCACTGTCAAACACATATTTTTTTTGCCAAGATCTGATACTAAGTTTGTTTCTTTATCACCGGGTCATGGCTTACTACAGGTGACCTCGTCCCTTTCATTGAAGCCACTCCCTCAGCTACCCTCGACTGTGCTGCACCATTCAAAACAAAAATAAAGAACATAAACCATTGGCCTCTCCATGGCTTTAAACCAATGATTATAGTGTATTCAGAAGAGCTTGCAGAAGGGCAAAGCGAAAGTGGAAGTGGGATAAATTGCAGATCTCATTTCAAATCATGAAGGATCTCTTGGTTCAGTGCCAGCGGGCTGTCCAAAATGCCAGGGCTCAAAACTTCTCTGATATTATGCCAAAATAACCATAACCCCAGGACTCCATTTAGTCCTCCTCCACTCCTTACTCCTGTTTAGAAGCACCTGTCTCAAATGTGAGGATTTCCTAAACTTCTTTAGGGACAAAATACTCAACATCAGAGCTAGTATTATTTAATCTGCAAACGATCTGTCCATCCACTTTGAAGACACTGCAGTCCTCCATTAGTTTTCCTTCATCACATTGTTAGCATATTATTTATTTTATGAAAATCTCAACCTGTTCTCAACATTATTCCAACTCACCTCTTAAAATAAGTTATTGACACTATTACCCCACCATTCTCTTGAAGCCCCACCATTCTCCCTGAAAACCAGCCAGGTCCCTCAATCTTTCAAACATGCAGCTGTCCAGCCACAAAAAGCAGAATCTAGATCCTTTAGTCCAATTACAGGCCAACCTCTAGACTCCTACAGTATGTCTTTCCTTGCAAAGGTTGTTTTATATCAAATACTCTCCCACCTGGGAAAAAAACAACATTGACCTCCTTCTAGCTGCTGACTCCGGTAAATGCTTGGTCAATCTTGCTTCTAACAGCAACCATCAACACAGTAGAACATCCTCCTCTCATTCACAGATTAAATTAATGGTCAGTGGTTTCTGGTTCTGTCCTATACTGGTTGTCATCATATTTAACCAAAATATCCCTCAGTGTCTCTATCAGCAACTCATTCTCTTCCTCTGCCTCCGTCCCCTGTTGTGGTCCATACTCGGTCCAGTCCTCTTCTAAATGCATTCACTCCACTAGGCTACATTATTCGAAAGCTATTAAATCACAAGTAAAAGATCTGGGTGTCATACTTAATACTAAATTGAAATTTGACATGCAAATTAATCAAGTAGTTAAATTAAGCTTCATGCAACTCTGCATCATCTCCAAACTCAAATAAATTCTCTGTACCTCTGACCTGGAGAAAGTCATCATGCTTTCAGGTCATCACGCTTAGACTTTTGTAACTCGTTATATTTTGGTATCAAGAGTTGTCTTAACACATACTTATTCTCCTTTAGCTGTCCCTAATTCTGTGTCAAATTAAATTGTGCCTTCACTACTATTATCATTCTGTTATTGTTACTGCTGTTGGTGCTGTTACAATATGGTGCCAGTATATTAAGTATATTTCTGCCGTTGTTATAATCTATGCTGAAATTATTACAGTAGTGATACATTATCATTGCTGTTATTAATTTATTTTGGTTTTGTTAGGCTCTTTTTGTTTTATTTTTGTTTTCCTATGTGTGCTGCATAGTTAACACTCTCAATTTAGCTGAACCTTAGACAACCCAGATGATCCAAAGATCATCTGGGTTGTCTAAGGTTCAGCTAAATTGAGAGTTAAGTCACCAGTACACCAGTAACACTAGTCTGCTCTGAGCACAACAGCTTTCTCACTTTCACTCGCTCGACCACTCACACACTACACACTGCCTTATTTCTTAAAAGAGCCATGTGACTATATAAGCCAAGCTTGGAGGATGATGCATGACTCCCAGGCTCTACTACAGTCTTACATCATAATTCCAAATTAACATATTTTGTGACTTTGAACACAATATGATTTTTCAAAAAATATTTGGCAAACAGTGTGGATCAACGACATTCCCAGGAAAGGACTCAGAAAATATCAAATATCATAAAAATACCAAAATACATGTGAGGGGGCCTTAAATTAAATATATGCCAACCCATAATATGCCCTTTAAAATAAGAAATAAAAATACTGAAAATGTAATTCACAATTGCCTTAAAAAAGCACAGTGACCCAGAAGAGACTGACTTCTCTTTCATACATATTATACATATCCTTTATCACCAGGAACCTCGAGCGAAGCCTGGTCCTCAATGACAGCCAGGGCCCGGACCCAATTATGATTCTACCACCTGTTACTAATTAACTTGTTTGCTTGTGGAATGTTCTAAACAGGTGCTGCTGGCATCAGATTCAGAGACAACATATATTTACAAACATCAGCGAAGTTGATAATGTCAAATATTAATCAGGGGTTTAGAGACAAGGGAAGCCTGCACAATATTAAGTAGGCTGATCAATATCAAAAAGGATTAGCAAACTATCACATTCTGTTTTATTTATGATTTACACAACGTTCCAAGTTTCAAATTGATGCAAAAACATCATCTATAGTACTAAAGCACTGATTAGCACTATTTTAATGGACAGTATTTTTTTACTTAGAGATCCAGTGTGCAGGGTTTAATGGCATCTAGTGGTGCAGTTGGCGATTTGGTCTGTTTCCACCCTAAGCAAAGGGTCTGAATACCTTTTTCACAAGTTTTGATAAAATGTCTTTACATTCCTTTGCTAATCTTGAGCCGCTGACAGTAAATTGTAATTGGATACTTTACTGTTATAGCCTCAAAACAAACAAATTGCTTGTGCGTCTACAAATGAAACAGGAATCGAATATGAAGCTGATGATGGCAGCTGTGGCACATGTCATGACGAATTCCAGAGATTCTTTACAGTGGAGTTGGTTCGGATTGTGAACAGTCGTGGGGCTTCTCCACACAAATGTGCTGGCTCAGCTTGACTCAGTTTGACTTGGCATGTCAGCTCAGTGCAGCAGGAATGTGCACCTCCATTACAAGAAGACTTGAAGGTTCTTAACTAATGACACCTTGTGTTGAGGACAGGATTAAGGGCGATTTGAGCACTGAATGGACATGTCCTGTTACTGAGCACAAGTAAACTAATTGTCTTGATGTAATTTGCTGATTGTATTTAGGCAATCGCTTGTTTCTTTTCTGTGAAAGTTTTTATATTGTTTTTTGATGAGTTGTTGATGGTTCCTTTATGTAAAACTTTTTATGCTGCTATCTTGGCAAGGTCTCCCTTGTAAAAGAGATTCTGAATCTCAATGGAAATATTTTGAGATTAGGTTAAATAAATTAAAATGAATAAAAAAGCATTGTTGAAGAACTAGTTCTAGTTCGGTATTAATCACATTTTCTATAAATCCCTCACAATGAAAGGTCCCTCATTAGGAAGTAATCTGATGCTTTTATTATGATGCAGCACAATGAGGAAACTTTGGGTTTTCACCAGCAGAAACTTAACACGACTTCCAAAACAGCTGAAAGTGAACATGAGTTACCTGCAACAAGCCACGCTGAAGTAAATTATGATAGACTAAAACCAGAGGTCTACCAGCTACTGTTCAGAGTGGCAAGGTAACATAGGCAATCCCCTTAATCAGTGGATCAGATGATTGGTCATGGATTGCTAGTTGCAGAACAAAGTGAAACTGGCTGGAACACTGTAACCTTCCCTGCACACGATGGCTTTTATAACTATAAATATCAAAACAGTCCAAACTCAGATAGAGCATGCAGTTTCCTCAAAAGAGAATGTCATTGAACATTACCTACATTTTTGTCCTCCCACTGTTTAACCTAAGACTCCAGGACCATATTCTGCCAACACCAACCTCACTGTTGCAGCTAATAATTATAAAGAAAGTGCATTCCAAAACTTGAATTTAGCATGTTTTGCTAATATCAAATAATATACATCAAACATGTGGGACTCATTATGCCCTGCTGTAGTCTACAGTTAATAGAGCATCTCACATGGGAGATGGTTCTGGATAGATTTCCTCTTTAGTGAGAAAAGACAGAAGATGAATAGTGCTAAAGTCTAATGAGTCCATCATGCTGAGTAAAATCTGTGGAATGTCCCTTTAACTTTAAATAACATCCAAGCTATAAAAAAACAAAAATACAAACAAACAAACAAAAAACTGCATTCATGAACGCCAACCACCCCTACTGCTACTGGCACTAATACTGCTGTTTTTATTTTCTGCAACTACCACTACTACTTCTTTTGTACAATCTGCACCACCAACAGTATTTCTAATCAAGTCCTGGAAATAAAATCCCTTAGTTGAAGGTAAAGAGAAGCCATTTTTTAAGAGCGTCCGCTAGCTTATAGCCTTACTAATGCCATCAATACTACATAGGCCTGGGTAATAAAGCAATAGCAATATGTACTGGTTCTATACATTTCCTCAACAGCACTAAGAAAATTGTTCAACAGAAAGTTTCATGGTTGCATTTGAAGATAAAATATGTAACATTTCTGCATTAAAATGTCTAAAAAAGACTAGACATATGTTGAATGTTTTGTTGAGTTGTGTGCTTATATTACACTGGATGTTTCTAACAATTGCCAATCCATACATTTACTCAAGGTGGATTTGGTGCATTTCATTTGGTCGCCTAATGTTTTATTAGATTATCACAAGCAAAGGTAGCTGTTTTATACAATTATTCTACAAGCGTTTAAATGCATTACATGCAAAATGCCATTAAAGCACATAATGAATACACCCTGTCTCATTAATACTTCTGAGGAAGAATATGAAAAAAAAACATGCAACAAAAAGCAATGCTGGTACTACAAATAAGGCAGCAGTGCCAGCAGCAGGAAGTTACTAATTGCATAATTTTGTAAGTTAAAAGCCTTTATTTATTTTAGCACTCTCACTGCCCACTGTCTATTTCTAACATGACAACTGCACAGTACAGCTCTTAACTATCAACTACATGCTGTATATTCAAATATTACACTCAAGTATTGTATTTCGGTCTGTTACATATTGAAGGATATGTGGAAATCACTTTAGTTTTTGGCCAAATCAAAGTGAAATTGTTTTTTACTGGTTGAATATTATCTATATAAATACCAACAGACTGATCTATTTTCTAATTAGCTTGAGGTGTAATAACCTATACCAGCAGTGTAAAACAGACTACTTCAGAACCCAGAATTAAAGCATAACCCAAAATGATAATATTGTGTTTTGATGCAATTACCAATTCATATGCAACTGAATCTGATAGGCTACTTATAAATAGCATGTTGAACTTTTAATGCATGTTCTGCAATCAGAATGCTTCTTTTATAGTCAGCATGGGCAAATGGCCAGGAAACACTACAAACCCATTCAGTAGTTCAGCAAGGTCAAAATGAACCTTCCAAATAAAATAAAACAATAGCTTATTCTTATTCTTGCTCGTTGTTCTGCATCATTGATTGATGTTTCCCACTGCGAAAAAAAAGAGTTGCAACACTATACAGACAGAGGCGCTACTCTAAATACAAATGGCTTTCTTTTTACCGTTAAGGATCAACAAGTATTCCCTCAGCTAAGGATGCCGATGGCTCCCATAACCATTAAATTATATTGACTGTAGAGTAACGAGTGAGTAGAGTAACTACTACATTGTTCAAACAAACAGAAAACTACAAAGAGAGAGAGAAAGAGAGAAAGAGAGAGTGATTCAGGATAGGATGTACAGAAATTATGCGTAGGGATAGAGCAGGCGTTCTCAAAGTTTTGATAACTATGTGCCAATTTAGGGAGCAACATGTATGCTTAAGGGCACAGGAAAACCCATGAGCTTGTTTTAGGAATTGTTATTGGCCTCATAATGGAATTTAACATTAGAAATTCTGTGCGCACCATTTTCACATGTTGGCAGATAAGGAAACTCACCCAAAGTCCCCCAAGGTCCGATAAAGTAAGACTAAGAGCCATTTTGTCACTCCTCGCCTGGCAGATTTGATGCAGTAGCCCAGTAGATTATACAACGTAGGCTGTTGAGAATGAAATTACTGAAATGGAAAGACTAAATATAACGCATGTATTTCACGACACGTTCACGGGCCGCATGGAATGTTTCTGAGGGCCACCATTGGCCCATGGGCCGCACTTTGAGAACCACTGTGATAGAGAGACCAGGGGAAAAAAAAACTGGCGGCAGAGGAAGGACAAAAGAGAGGAGCAGCTGTTTGAAGCAGAGTGGAGTGAATACAAAGAGGGAGAGAGAATATGAAAGTGAGAGTAAGAGGGAGAATGATGAAACATTGATCATCCATGTCTCTCTCACTGCAGTGGTAGTAAACAATCAGCCAGCCTCCTTTGTCCAAAGCACTAAACCACACCCCCTCCTTTTGTCATGCGCTCCCTCCTTCTCTCACCCGCTCTCTCACCCTCCATTTCTATCTCCTTCAATATCTCTTGCGTTTATAAACCTCCACTTTCGCTCCCTTCTACAGTTTGCGTGCGTCTATCCTGCTTTTCCCTTGTCTCCTTCTCTGTCCCTGTGGCTCTCTCTGTAGAGATGTGACCCTATGTTGCTAATGCTAACTAGCAACTGCTGCTAACAGGCTATCTAATGAAAGAGTGAGACCAACAGAGGACAGACAGACAGTGTGACAAGCAGACTCGTACCTTTGTTGGTAGTAATCCACTCTCGTGATAAAAAAAAAAAAAAAAGAATCCAGTGAAAAAGCCCAGGACAGCTTTTGATGGTAGCAGAGCTCCCTCGCTCCCTCTCTCTCACACACTAGTTCATCCTCTTCTTTCTCACACACATCTCTGCTCTCTGCTCCCCCCCCCCACTTACTCAACACACACACACACACATACACACACTCAGCCCCCCCTCACTCTTTTCCCACTCACACACAAATGAGCATTCAGTCAAGAGCTACCCACAATCCCTTGCACCACACAAAGACAAGGGGGTGTGACCAATCACACACCGCCTCACTCTGCGCCCATGTTTTTTCCCCTCCCTCACTGTGTAATGCCTACAGACATACAAACTTGTGGGCGGGCTGCCAAAAAGGTTGTCATGACAACGCATCCCCAGTTGCTCTTCGTTGCTATCACTCATACATTCACACACACACACACACACACACACACACACACACACACACACACACACACTCTCTCATGCAAACGCAGTTTCCACAGTCTTTTCCTTTTAAATATCTCTGTAGCATGTCTCTGCTCTGCTACATGCGTCTCTTCTTCACTGTGTCCCTGCATGAGTGTCTGCACAGGCTCTCCTGCTGGTGTTGCAGTACTGCAGCTGGGTTCTAGTGTGACCCAGTTAGAACATTAAGGCTGGATGTAGGACACACACACACAAACAAACACACACAGCCAACAGAACATTCCAGAATTATTACTATGAACCGATGCTTATATAACAGAGCAGTTACAGAATTATCATTTTAAGGTAGTCAAACGTAATATTATAATTATTACTACAAAATGCTCACTGTACAGTTACACATTGATGATTCAGATGTCATTACACACTGATCATACTACAAGTATATCATTTAGGAAAGGACAGTTGTATACTGACTGTAGTGTAAATAGAGTATAGTAGAGATACACTTTAGTGGAGGCCTATTCAGCTAGACCCCTGTGGGCCAAATGGAGTCCTTTAATGACCTCATCTGGTCCTATGGTCACTTTCGTGGTATGCATATTAGCCCATTTATTAGGTGTGTCAGTGACTAAGCACAAAAGAATAATCATATTGCATTTAAAAGGTACATTTTGTGAATACAATGTTTATTTTTCAATTGTGAACCAATAAACAAAGTGGAAAAAAAAGTTAATTGTTTTATCACCTTTAAATTCCAAGCTTAATAGGTCAGACACAGGGAATGTCTGGCCCATTGTCACCTTGCACCTTGCAATCCTTAACACATATGGTGTGAAGGGTCAGTATTAGCAGTTATAGTAATGCTATAATAACTATAGTAAGGCTGGTAAATCAGTTGCCTGCATAATGCTGGGATCAGCTTGTCATGCTAATAGGTCATAGCATATTGATTTGTTTGTGGTTTTGAATGTGAATGTGTTGCAATTTATGTACAGTGAAGAATTATCAACCAAGCCATATATGAGGTACACATTTACAACATTTCATTTTTGGCTTCTTAAACTTTCCCAAACAGGGGAAAGCTGGATACAGTTATGATTTGCAATTCCAGAGGGGCTATGCATACAGCAAATAATGCAAAGATTACCACCCTTAAAGCAGGTTTTTAAGTTCTTAAGGAAACTCATTGATTCTATTTGGTTCTGACTCTGGTTTTATGATTTGAATCAGATTTTGCAATTCAAAGTCCATTGTCAATTTCAGTAAACACAAAAGCTGGCACTTTTTTCAGGAGCCTCAGTGAACTGTGTGCCAAACCATTCGCTCATGTTTTAAGTTCACTGAATTTCAATGAGAAGAATCACTGGCAGAAAAGCCATCTCCCAAATAGAAAAACAAATTGAGACCCATGTTCTTGTTCCCACCCATAATCATTACTATATTATTACATCAGTACACAGTACACATGGGTTGGACCACACCTATCTTCAAACTCAAGTGAGCTACTGGGGCGCTCCATGAAATGATTTCTTATGCCTGTTCATTTTTCAACTACACAGTTACACTGATTATTTATGTTTATCAGCATGGCTCCTGAAATGTTTCATAACTGAAACCCATAGCTGCTGTTGAAGATAAGTGAAGATAACACCTTAGATAACATTTCCTTTGATCATCATTTTAATCATGTAGCCGATATGTGGTTGAGGCGGTAGTGTCAGCTCATATAATCTCACATACAGTATGTTCCTAACTTTAACATTTAGGTCAACCAGTGATAACCAAAACGGTCAACAGGTGTTTCCATGATGTGTTTATAGGTGTTAGTTGCTGGAAATATTTTTTGATAAACAGCAGCAGAGCACAGTGACTGTGAGCAGCTTCCTGAGATCTTATTGCCAAGGTGATGTTGCCAAAATCAAGATCTGAGCTGACTGACTATATCTGGCAATTTGCTCTATTGCTGGAGACATTGCCAAGAGGTACTAGATAAACAAATATATCAATTCTCATTGGGCTACACAATATATCATGATGACATACTGTACATTGGCTTGATAGAAAAAAACTTGCATGGTTTTAATTTTCCATGATCTAATCTTCAAAAGAATGTGTCTGATATAAGAATTTACTCTGAAGGGTTTTTAGATTGTTGCACACAGAGTTTGCCGCCTTGCATGAGCTACATTCCATTTTTTTTCTTTCTTTGGGGGGGTTGAACTGTTGCGGGGAGGACAACACTGATTATTTACAAGTGGATTGAACTCTGGGGTAAGTATTTCACATAGAAATACAAATATCATACAACCAACATTTGATGGTTCCAGCTTTACACATATAAGGATTTGCTACTTTTCCTTCTAATTATTCATTATGTGTAATCTATTTAATCTTAAATTCAATGCCTTTGTAGTTTGAGGGTTTTGACTGTCGATTGAACAATATTATTGTGACTGTGTCACTTTTCAGATAGCATTTCTCACTTTTTTCAGAATTCTTTCAGTTCTGAAAATGACTGTGTTCACTCAATTAATGAAAGAGAACAATCAGCAGATTAAAATAGTTCAAAATGAGCTCCACCTCAACTACATTTGTGTGCACCCTGGTATTTTTGAACTTGATTATTGCGGACTTAGATATGTCTGCTCTTTTATATGATGGTATAACTTCCTTTATACAAGTTGTCTATCCTCAAATCCTCCCATATATGAGCTGAAAAGGAGCCCAACATCCATTCCCACATAGCTATCACTTTTTTCCTCAGTGAATAAAAAAGTCCATGTTTTGTTTGTAGCTGCAAACTATGTCCCCATTGGGTGAAATCGTGAGGATCATTCCTACTGCTTAAGTGAGGCAAGAGTGGATGGGAATGAAACTAGTCCACAAGCCATGGATGGAGGGATGCAAGGAGCTACATAGCTTCTGAATGATAAGGGGGAAGGCGATCAACCATCGCAGGCTGTCGTAGAGGATTCTAAACCCCTTCCCAACAATGTTGAGGAACAATCAAGTAGTAAAGTGGTTAAAATAGGGCTGCAGTCTGAAGGAAGTAATAGGATTTAGTCTGAGATCCAGCTAGACCAGGCCATAGCAGAGATGAGGTCTCTCAAGGATAAGCAGTGTTACTGTCGTGATAGATCTTCTGCATCTCAGCAGAGGGAACACGTTCTTTGGATGGAAATGGTACCTTCAGTGCTGTGTCTGAATATGTTGCCTGTTTTGAGGGTTCTATTACATACAATGCTGGTTGGAGCCCAAAAGAACTCCCTGTGTAAGACCACATTTTCATGACCTCATGAAACTCTGTCATGACTCTACTCACTCTTCCACTGTCAGGAATCTGTCAATAACATTCATAGAGATTCTTTACAGGCTCCTTTTAAAAGGACATAAAAGCACTGTACCCAGCCGAAAGAAAAACAAACCAGCTATCCCTCTTCACATCTGCACTTCCAAAATTGTAGAATAATACTGGATCTGCCCAGAAAAAGACCTTCTCCGCATGCTGTGGCATGCACTCCTTCAAACCACTCCTTGGGGTAGCCCCGAATACTTTGATCACATATTGCAGCAAACTTTACCCAGGATCAGTAAGTGACAAGGAACTAGTACTTGTTTCAGGCATTTTTATCTACTTCAAACCTGGTATGCTGTGCACTAGTGTACCTTGTTAGATCCTGAGTTGACCCCTGTTCAGTAGGTACTGGACCAGTTATCCATCTAACAGGTTAGGTCCTACAAGGTGTTGCTTTAAACTAGATTTAACTAGGGACTGCTTCAGCTGGTGGTAAAAGGACTCACCTAGCTCCGAATGTCTACTTACTTCCATCAAAGAAACATAAAATCAGGGTCCACAACTTCTACTTTTACTACACTTGAAGGTATATTGCAAAGTTTTTGTAAGGGCAAAGCATAAAGATCATACTTATCTCAATTACTATGAGTCATTATCAAGAATACCTGTTAGTAAAAATCACAATTCAGTTTATAATAAAGATTAATCTAAAAGAGCTGAGGCTGGCTGAAATGAGAGGGTTAGGCCTTCCGTTATGCCTTCCTTTCCCTCCAAGCCTCTGTGGTAACTCACTTCCCTGCCCAAGGTCCCCGAACTCCCTCCAAGTCCCAACTCCATGTCAGCAGAGTAAGTGAAAGAGACTATAAAATCCAAATGATAATCCACAGTTGGTTGGAAAATGGTTAGTCCTCCTTGTGCTCTGTTATCCCTGGATCCAACTGCAAATCTCAAAGTCTATTCTGCGATGAAAGGCTGCTAACATACTCTGTCTTGTGGGTTAATCCAGGGTAGGAGAGTGGAGGAAGAATGTCATCTCTGTTGCTGCATTTTTATACTCTCTCAGCTGGCCATTTATTACTTCAGAGGGTGTCTCTGCATACTTTCTTACTTCCTTATAAGGTCATGCATCCGCTTCCGGTCGCACCATGACTTAATGGTCAACAGCTGTTCCTCCTTTTTTTGCAAACTTATTGTGACATCTCAACTTGTACCACACTTCAATTACTTTTGTCTGATTAATCTCTTGATTTGATTTTTTTTTAACTGTTTGAAGTAGCTGCAAAATAGTGCAAAAAAAACGCTCTGCTCCTTCAACCGGCAACACCCAGCTCTCCTCTTCAGTCTAGCAGCAACACTTCAAAGGTAGGGGGACGCCACTTTATTCCCGTCTCTTCAGTTTACAATGCTGGGTAATGTGATTGAATTATAATTTAGTGGTCATGGTGTCCCTAAAATGAACTATGACTCAACTGTGGAGAATCGAACCTATCTTAGGGGGTATAACATGCCTATATTCACAAAAGTGTAAACATCTATATCGTACCGATCCACTGTGAACGGGCCAAACCGGCCCAGCGGCGGCCCTACAGGAGACATATGTTTGAAAAGGCCATATATAGGCCTAGTGTACATTTGAATAGCATTATAATACAAAACACACAAATGCTATGATTCTCTGGTGCAGAACATTTTGCTTTAAGTGGGCCTGTTCTGACCGGTAAAACCCCACATGACACACAGAAAAATTAGGTAACAGCCTTAAAGGGATATTCTGGTGTAAGTTTAATCCATGGTCTAACACACCTTGACACCGAGTAAGACTCCCTCTCGAGAGGTCAAGTTTGCAGACCGCTACCTTAGCTAGTTTTAGCAACCTCAGAAAAGACCGCACGATAACAATACACTGCAGCTTATGCCTCCAACTAGAAACCGCCATCAAATCCACTCATAGTCACAATTAATGGTCAGAACAGCACCAAACTTCAGCAACAGTACATGTACAGTCCCAGCACACAGTACGAAGCATCAAACATCTGCTAGCTTAGCCGGATTTGTATTAAAAACACAGCACAACTCACCCTCTCCTCCAGCAGCCTGCCTATGTGGGGAAGCCCTGAAGTTTTCATCCTTGAGCTGCGGAAATCTACTGCACTCGGTAATCGACTTGTCAGGGCTTCCCCGCAATGAGCAGGCTGCTGGAGGAGAGAGTGAGTTGTCTGGGTGTCAAGGTGTGTTAGACCATGGATTGAACTTACACCGGAATATCCCTTTAACTCTAGATGTCTTGTTGCTGCTCCAAACTGTAAACATGGATAGAGAGAATAAAAACCAAGAGGTTCTACGATGCACACAGGTAGGCAGTGTGTCCCAGGCACAATAGGTCTACAAAGCATGCAATACATTAGCAGCACCTTGCTGACATCCAGCCCACTATAGATTTTCTAAATATTAACAGATTGGAAATCTTTCATCTTGTATCAACCTAAGGATCTGTAAATACAGACATTTATTGCTATCACAGTATGATTTATAACTCTGTCACATGAATGTATGGATGTGTGTGTGTGTGTGTGTGTGTGTGTGTGTGTGTGTGTGTGTGTGTGTGTGTAATATAAAGGGACAGAGAAATGGACAGAAATAGCCTCAGCCGCTGCAGGCCCAGGACGGATGGGGGCCGGCCTTTCCAAACCAGGCCAGGGCTTTGGACAATCTGATTGGACAAAATGCGATGAGAGGACAGAGTGTATGTGAAAAGAGAGAGAATGTCAATTGTGAAAATGCATGCGTGTGAGGGAGAGAGAAACAAAGAAAGAGCCAGCTGGATCAAGGAAAAGCCTTTATGTGCATGTATGTGTGTGTCTGTGTTATATCATTTGGAGGAGTAGAGGAGACTAGTGGGAGTGAAGCTAGATGTAAAAAGGAACAAATATAGAACTGAGCAAAAGACAAATTTCAATTCTACTAAATTAATTCCAGATAAATTCCTGTACATTTCAATTGACACATTTAGATAAAGTTGATACAACTAAACTGCATTAATTAAAACACTGTAGCTGCACTGAGACAAATCAATAAAGGAGATAATTTTTTTAAAAAAAGGGGAAAGAAGGTCCAGGACTAATATCCACTTTCCTAATTTTTTCACTTGACAGGTCAAGCAAAATTTCCCCATGTGATTTATCGCGTGATCGAAGCAAGACCTCGAAAAGGACGTTTTGGACCCAAGCACACTGCCGAGTAGAATATCTCCTAATAAGCCCTGAACAGACCTCAAATAAAGTTTTAATAATCTAAAAACACTTCCAGACATCAGTAAAGAGCAGGAAAACCAAGCAGTAAAATAACAGATAGGGAGAACGAAAACCTATAGAGCTACAGAATGATTTTAGTGTTGTTTAGTTTCGTAGTATAGTGTTGTGCCTTCTGCTAAAAATTTGTGTTATTGTTTTTCTCAAATCTATTTAGTGAAAATTTAAATTTGTGTGGTATCTATTGTGATTCTCAAAATTTACTGCTAAAATACTTTAAGCATTACAATATAGTGCAAAGCTGTACTGTATTAAAGAGCAGACACCCATGGTATGTTCCTGGTTTTTTGTTGTTTGTGTTATTACTAATTTGTACTTTCTTTAGCTTTTGTCTTGCGCCTTTTCATGTGTACATCTTGGTTTTTAGATTTTACTTTCAGGGCTTTCGGCTTGTGATTAAAGATTGTTTTTTGTCCCTCATTCTGCCTGCCTCCTGAGAGTGTTTCTGCATTTGGGTTCTCTCAACTTTTATTTTTACCTAAACCGTAACAATCGATCATGGCGCAAAGAACTAACATAACTACTATCATTACAATGACAACCTTGACAACTAACATAGCTGAAACCAGTACAACCATAGCATCAACAGTTGATGGAATTATTTCTACATCAAATAATGCAGCTGATATTATGAATGTAACTGTTCACACCAGTAAAGATGAGGTCATCTCTGTAACAGACAACCCTAGAGATGTAAAGGGAACAACCAGTGAACTTCTTAAAAATGTAACTTTGCCCACAGTACAAAACCACAGAAGAACAAGAAGTTGAGTTAAAGTATGACCAAATTGACCAACCAGGAAAATATGAGCCAAAACAAAACTTTAAAAACATAAAAGATAGAATCTGGTAGTGAGCTAGTCACAATGGGTGGTATAAATTGGCATGGTACACTGTAAGGAAGATGACGCCTCATGACTTGATCGTTTGCACAGAAGCCCCAACAACACTGCTGACAGTAAACCCAGAAAAACACAATTTTGAGGAATGTGCTAAAGTGCAGCAAAAAGAATGTAGAGAAGGCAGATTTATGCCCACGTCAGGGACTGCTAGATAGTTTCCAATGTAGACTCATTTATGGTTCTCAAAAAAGCCATAATCTGCTAAAACCATCCTACAGATTCCACAATTTGTGAACAGTTTTAGATTGCAACACTTCAATCTTAACCTCCCAATTATATAAAACTCCCATTTTTGTCACTACACCTATGTGGTATGAGAACCTAGTCCCATTAGATCAGACATTTCACAATATAACTATGACTGTACCTACTCGCCATTTACTGACTGAACAGACATTTGCAGCAGCAGATAGCTGTTGGATGTGTGCTGATGACATTATTAAACACTCTTCCACCTTGGTGGATTGGTCTCTGGACATTGGTAGGACTGAAGTTGTCTGCAGAGCCCTAATTAGAGTTGATGAATTTCCAGACAAAATCCACAGGTTCAAGAGGGGTACATTCCAGATCCAAGGGTATATATGAATGGTATAATGCAGCTGAGAGGAATCCCTAAGGAATTTAAAGCAAGAAATTAAACCAACAGCAGTTCATATACATTACTAACTGGAATTGTACTGCAACTACAGTTGCAAGAAACTAGTAGGATGGCATGGTAAAATCATCAAGCCTTAGATTGGATGTTAGCTGAGAGGGGTAAAGTATGTCATATGTTTGGAGAACAATGCTGCACTTATATTCCTAATAACACTGCACCTAGTGGAACATACTTTGTAGCCAAGACAGGAATTTAAGATAATTCGGGGAAGGAGTGATGGTCATGGGATTGGTTAACCAGGACACTGAGGAGCCTCATTGGCAAAAATGGGAATAACCACACTGGCAGTTCTATTTATAATCTCTCTGTTAGTTTGTTGCATCATACCTATTCTGAGAAATGTTCCCACAAAGGCTTTTGTTCGACAAATTAACTTTACGGCAAGGATAGTGGAGGTTCAGCTCGGATGGTAATCGAACAGCAGGGGTTGTTTCCTATTCCTGGTTACTTGAAGGGCATGGACAATGGGATCAGAGGAATCAGAAGGAGTGGCAACTGTGAGTAGGACTGATGAACTGGACTCTGGCTCTGAGCTTTATGGCCAGCTGTTTGAGTAAGACTGGGGGGGGCTCAGTCTTACTCAATTGCCACACATGAGGACAGTGTATGAGATTGCCAATGACTTCTACACTCTTTGTACATGTATATTGTTTAATATTACAGTGGGTCGTAGTTTGTAACTCGCAATTTTAACATTTATATTGATAATGCTAAAGCTCTGATGTAATGTAACATGAATTTTTGGTTAGTGATGGTTATTCTGATGTCACTTAATTTGAGTAGAGAAATTTGGTTTAATCAAATTTATATTTTTGATCTGTTATACTCTTGATCTATATTTCCGATGGGTTTTCAGCTTCAAAACCACCTGTTTCCGTCCTCTTCCTCCAATACCACTTTTCATGCTTGGCAAGACAAGGGTCTACTTTATATCAAAGATCTCGATAAAGAAGGGGATCTTCACTGAAACTTTCAGCTAGGTTTGACCATCCCAATTCAATTTCTTTCAGTTTTCTTCAAACTAGACACTTCATTTAATCTAAATATCCCCACTGCCCTAATCACCCTCCTGAGACTGAGGTTGACTCACTTTGCTATTTCGATAATATATGACCCTATCCATTAACTCTGACCCAGAAGCTCATCTGAAACAGACCTGGGAACAAGAAATTGGAATGCCGTTATTAGATACCCTATGTGTGCTAGGCATGGTTTAATACAATGTAAGTTTCTTTACAAAGTACACTGTACAAACGCCCAATTAGCAAGGATCCATCCAGGTAACAGCAATGCTTGTAATAGATGCAAACAATCACCTGCAAACCACACCCAAATGTTCTGTTCCTGCACAGTCTTAACCGCTTTCTGGCAGTAAATATTCAACACGCTTGGGATAGTTTTAGGTATGAATCTCACTGCCGAACCTCTCACGGCCCTATTCAGGATCCCTCCATCAGCAGCATTTAATTTTCCGTTAACCAAGGGGCGCATTCGTGGCCTTTACAGCCCTACTTGCTAGACGCCTCATTTTATTTAGATGGAACACAGTCACTAACAGTGTTTTGTAAGTCGCTTTAAGATTAGCACCTCTATGTGTTAATCTGAAAGCAATTTAACACGTGGGTGATTCTTCTCAGATCAGATCAGTCTTTAATTATTTTCCCCCTTGGTGAGGTTTTAAACAACCCTCAGACAACCATATTTATAATCTGAACAATCTTCCCTTCCACAAGAGCAAGGACCAAGACTGCTTTGTTTTTTTCTCTCAGATTTGTGAGTTACAAGTGGTGGATGATGATTAAATGAGAGACTGATGGCGGCTACTTATTAATGGCACTAGCCACACAGACCATGCTTATTGTTCAACACATAATGACGTTACTTGATCTCTTTTGAACATACTGTAAATATCTTCTGAAAGACCAACGAGATACTAAATGCACTGTACTATTCAGGCAGTCAGCAAGAATCAGTTGTTGTCATTCTTGTTCGTAAATGTCTTGACAGGATTGAGCCACTACAGTGGACACAGCTGTAGCACTTTATTTTCAGTGTGTGTTATACTGTCGTATATGATCTGTTGTTACCCTGAGTCAAAATTTGTATTTGAGTGTGATTGTCATTTTGTTGTGCTGTTCACACCCCTTGCCTGAACCATCACATCAGCAGATTCCATTTCATAGAAACTCAAGCATCTCAACTGAAAAAACATGGCACCTCCAAAGTGCTCACAAGAGCTCCCAGCATGGGGCGGTACTCTGAACCAAGATTAGAGAGTTAGCAAGGTATGTTGAGCCTAAAGCCACAGTGTTCTGTGTCACTAAGGAAGCTCTCTTTTAACCTGGTTAAATTACCTTGGTAACTTATGCTGCAAACCACATCCATGTGTTGAACCCATGTGCAAAGTGCAATGTTGTGATGTTACTCCATTGGCAGTGATCATGGCCATTGGTGATGAGTATAAAATCCTCACCCATGGTATCTGTGTCAGCAGGTTTTTTTAATAAGCAACCCCTCCCTCACTGTCTCCTTGATTTAGGTCCATGACATCTTTGGTAGAACCGGCGCCTTGATACAACCCCCACTGTGCTCAACTCAATGATATTAAAACAAATTAAACTCTGTTTTAACTTACCATTCATATGTGTTACATGTAAGCCTACAGCCAACAGATTTGGTTGCTCAGTAATAGTAATTTTGTTGCCAGCGTGTGAATCTTCACCAGTGGCATCTGCCAAGCAGCCAGCCAGAAAAGTGGGTAACCAAAATTGATGTGACAGACCCAAGATGAGAGGAGTGGAGCTGGGAGCAGAGCTGAGCTGACCTGACTTGGACCTAAAGCTTTTTGTCTACCAAACGTCCTTTGGGATAATGTCTGGTCACAGGAAAATAAGGTGGATGAGGTGCTCTATCTTACGCCAGACACAAAGGGACGCACTGCACAGCTCAAGTGCTCAAGCTCAAGCTAGTTTTAGTCCAAGGCAGTTGTCATTTTCATGCCCAGCACAAAATGTTGTCTGTAAATTGCAATTGTATGGACACAGTAGTAGACCAAATATTGTCATTAATGTCATGATACTGTAAAGACTTGACATTACGGTTACGAGACTGTTTATAACTTCATATTTACATTTTTGAGAACATCAAAATGTTTATTACGCCTGTCTCATTGTAACATTGTCACTAAGATATTGTGTACAGTCAGTACATCATGAGATTCCTACTCCAGGAAAGAACAAAGAGCAGCCCTGGCCCAGCAAGTATTGGACCGAGTGACAGTGACAAGTAAGTCTAAAGAGGGTGAAGATTTCACTTATTTGTACTTTGTGAACCGTGTGCCCTGTGAAATCATGTGGCTGTCTGATTAAGTTTTTTCTCTACAGTCCATTTTTCCACAATGTGACGATAAATAATCATATGATAACTGTTCACTACTTTCTACCTGAAAGAGGGCAGATGGCATTGTGATCTATGTATTATGAGTACATATTACATCTGAGTGAAATAATGAATAAATCCTGTCTTTAATATTAAAATTGAAGATCCTATTAATCATATCCTACGTCTACAGAGGATTTTACAAAAAACATTAAAAACACTGCCGTGTTCACACTGTATATCTGATTCTGATCACATTACTGTTCACACAGCAAGGACATGTTCTAATAAAAACAATGTGTCTAAACTAAACTAATTGCTCTGTCACACATTGGTCTTTTAGGACCAGAATTCCAGTCCAGCCAACCTGAGTGATGAACACACTTGCTATAGCATTTATTATAGTATTTGCTTTCATTTTTATTGTCATTTTTGTGTTCTATATTTATGTTCTTGCAGTAATGAGCCATCATTTTTTATGCACCAGACACCAAGGCAAATTTCTTCCTCTAAGAAAGGGGTTCAATATTGCACTTTGTAATAAATGGAAAAACATAAAAGACTGTTTGTGTTGACAATAACTGAAATGAGACATTCCAACTGGCTGGAAAGGCTTTTGTGCCAGCTTTACACAACTATAGGTTGCAGTGGTTGTTTAGTATGCCTTCTTCCACAGACCTGTGTTTGTTACACCAATAGAATGAGCTGTAAAATACCTTGATAACAATACTGAAATGATACCACGGCAAAAATCTAGAACACCAGGAAAAGTGGTGCAATAATATAGGTCCTACTGACAAGAAATAATGGATTAAACATGGACAACAGAGGATATGTATGCCAAGTTTGAGTTGTTTTATTGACGAATCTGCCTTGCCCTGAAATGTCAAGTAAGTTTTTTGGCGGGAGGGCTGCTTTGTTGTTTAAACTGCACACAAGAGGGGGCTTATGATATAGCTTATCATTATTTACTGAGGGGATCTTGAGTGAAGGGGCTGACAATTCTTACACTATATCAGATGAAATGAACACAGAGTATTACAGAAAAGATATAGAAATTCTTAGTTTTTTATTAATCTAAAAATTGAAAATATTTTAAACTTAAACAATAAAAATCCATTAATAAATTATTATGCTGCAGCTGCTGAGCTTTATAGCCATGTTTTGTTAAAAAAAAATGTTCAAAATTGAAAGATTTTTGTCACAGAACATGGACATGTGAAAACCACATTTTTTTTCTCTCAATTGTTTTGTCTCAAATTCTCTGACTTAGTTTCTGGACAGTTCTTTGGCCACTTTAATGTTCTAAGCAAGAAAACAAGCATGTTAATGTGCTCCTCCTCAGTCAGCCTGATGTGTCTAGGACCACAGATAATGCCTGATGTGCTGAACACTTGTCCTGAAGCACAGCTTGAGGCTGGAATGCACAGGTACTGTCTGGAGAAATGTTGTCAGGGTGGCTGCAGGGTTCTTCCACCAGGTGAGTGGGTTTTCAGGAGCACTTTCATTATTTTATTTATTTATTGTCTTTTATTTGTACAAGAAGAATTCACCTGTCTTGATGGTGGACAGCAGGGATTTCAAGTCTGTTTTACTTTCTTTTGCTTCTCCTTGACCTTCGTGTTGCTGCTGCTCTGCTGCTTGAACCCGTTTCAGATCTTGCTGTGGAGACTCCTTTTTTTGTTATTCATGTCACATGAAAGGATGCTTTTTCCATCCTTCACTGTCAGACAGGAAAATATTTTCCATTTCAGGGGCAGCACAGAAGACAACGCGTGGTCATTTTCTCCACTTAATGCATCTGTGAAGCTGCTTAGTGGGCCCAGGACCTCTCTTACAGTTTCTAGTGTTGCCATGTCTGAGTCTTCAGGCACCACGTGCAATATCTTCATACGCTTTTCCAGAGCCTGGACAAGCATGTTGAGGCAGACTCAAGGCCTGTAGCCTTGCCTACGGCCAGATGACAGCCAAAACATGGTATCAAAGTATAGCTCTCAAATGCCTTTTTGTTGTTGGAGGCATTGTCCGTGGTTATCCCAGCCATTTTTGACATGTCCAGTCCCCAGTTATAAAGCTGAACATCCTAAACACCAGGACTGTGTTTCCCAGGATTCAGTTAGTATACTGGATTATGACCGCCCTATATATATCATCTGCCCTGCTCGTCCAGATGTCAGTGGTACAAGCAAAAGAAGGCTGGCACGCGAGCTGTGCCTGAATAAAAGTCCTGGTATCAGTGTTTGGGATTTCAATATACATGAAATGATTTCTCTGTGGCATGTCATATTTTCTGTCCAACTGCTGCACATGGTTCCAGAATACACTTTTCTCAAATGTATATTTTGGCACGTGATCAGTAGAGATAAACACAGCTGGAAGGGAATGCTGCATCAACTGGGTGATTGCCGATTCAGTTTTCAATTAAGCCTATAAAAATAATGAAAATAAATGTCATTCACCGTAAGTCTGGTACTTCATGATGTAAAGCTCAAACCCATTTTATTAGCCTGAACACTACAGTAGACTGAACACAAATGACTCAATACACCTCCTTGGCAGAGGTCTTCACTCTACTCAGTGCATTCCTAGTAATACAAATAATCATTGACAAAAATGTAGGCCTATATGCAATGATTATCATTAAGGGTAGCATACAGACTGAGTCTACATTGATCATTTATAACTGATGTTGTTGATCTGCATAATTTTCAATGCCTGGTTTGTAATAACTTACAAGTTAGGGTGAAGTTAAAATTACAAGTGTGATGCTGTGTTTGCGGAGAGATGTTTGTCACATTGGAAAGTAAGCTACAAAGCTATACCCAAACTGTTACCATTGCCCTAATTGCCTTGTCAAACTCTGATAGTGGAAAAAGGTAGCTTAAAATAGATTTATTGTCATTCCATCCATAAAACGTTACACAGTAAACAGTAAAACAAGTTGCCTTTTCTCCGTGCTATAGACACATGTGAACAGGTATCACTGCCCTTAGAAAACTGCATCATCAAAAAGTTTGCTAGTCTTAAAATAAATCACGCTTGTTTGATTTACATTTCAGTGCACGTAATGTTAATTATGTTATCTACCACATTCGCGAACCTGACGCTCTTTCGAATCCTTGAACAAGTTGGGTATCTGTCGCCAAGATGCAGAGGTGTTGGCTCCCTTGGTCTGTGTAGGTTTGAAACATCTTTAAGAGATGGGCTTTGTAGTGGCCATGGGCTCGCCCTGACCGTCAGCTGTGTAGGCAAAATAGTGCCATATCTCCTGCCGAGCGTCTCCCTTTTCTACCAGGCATGGCTGGTCAGCAACCTGAGCACTTGTACCTCCCGCAGCCATGCTCGTTCTGCTAACTTCTGAAAGCTAAAACAATTGGCACGCCCACTGTACCTGCAGGGAGCGGAGTGCTGCACACACATACACTGCCCCACTGTCTCACATTGACACAACTCACAGGAAAGGAAACAAGAATCTTATTAAAACGCTGTCATCCTTAAAGTACCGGTAGGAATAAAAGATGGTATCCTACCATTTTTCATGATCAGGTATCGCAGTATATTTCTAGTACACTAATACATAGTAGTAATCATTTCAGTCTTTACAATTTTAACAACTTGCAATAATGAATTTGCATAAAAACAAATTATATATATAAGATAAATGGCATTAAGGGTGTCATGACTGGGACTTTTGGTGTGGCTGTTTTTTGTACTTTTTTTTCTTTTTCTCCTTTGTTTTCAGGGGTGCTCTGCAGAGGCTTCCCTGATGGCTGGAGCTGCCTCCTCTCTCATACCTGCGCTTACTTGTATCTCTTTCAGTGACTTTTCACCTGCATGTATTTTTGCTTTTTCTCTGTTCTAACCTTGGTTCTACTCAACCTGTCCAGTGTTGGTTTACCTCTGAGCCCTAGCTCAGAGCCACCCCGCACCTCTGCCACCAGCCTTGGACTTTTTCATGTCTGATACTGACAAGACAACATTGAGCATCTGCCGATACTGACATCAATCTGATACAGCCTTTCCCCCTCTCTTAAACTGCAAAGTTACAGATAATACATCTGTTTGGAAACACTTTGATAAACCAAGCCATTTAAAAACATGCTTAAAATGTAGAACAAAAAGTCTACTTCTCTAAAGGAAGAAATACATGGACAACATCTTAAATCAGTTTTGCAGCAGTGCTGCTTTTTTTTTATTGCGAAAAACAAAACTTCTCAGCATTTTTCCCCACCACTTACAAAGTGACTCCTATAATTCAGTTACAAACACTTTTTATTTACTATAACAGCTGAAAGTGAACGCGACAAAACAGTAAAACAGCAGATGTCTGAAAGTACAAACAGGACGGGAGAAACGTAAGAGATTCAGTTAGAAGCTACAAAAGTACTGAGAGCTGAAGACACTGACTTTTAAAAACGTCTTTCTCTCAGGTTTCGTGCACAGACATGAGTTCAGTGTCAATTAGAGGGGGAGGCAGGGGCTTGTTGTGAATTGGCTGCAGTCGCGAGTCATCAGCCAGCCCGGCCCAACCCTGCTCTGGAGCAGGTCCATCGGCGGCACGGCTCAGCTCAACTCAAAACTGGTGATGGAAAAACAAATTGCTGCTGCTCATTTTGACTCAGACTTTTATCAAGTTCATGGTGTAGAAGTTTCCAATGGCGCTGCTACCTGTTAAAACACTTGCTTTGCATAAATTGCACTCAGCTGTTTTGATTGTTTATTTTAGAAAGAAGGACACAAAGACACATATCTGTGTCTACACTGGCGGAGCTAAGGTGGCGCAGATGAACAGTTTTAGGTTCCTTGAAATTACCATCACTAAGATCCTATCTTGGGCATCACATACCACCCTGGTTCAAAAAGCACAAAGCTACGTCCTAAGAAAACTTAAGAAGGCTAAATTCTGAGGCCAAATTCAGACTTTTACAGTAATAGAAAGCATCCTGACTGAAAACATCACAAACGGGCACTGATCGTGCATGGCCAAGGACAGGAAGACTCTGCAGTGGGTGATTAAATCTGCCCAGAACATCACTGGTAACCATCTAATGCATATTACTGGGGTGAGGTGTCTGCACAGAGCCTAAAGGATACTAAAAGACATCACCCGCCCGAGCCACAGTCTGTTCACCCTGCTGCCATCTGGAAAAACAAATATAAGATGGAGAATCATAAAGAACACAGAGAATCAATACAAACATACAAAACAAATGTATGGAGTGGAGTGTAAACTAGATAAATAGATAAACTGAGGAGTCTCACAGCCTGGAGAAAGAAGCTGCTCCGTAGTCTGGTGGCAACATATACCTCTGTATCTTTTACCAGCTGGCAGCAGGGTGAACAGGCTGGGTTGGGTGGTGTCTTTTAGTATCCTTTGGGCTCTGTGGAGACACCTCAATTCACCCATGGCACTGATGCTCTGTAGATGGGTACCAATGATGTACTGGGCAGATTTGATCACCCACTGCAGAGCTTTCCTGTTCTTGCTCAGCTCAGTTTCCACCGCCTGTTTTCTGCATCGGTTAAAGTCTTCCTTCTCTGGTGAGCCTGGTGTTTCTGTGGCAGCCTCTCTCCACAGTGAGGCTGCACATGGATTGTTTTCGGTCTCAGTGGTCAGGTAATCTGCCACTGAGTGTTCTCTGTTTAGGGCCAAAAAGCGTTCCAATGTTTTTGTTGACTGTCCATACTTTGGTTTAGTCTAAAGTTGTTTCTGTCTGGGGGTTCTGCTTGTGTTTGTGAACAGAGCCTGAGAACCAGCTGGCTGAGGGGGCTTCTCTTTACGGTCTCTCCCTGTAGGCAAGAGCCTTGTTGTGGAGTATGTCAGGGTCACTCTCTTTTAGATGATTATAAAATTTCACTTTTATCATGAGTGGGTATTGTCCTAATTCTGCTCTGCATGCGTTATTTGCAGTTTTTTGTATATTCTAGGGCAGTGGGCAATGACTATATCGCAAACATCAAGTACAAATATCAGATGAATGTTTTAAGTCGTCACCATGTAATTCGCTTAGGAGTTTTGCTCCTCTTACTCTCTCCTACTGCCCTCTCACAGCAGACAGCATTTATTTATTTTACAGTATAATATATAGTATACAGTATAAATAAATGCTACTATAGAGTGTGACACTGAGGGACGACAGGTCTAATGGCCACAGGCAGAAATGACTTCATGTGTTGATGGATCTGAAGATAACAATACAAGTTGCTGCAGGTGGGGCAGATGGTTCTGCTCACACCATGTAACGAAGATAACCACCACAGCCCTGTATTCAGCATCCTCACCGATACATCCAACTATAAAAGAGTCATCAGAGAACTTTCTGAAGATGGCAGGACACTGTGTGGTACTTGAAGTCTGTGGTTTACAGGGTGCCTTCTAGGCACATACACTCTTAGAAATAAGGGTTCCAAAAAGGTTCTTCTACAAGGGCTGAGGTTCTACCTGGAACCATTTGCTTCTGAAAAACCCTTTCCCGAAGAAACGGTTTTTCAAGGGTTCTTGGCAACACTAATGGTTCCAGTAAGAACCATTTTGATCCAGAGAACCCTTTAAAAACCCTTTCCGGAATAAAGGGTTTTAAAAGGGCTCTTGGTAACACTAACGGTTCCAGTAAGAACTATTTTGATCCAGAGAACCCTTTTTTGGAGAAAGAGTTCTTCAGGGATTGTTGAAAGCATGGGTATAAGAACCTGTATGGGTTCTTTGTAGAACCTCTCATGGGGGGTTCTGGGTGGAACCTTACACACACAGTTCTAGGTATAACCCTTTATGTTGGGTTCTAGGTAGAATCCTCCAAAAGAACCTTTTATAAAGGTTCCACCTGGAGCCAAAAAGGGTTCTCCTATGCGGACAAGCCGAAGAACCTGATATGGCTCTACTTAGAACTTCTAAGAGTGTAGCAGGGGTTGATCAACACTGGGTTATGATCCGACCTACCCAGAGGGATAAAAAGAGGAAGAGCTGTATGCATCTTTGATGTTAGTATACAGCATGTCTTGTCCTTTCCACTCTGGTCGGACAACTGACATACTGGGTATAGTTGGGCTGGGTTTTTGCCATGTTTTCCTGGTTGAAGTCACCCAAGAAGGCATTTGGGTGTTGAGACTGGAGCCGAGCTATGGCGGTGCGGATGATGTTACATGCCACCATCGAGTTAGCAGAGGGGGTGATGTAAACACCAACCACAATGGCATTTGAAAGATCCCTGGGTAAGTATGGCTAAAGTCCCACTGCTACAAGTTCAACATCCAGGCAACATATGTGCTCCTTGATCGTAATGTGACTGGGATTGCACCATATGCTATTAACAAGAATAGCATACCTCTGCCCTGAGCCCCATAGTCCTGACCAGATTATCATAGTTTATGAAAACACAGCGTTGTGAGGATATAGCCATTCATACACAAGACGTCACCTATATAAGATGGCTATACCAGTGTGCATTCAACCTGCGCTGGGATGTGCATGAGTCAGCTGTGACTGTTTGATACAGAGAATACAGTTTGTGATGTGAAAACATCAGATTTCTACACATAATTCTGCTCATAGTTTTTAAACCAGCAGTGTTGTCAGAGCAGGGCCGGCTAGAACAAGAAGAACAACATAAACAAAAAGACTAGCAACTTGAAGTTTAAAGAGTTTTTGATTATAAAAAACACCTCAATGTTTTTGTGTGATGGAATTGGCATCATAAAGAATCCTGTATCCTAGTAAAGAAAATGAAAATACCATAGTTTTACCTTAGTTCTCTTAAAGCACTGTGTCACTCTTTGACTTTTTCCTTTCAAATAAAACAGAACATTGTTATTTCTGTCAATTGTCTACTTATTACCAAAAGATTTTACGTAATATGGTTAAGATAGTAAAAGCTACAAATGTATTGCTTCCTTGCTGATTTCAGTGGTGCTCCTAAATTCTGTGCTGGCAGTCCTAAAATTTTCAGCAAGGATCACCAGTGCTACTAGTGGAAAAAGATCGTCTCAAGCCATGGAATTAATTAATTAATTTTATTTACATGCTGCTTTTTATAGCAGACCATTTCTAAGACACACTGCAAGCACACTAAAACAGGCAGTTCTCTTTAAGTAACATGCTCATGTTTGATTAATGCCGTCTCCTACAAATTATGTTCAGTGATATTTCTTTGAGTAAATATATTATACCAGTAGGTCAGGTACATAAAGAGCATTTCCTCATTACAGCCGTGGTCAAAAGTTTACATACACTTTTAAAGAACATGTATATCATGGCAGTCTTGAGTTCCAACAAGTTCTAAAACTCACTTTCTGTGACGGAATGAGTGCACACAAGGGATGCACCGATACCGATACTGGCATCAGGTATCGGTCCGATACTGCGCTCATATACTCGTTCTCGTAATAATTCACCGATTCCACGTTATTGCATTAGGCCTTACATTGCATGAAACTGAAGATCGCAATCAGGGGGTGGCTTGTCATTTTCTTGTTCTCATTTCGGATTTTAGTGTCAAGGGCACAGGGCACAGGGTCTGGACCCTGACCCCAGTCAGAGTCCAGACCCTGTGCCCTGTCCAGACGCTGTGCTATACGGACCTGGACCTATAATCAATAAATACTTAAAGTATTTTAAATTTTGACCACTTTTCTAGACTTTACGGTACTGGTTTAGCGGATCAGGAAGTCCACTGACCAATTGCATGCAAGTTAAGCCATCCCACGTGATGCTACTCTGCCAATCAAATATGTGCATTCCAGGCGATAAACATTGCGACTCTGAATACAGACAGATGAAAGAGGTGAAAAGCGAGTGACAGACGGAAAGACGAGTGAGCAATACAGGGAGAGAAGAAAGAGAGACGAGTGGGCCGAAGACAACAGAGAAAAATAACTACCCGTGGCGTCTCTAAAAGCCGATGAATGGTCCCCCAGAGTCGCTTGGATTTTTGGTCATTACAAAAAGCCATTTACTGATGGAGAGGTTGTCCAGGAGTGCATGAGGGCAGTAGCTGAAATCTTACTTGAGGGGAAACAGAAACAGATTTTTTTTTTTTTAATTAAGTTCTTTATTTCAAGATGCACAATTTTTAAAAAGCTATTTTATTTTTTCAGTCTTCTGAAAATGTAAACAGATATGCTGTGTTGAAAATATACAACAATGGATTTGCGGGCAACGAAGCTGCTACATAAAGCTACATAAACCCTTCAACTATGAAAATGTTCAGCTCATCAAGGAGATGATGTCTCCTACTTTTGGCATTTCTAGCTATTACACTTTTTAAAACACTCAGCTTTTTCTGAAAACATTTTCCCATTCATTCTTATGGGGAAATGTTCAAACTTTGTTCTCCTGCTGCTTCAGCAGACATTCAGCTGCAGACACAGCTCCACTATTGAAATGTTCAGATCTTTAAGTACTTAACTTTTCTAAAGTTTATACTTAATACATATTCAGCTTTTTCCAAAAAAATGTTACAATGGAAGTAAATGGAGAAATCGTCAAATCCTCTTCAAACCCATGCTACTGTGAGACTCTTCTGCTTCTTGATAGATTGAGCTACAGACATCATTCAACATTTGAACCAGTTACAAGACTTTAAACTATTTTTCTTATCCTTAGCTTTTTTTAATTGTCACAGGTTTAGTTTTATGGTTTTTGAATTTCTCTTCAGATTTTAAAATGGGTGCATATTGCATGAGTTAGAAAGGGTGACATCATCACTGGACTGAAGAGGAGCAGGAAAAAACTTTTCTCTACATGTTGATCAAAATCCCGCAATTTTCACTACTACATGTGCTACTTTTACTACTACTACGACTACAACAACTACTACTTGTACTACTACTACAACGACTACTACTTGTACTACGATGACTACGTGTACTACTACTACTACTACTACTACTACTACGACTACTTGTACTACTAGTAGTACTACTATTTGTACTGCTACTGCTTCTAGGTGCTACTTTTACTTCTTCCACTACTGTTAAACAAAAAGCAAAATTTCAATATTTGATGCAGTGTGGCTGAAAAACATTGCTCTTGTTTGCAGAACATGGGAGACAATCTCCCATTCTGGAGAAATGTGGTGGCATGTAAACATCACATATGACTGTGTTGCTCTTGATGTCCATGCCTCACATGTGATGATGACTCTCTCTGCAGAGGAGATGGTTTCTTTGACTTTTTCTTTCATATCCTTGTACAACTTCGGGCACCGCTGTTTCTGTGATGAACCGACGAGTGGGAATTACATCGCGTGGCTCACACTCCTTGAGCAGCTGCCTGAATCCTTCATTGTCCACTACGCTGTACGGGCGCAAGTCCTCACAAATGAAGCATAAAAGCGCCTCTGTAATCTTCTGTGCCCGTGCAGAAGTAGATGGGTATTCAGACTTCAAAGCGTCACTCATTTTTGGTTGAGATGGCACAGAATTCCCAGGTATAGCCTCCTTTGCACCCGCTGCTAGCACCTGTTGCCTGGATGGTGTCTCGCTATGTGGAGATGGAGGTTGGTCGTATTACTGCAGTATTTCACCTTGCATTTACAAAGCCTGCATACTGCATAGCTCATGTCCATATCCCGACCTCCGGCTGTTCTCCAAAATCCAAAATGCACCCATATCTTTGCTTTTAGCTTGGACGGCGGTGGGTAAACTTTCTCATCCATACTTGTTCGTCTGTTTTGGCGTAAAGCGTGCACTGCATTGTGTAGATGGCCTTCTACCGCCACCTCTGGCCAATATGTGAACGGCACCTTGGAAAACATGTCTTGAAACGTCAGTCTAGGCATTTATGGAAATATCGGTTCTTTAAAGTGTGCATCGATGCAAGTATCGGCAAAAATTTGTGACAAAATCTGGCCGTATCGATTTTTTCAACACAGGCCTCAGACTAAACGGTCTATGAGTGGTCAAACATGGAAAGGACAAAAATTGGGCCAGCATCCTCCTTAGGGCCTGGGAGCAGTCCAAAGCTCCAAAACAAACAGCCAAACAAACAAACAATTTTTATGAAATAAGCATAAAGATGATGTACACTTTTGGCAATGAATATGAAAGCCAGCTAGTGTCAAACTCTGCACAGCATTCATTATTCAACACAGTCGGCTCAAACATTTAACTGTAGGGACATATTTTTGACTGGAGGGGGACTCTAGTACAGTATTTGTGTACATGCTAGAGGTCAACCAATCTATCAGGCGCCGATAGGCTGTTTTACAATGTATTGTTATCGGCTGAACTTGGCTCCCATACTTGCCAATGGCTGCATAGCCTCCACCGACCACAAGGGGGTAAATGTTACCATTTTGCATGGAGTTTACACTAAGTCAATCCCCATCATTTGAGGGCAACTTCTGCTGAAAATATCAGTGTGCATGTGATTGACTCCTGATAATCTAAAGTAAACAAATTGACACAGACTGCTGTATGTTAATGCTGGATATGCAACAGCCATACATACAACGCGACGCCTTTAATTGTTGTCACGTTTTTCAATGTATACTAAGAGAGACTAATGTTTTATCAGAGATATATTTTTCGTAAATTCATTCTCCACTCCATGAAATACCTTCCACACATCACTCTGACGAAAGGGTTAAAAAAAACGGGCTAGCATTAAATTGTTGCAGTCCCGGGTAAAACGTTGGAACAGCTGATTTTACCGGAGGCTGATAAGTGTGGTATTCAAGTCATATCTAGTCTCGTATAGCCAGACCGCTCTCATCTGACCCGTTATCTAGTCTTGAATATATACTGCACTACCATCAACTTGTTCATGATAGGGACAGGGAACTGAAGGCAGCCAGGCAGGCAGTTTTAAGAAAACCATTCTGTTAACGTTACATTACTTAACACTGTACTTACCAACGTGGCATACCAATGTGGCGTTCTCACTTCCTAAAAATCCAGTCACATAACTATCCATCCAGTCATGAAATGAAACGCCCACTTAAGGATCCTCCTTACCCCGGGAATATACACGAACATTAATGGTTTGTAAGAGTGGCATCTAACAATGTAACGAGACGTGCAACACAAGTAATCCTGGCCAGTTCAGCCACAGAACAGCTCATCGTCCACTGTAAAGAGAACAGATTCCAACGATGTAAACCACTGAATCACACGTTTCCAGATCTTGTGTCTTGATATCAAACAGACAGCTACTGCTTGCTTTTCAACTCAAATTAAAGAATCTGTCCTGCACATCTCTAAAGTTACTCTACTTTACTAACGTTTCAAAGCCAGAGTTTCACTGTAACTTATCACAGAGAGAGAGGGAGACAGAGAGGGCCCTAATGTTCAGTTCAACAGTTATAATAAAACGAGTACCAAAGATTGTTCAATTTATAGTGTTACATTCAAATTAAGAAATAAAAACATTTAAAATATGAATATAGATGACTTTGTTGTACCTGTCCAGCTTTCACCAACAAAATAAAATTGGCATTTTAATCATATATATCTTTATTAAATATCAGCAGATTAGTCGTCTATCGACTTATCGACTTATGATAGGCCTTTAAAAATCCACTATGGGTCAACCTCTAGTAAATGCACTAAATTACATTACAACAAACATGTCTTATTAAAAGAAAAGGCACATTTGAGTCATTTTAAGCCTTTTTAAGTCCCTAGTTAGTTAGAGGTTTACTCTGGGTGATTGAGAGGTGTAAGAGAAAATTCATTTGGACTGCTGTTAATTTAAGGATCGCAAGTAGTGTAGATCAGAACATGTGAAGGCATCACAGGGGCACAAATAAGACGTATGGAAGCACTAACTAAAACAAATTACCTAGAATATTAGAGACTGCCAGACAATTTTTCGATCGACCTCAATGGCTTTCAGGCAATTATGATTAACTTTTCCAATCATGTAATTGCTTATTTAAATGGGAAGTGTGGCACATGTCACGCAATTTCTGTGACTGCTCCGTTTTAAAATGAAGCCTAAATGCAACAAAGCAATAGTTCAACACGCTATGATAATAATGGTGATGATGATGGGCAGCATAAATGTCTAGTTTCTGAATGGATGGAGTCGTTTCGTATTGCATTAGTAGAAGCACAATCACACGAAAATTAATCAGCCTAAACCTGAGCAACCAGGGGCGGGTGTAACGTTGGAGGCCTTACCCAGGTATTTAATGGTGAATCCCCGTGGTGGATTGAGGGACCTCCGCATCCATCCCTCCCTCAGCACCTCCAGATGGTCCTCCTTCCCCTGTATCAAAAGCACATGCTCGTCTATCCATCCCAGGAAGAAGGTCTCGGAGACAGCCTCGGTAATCCGCTGGTTCCACACATGTTGCTTTGTATTTTCTGCCTTGAAATCGGCAAAAATCTCATAGCCGGTGTGGTGTCTCGGCAGCTCGTCGCTCTCCGATACCCCTGCTACCCCCACCGCCTCCCCAGCCCCGACCCTCGTTAACACTATAGCCAGGGAATGGGGAGCAATCTGCAGGAAAGACTCCATTATCGCGTCGGCCTTCTAGCTATCTAGTGAATGCAATATTATCATTGTATTTACCTATCTGAGATACCATTAGACGCGATGGGAAACAAACAGTCCATGTTAGCTAGCAGGGTGTCCAGCTACAAGCTACACTCGTAAGCATCCACATAACCTGATACTGTCTTGTATGAAGCTATCCGGCTATCCCCCTTTAGCTCCCTAGCCGTACATGAAACCCATTCTGACAACTTCAAAGTAACGTTACGTCTTCTATTCCGGACGTAATAGATTACCCGGTAACGGAACAAAGTATTTACCTAAGATTCATGGCGAACACAATCCACCAGAAACGACAGATGTCATTCGTGATTATCGGCGCTACTTAAACCTCCTTCTTACGTTCCCTATCAAGAAACAGAGCTAGTTAGCTGAAGGCTAGCGTGTTCACCTAGGCAACAGAGGCGGTGAGTCCCCCCCCACCCCCCACCCCCCTTCTTGGCAATAAGCAGCAACTCTATCTCGTGGGACGTCTGTTTCTTTAGTGCAGTCTTCACGATTAACGAGGACGCAAGGTGTCTTCAACGACCGGTGAATAATATCCTGTCTCGCGCCTGGCAGTCTCCGGTCCGGTGCGCGAGAACAAAACTGGATGCAGCACTGCCTCATCCAGGTACAGTCAAGACAGTCTTCCTCACCAAGCTGCGTCAAGGGAGTGCTACAAAAATGAACACTGTCTTCCGGCAAAATTTCAAATTAAAACTTACAACCCAGCAACAAGTCATTTGGAAACAGCAAGCATTTCACTAAAAGCAGCCATCCTGAGAAAGAGCCCTTGAAATACAATTTTTTATGTGTCGAAGTGCTGTTTACATTTACATTTAGGGCATTCAGCTGACCCTTTTGTCCAAAGCGACTTACAATAAGTACATTTGTCACAAGAAAGAAAACACAACATATCACCTTCGATAAAGTAAAAAAGAAAAAACAGAAAAAAAAATTTAAGCCCTCATCTGAGCATAGTAGCTGCCATTTATCAAGGATACCTTTTTGGGGGGTTAGACTCCCAGCCTCTGCGAATAAACTGTTGCAGCGTATCCTGAACGCTGCAGCGTGCCTCGTTTTCAATCTACCCAAATTCTCCCATGTGACCCCCCTCCTCCGTGACCTCCACTGGCTTCCTGTTGCAGCCCTCATCCGATTCAATACGATGGTGCTGGCCTTCAAGGCCGTCAACCTCCAAACACTGGTCAGACCACGCGCCTCAGTGCGAGCACTCTACTACCTCAGCTGGCCAGCTGGTACCGCCATCGCTGAGAGCAAACAAAGGTCACTCAGCAAGGCTACGACTCTTTTCTGTTTTGGCGCCTCAGTGGTGGAATGAACAACCGACCAAGGTCAGGACAGCAGAATCACTCTCCATCTTCCACAAAAGACTCAAGACTCATTTCTTCAGACTTCACCTCGACCCCGCATAGCATGACTCCCTCCCAAGTGTTTGGAGGTAGACGGGTGCAGTTCCATTGACGGCCTTGAAGGCCAGCACCATCGTCTTGAACTGGATGCTGGCCGCAACAGGAAGCCAGTGGAGGTGACGGAGGCGGGGGGTCACATGGAAGAATTTGGGTAGATTGAAAAGGAGGCACACTGCAGCGTTCTGGATACACTGCAACTGTTTAGTCGCAGAGGCTGGGAGTCCAGCCAGATATAGGCTGTCAAATATAACTTGCTTCTCCTCATAGCCTGATAAACCCAGGGCTGTTCCAAAGCCCAAAATCAGCTGTTGTAGCATGGACAACACTACCACTTCTTTCACTCTACTTAAGTGAAAAACCCCTTTTTCACAAGAACATAGGCTATTATACACCCACAATCAAGTACTTTCTAAGTACATTCATCATCTTCATCTTCAATTCATTATTGACATTTCTTCTTCTTTTGAATGAAAATGAAAACTACAATACAATACAATAAGAAAATGTCACCATACATAAGACAAATACAAGTAGGACAATATTAAAGCAGACATACACACATAAATGATAAATAGTGTAAACATCAATATGACTGTACCCTAACATATTCAACATATTCATGACCAGCAACATTCCACAGTAGCCTACTAGGATTGGTAACAGTCCGAGTCATCAACATCATAGCATCATCACATCAATTAACAGTGACAGTCAGCAACAATGTTCATTGAATAATTCCCTGCAACTGGTACAAAAACTTTCACTAAAGCATCTGAGCAAAATTATCTTGAAATTGTTTGGATTGAGTTTTTGCTACTGTGGCTTACAGAATATATCACATTTCATCACCTAAGAAAAGTAAACAGTGATTACAAGGTGACACGGAGTAGTGTACATAGAGAAGGGGTGTGTCTCTGCCTCCTTTTTCTAAAATCAACAGTCAGCTACTTGGTTTCGCTGATGTTGAGCGGTAGAGTGTTCTGTGCACCATTCTGCAAGACTGTTGATTTTCTAAGCCCAGAGTGTTCAGTTTTCATGGGTGAGATTGTATTAAATGCTGAGTTGTATTCAACAAACAGCATTCTGATGTCACTGTTCTTATTCGACTGAGTGCAGTATATATCGCAGCCTCTGTGGATCAGTTGGTTCTGAAAGCGTACTGGTGAGGGTCCAGGCTGGCAGGGATGTTGTCTTTGATGTGCTGGAGAGCCAGTTTCTTAAAACAGTTCAACAGGATGGGGGTAAGAGGCACAGGGCAGGGCAGTAGTCATGATGGCCAGACACTGCTTTTTAGGTATAGAACTGATGATGGCTGTCTCGAGGTAGGGGGGAACAGTCTCCTGTGAAAGTGAGAAGTTAAAAATGTCAGTAATAACATCAGCTAGCTGATTGGAACATGTTTTTAGTACACAGCCAGGTATAGTATCTGGACCAGCAGCCTTACTTATAATTTCTCTGGCCAGTCCTCTGCAGGCGGATTACACTGTAGAGCAGACTCTTTGTTGAGGAGATCAAGCAGCATGGCCTCAAACATGATGGGGGCACTCCTGCTTTTGTAGCATGTGACATTTTTAATTGCCTTCCACAAATCTTTAGTGCTGTTGGTGTTGAGGTCTCTCTCCAGTCTCTGGTGATGTCTCCTCTTTGCCTCCTCGAGGCCAGCTTTCCGTCTTGTTCTGGTGGTGTCATTACTTCTTTGCCACCCGACTGAAAGGAAGCTTTTTATGCTCAGGACAGAGCAACCCTCACCTCTCCATTTATTCTTTGTGGGGAATGATAATACTGCCTATATGAGCACCACATCATCAACATTTTTGCTGATATATGATACGACTTAAGAGGAATATTCCTCAAGACTGATGTTGTTATCCCGAGTAATAGAATTTCTTGCTAGCCGGAGCCTCTCAAAACAGTCGTGTCAATAGATATTCAATAATTGTGAGGAGAATTCCATTAAATATCCATCAAAAATAAAGTTAATGCACCAGGTCTTGACCTCCTCTGATGTGAGTATAGATCAGGGGTGGAGCCAAATGTTTTACTGTGTAACTGCAAAGAGCCACATCATACACACCGACACACATGAACACCCCCCCCCATCCTTTTGTCTCACTCTCTCTCTCTCTCTCTCTCTCTCTCTTTCTCTCTCTCTCTCTCACACACACACACACACACACACACACACACACACACACACACACACAGACTTCTGCTCAGCCAGAGCGGGAAAATGCGCTACCTGACTACACCCAGCAGCTGAGTGTTTTTTTAAACATTTTAAATCTTAAATCCAATGAGAGATGCTTTAACTATAGTTAAGCAGTTATGGGTGGTTTGAAATTTAGAGTGATAGAGGGTTATCCAGTTTGATCTTGGATTAGGCTTGGGTTAGACGGAGGTATGCTCTCTGTCATTCTAGTTCTGTTGATATTTCAAGAAAAGTATCTCCCCTCGTGTTTACACTGAACATCCATGATTGCACTCCCAGACATCAAGAGAACTCTATTGTGATGTATGTAGCTGACATCACCATCATTGGCTACGCTATAAACAACAATGAGAGTTCATACAAGAGGGAAATCAACAATCTTGCAGAGTGGTGCAAAGAGATCTACGGGTCAACGTTGGCACAGACGCACACCCCTGTATACAGTACATCAGTGAAGCTGAGGTGGAGCAGGTTTACAGTTTTAGTATGGAAGTACCATCACTGAGAACCTATCTTGGTCATGACACTCCACCCTTGTTAAAAAAGCACAGAGAAGGCTCTGCTCTCGAAGAAAACTTAGGAGGGCTAAATTTTGGAGCCAAATTCTGACAAAGTTTTTCAGAGGAGCAATAGAAAGCATCCTGACTGGAAAACTTCTCTAACTGGCATGTTTGGCCCAGGACAGGAAGGCTCTTCACCAGCTGATTAAAACTGCCCAAAACATCATTGGTATTCATCTACAGAGCATATGTGATATCAGTGAAGTGACATGCCTGCACAGAGCCCAAGGATACTAAAAGACAGCCCTCAGCACAGCCACTCTGTTCGCCCTGCTCCCATCTGGAAAAACATACAGAAGTATCTGCTGCCACACCAGACTACAGAGCAGCTTCATTCCTCAGGCCTGTGAGACTCAATTCGTCCTCTACACTCCATTTCATAAAATAGATTTTATTTTCTTTGAATGTAGCATAAAAGGACTAAAAGGACTGACTTTTTTTGAATTATCATTTTTTTACCTTGTACCTTTTTCCTTGGATATGGGCAAGTCTCTGAATTGTCATTTATTTTTAAGACTGTATTATTTAAGGTGACTATTGCAGAATCCTGCCTGCCCTATCTGTTTACGTGGAGTTTGTCTTTGATGATTATGAATAAATATGATAATGAAAAGAAACAAACTGCCCCTTACCTGTTGTGTGTGTTCTCTTCATGTCTGTGACAAATTCTACACACACAGACATTTAAACTGTAGTGAAATGCTGGTATGGTGTAGTCCTTTGGCTGAATTTTCACCACTCCTAATTGACATAATCGATAGTTTGATCGATAGAAAGTTCAACCAAATTTGTTAGCAAAAATGTAATATTTTACTTGAATGCACAGATGCACAGAATATTTCTACAATTTTTTTTTTTTTTACACATGCAGACATTAAGATATCTGCATGCTAATCACTTTTTTTACATCCGTTAAAAAGCTGATACACAACTGCATGCTGTGGTATTATTTGGGAACATTATCTTAGAAGCTCGGGGTGTTTATGAGTCTTTATTGACCCTTGGCCTTAACAATGCAGCCAATCACAGGACAGTTACAGCCAGCTACGATAACACCCTGTGTGAAACAAACACCTGTTGCCTACAGACACACGTACACACAATGCAAGTCATGAAGCTGACCGTGCTGCTCTGCTCTGCCCTGTTGCTCTCTGTTCCTGGTGAGTTTATTAACAGTTTAAAGGGATTATCTTAACAAGTGACTTAGTCCCATGTTTTTAAAACAAATTTTGTCAGCTGTCAGACATTATCCACTTGTTTCTGATGTAATTTTCCTGTAATACAGAACACATTGTTTTTGATGTTTACATAAGATAACATTTAAGGACTCAATAAGAATCAAAATGTTGTGGTTTGTGGTTTTAGACCAGGTTATTATATAGCCTAACCATACTGATATGGTACTATCACAAGTACGGTAGGGTAAATGTGTGTGTGTGTGTGTGTGTGTGTGTAGTCCTGTCCCTGGAGGGGACCGACCCAGACGATGATGAGACCATGACGACTGGAGAATCAGAAGACGAACCTCTGGCTTACCCAAATGAAGTAAGAGTGGGGATGGATGATCTGATTCTGTACTTTTATTTCAACTACTGGTTGACAAAAGATAATATGCTCAGTTTAATTTGAAAACTCATCTGTAACTCTTGCTTTAACAGCCTTGCAACCTGTGCTTTGAAAATTCTAGTCTGGTGTTGTAATGTGGATAACTGTTCTGTTGCCCCTCATGGAATAGTTAAACATTCTGGGAAGTACTCTTATTTGTTTCTTTTCTGACACCGGGACCCCCTTGTTGAGCCTGAGCTGGAGCCAGGAGGGGAGCTCGCCAGTGACTGTCTAATTGCCTGGCCTTAGGCCCATGGAGCTCAGCTCAGAACAGCCTAGACTTAGCGCCATTATGTTGGAGTTCTCCACAAGAAACAAGAGGCCTACAGAGGTCATCTGTGTGACTGGAAGTTGCTGATGGGAAGGCTCTGACTGTTGTTTTTCTGCTTATGCTAAGAACAGCAGCTTGGAATGCCCAACCATCTTGGAATCCTTGACTGGCGGTGATAGTGATGAATGACCTGTCTGATCTGAACCTAAGTGGTGCAAGTTCAAAGGGGAAGATGTCAGAGGTGATAGTCTGTCCTTCTTGAACTTTGCAGTGCAGCACTTAAAACCTGTAGCTACCCTAACTGCCTCAGGCCTAAATACAGCTTTTATTCACTTGGGTTTACGAAGCATCCAAACCCCTCAGGTCACCTGACAGTTGTACAGATGCAGCCTCTTAAAACTTCCCAGTTCCTCCGTGATGGGGCCCTTACCGGTCCATGAAGACTCCAGTCTGACAACTAAACAGACCCTACATTCATCAAATAAAAGAGAAATGTCCCACACTTCAACCCACAAAGAAACGTTACAAGACCAAACAACAGTAACGTGGTAGCAGGTAGTGTCTTCAGCATCATATATGCAGCATCCATCCGTTGAAAGACTCTGTCATCCTGTCTGTCCTACTGACAGACTCAGCGTCTGTCCCCGGCAGCAGAGTCAGCCGGCTCTCGCAAGTTGAATGGCGGTGATTATCGGACAGGATTCAGAGCAAAACACTTAAATTCACATGTTTTTGTCACCTTCCACTATTGTGTTGTTGCAGTCACTGAAGAAAGAGCTAAGCTAAATCCCTAAGTGTTTAATCATTAATCCTGTGACTTTATGTGTTTGTGTCCAGTTGGGTTGTGAGAAGTATGAAGGAAGAGCCTGCACCAAGCAGTATGATCCAGTGTGTGGCAGTGATGGAAGAACCTATGGCACAGAGTGTGTTCTCTGCCAGCAGAACAGGCATGTAGCACACACACACATGCACACAAAAACACACATATTGCCAGCCTTTACAAGCTTGTTTCTGAGTCTGCTTTTTCAGTTCACACTAGCTTTTGAGCACTTGCAATTCTAAGAAGTCAGCTGCATGCCAATTTGGATAAAGGGACAACAAGGCATCAACATCCAGATATCAGAGTTATGTTTTCAGAGTGAAGGGTCTCCCTATTAATCAGAATGATAGTTCTTATGACCTGTCCTGTCCGATCTGAGATCCGCCACCACATTAAGCACACAAAGACGCACAGTAGCGCTCATCCTCCTCCAGTTTAATAGAACATTTTGTTCATATCCAGTCAGTTGGAGTTGTTGTCATTATCTTTAATGATTTAATGATTATATAGCCTTTGCTGTGATCACTATCAAAGGCAAAGTCCATGTAGAAGGATAGGACTGTCAGTATCTGTGCTGGGTTGCTTGAATCCATGGTGCCTCCAGCTGATCAATTAGAAGAAGGCAAAATCCGTTTGCACGGATTGTGAATACGAGAGCCCAGATTTACGAGACTGTGGCCATGGATTGTGAATCTGTTCCCACAGTTAACAAATCCATCCCCATGGATTCCCACATCCAGGTTTTTTTTTTCCACTATGTGAACCTAGAGGGGTTCCATACGCACCAGGCGCGTAGCCACTAATGGGCCAGGGCAGCACTAGGTTCTCTGTAGGCTCCGTCATCCCCGTCCCTGATAAGGCCGACGACAGCAGAATCTTCAGCGAATTTTTGTAGATGTCTGTGGGCTGATTAGTGGCAGAAGTCTTCAGTGTACCGGGTGAACAGGAAAGGACTGTTCTCTGTGGGGCCTCCGTACTGCAGACAACTGTGTCCGACACACAGTCCTGAGTCCTCACATACTGTGGCCAGGTTGATGAGGTAGTCATGGATCCAGGACGTGAGATGTTAGATCACCCCCCGTGAGCTCCAGAGTCTTCATCAGGTGTGAAGTGAGAGCAACTGGTCTGTAGCTATTGAGGTCCTTTGGGTGATGGGTCTTTGGTACTGGTACCACATAGGAGGTTTTCCACATTCCTGATATGAAAGTCTGAGAGAATTGGCTCTTTTTATGATTGTGTGGTGTAATCACACCCTCTGCTGGTGATCCACTAGACTGGTTTTGAGTTGTGTGAAACAACATGACATCAACCTCTCGAGAGTTTTTGCATGTTTTTTAATTTTTTATCATTAAGTTTAACATAATAGCAGATCATTAGAATATGATGGACAATTACACAGGGTTGAAAAAAAGATTTTAACTTCTAAACTATGTGGGACACTGGTTATGTAACATAAACTGTACATTTTACAAGCCTACTGTAAAATCAGACGGCATAGTTACTAAACATTTTCACGCACAATTGTGCGTGTGCATTCTATAAGATGGGTATGAGTGAGGAAGCATATTTCAGTTTTCAGTTGAACATGAAGTTTTTTCATTTCAATGTGAAATGAATTCATGTTTACACTAAATGAAAATGAAAGTCAACCCATAGATATAATTAAATTCATATTTCACTTTTAAAAGGCGAAATGACTGACAGCACACTTTAGTTGTGTGAACTTGTGTGAAAGTCTAGAAAATCTGTTCTAGTACAAAGTGATCAGAAACTGATTTGCTCTGTATTGTTTGGCGAAAGCTTGGCATTATTGTCTTCTGCACATACTCGCAAAACACTTACAATAATGATAGTGATAGTTTAGGATACTGACTAAAACATTTAGTTAAACATGTAGGCTGCTGTCACCATCTCAGCTGAGCGAGTGGCAGCATAAATCACATGAACAAGGTCTTGTAGGTACTCAGACTTATCGCTCATTAATAAATACAGTTCCACAACTCTGCACACACATTTACAAATATTGTTGCTGCAATGTGCACACACACAAGAGCCAATCCAAATGGAATGTTCTGTGTTTCTTTTTTCCTACAGCCAGCAGAAGAAGAATGTGAAAGTGGCACGCAAAGGGCCTTGTCCTCGTTAACCAGCTCTGGTGCGCAGTGACACACACGCACACACTTCTCGCTGTGTAAGAGGCTGGTGATATGCATTCCCTGTAACATGACCTCTCAATAAACTTACAAACTGCAACTTCTCTCTTGTGTTGTCTCTGTATCGTCAGTTAAGTCATTTCTGTCACTCAAACAAGCGTAAGTTCATCTGTAATTTGTAAGTTAAAGACGTAGCCTCATAATGTGTTTCTGTCAGCGGGAATCAGTAGAGTACAGCACTGAGTTTGGGTATCACATGTCAGGCCTAGAATATTCTGCAGGATGAGCCAGTGGAGTGTAAACGTAGGGCTTGGCAGGAGGAATGACTGATCTACTGCTGCAACATTAGTCTCATTAAGGTAAATAGAAATCTGTGTATGCATGCTGTGATATTGTTATTGTATTTTTTTTTACTTTTCTTCTGTGCAATGTCATTCTAAAATGTGGTTTAATATTTTGATCATTGGGCGACCCTACTCTGAGGATGGGCCAGTGGACAGTTGAACTTTAAGAAGGAGGTCAGATTGACAGCAATGGAAGGCAACACATGGTCTGTCTTAAACACCACGTCTTCTTGAACAACTAGGTAAAGTATCACTTTAAACTGTCTGAAACCCGCATGGGCCTATATTATGTAACACCATGTCTGGTCTTGCATGTGCATTTATTCCAGACTTAAACTTAAAAAGAAAAGAAATACACTTGTTCGAGGTACTTACCCATAGTCAGGTTGTTACCTAAGTAGATGGTGTTCAGCATGCCCGTAGTTTGGAGAAGCAGCAGGTGTACAGGTGCAGTATCCTGGTCTGCTAAAACATGCATTTAATTCCTTTAAAAAATAAATAAATGTCAATTTAAATGTACAATGTATTTTGAATATTTTCACTGCTTTTTTTTTTTTATAGCAATCTAATCTTTTATGTTGCAGATTGATGCCTCAGTCATTCCTCTTATGGGTGGGCTTGCACAATACCTCCCCAGTTATAGGGGTAGGGTCGCTGTGATACCCTTCAGCCAATGAGGGATAGAGACTCAAGAAAGGAAGCGATCATCAGCATAATTAAAGGGAAGTTTTTGGGAGAAGCTCAGGGTACTCGGGGAGCAGCACCATCGACATCCACGTGTATCAGGGTAACTCCGAGGCTTGGTAACAAAAATGGAGAACAAAGACAGAGTATGTTAGAAATAAGGTGGATGGACTGTGATTCTGCAAAGCAGCGATTTAAGCAAGTCTGAACTGTTAAAGGAAGGAAAATAACTTTGCACAAAACTCGCCAAAGACCGAGACCAGTCTTCAACTCTTCTACCTCCCATATATACACAAAAGACCATTTCCCTCAAATATTGTTCACAAATCTGTCTAAATCTGTGTTAGTGAGCACTTCCCCTTTGCTGAGATAATCCGTCCCACCTCACAGGTGTGACATATCAAGATGCTGATTAGATGGCATGATTATTGCACAGGTGTGCCTTAGAATGGCCACAATAAAGCCAAAAATAAACTTCATACTATTAGCAGCATACTGAACGATTAGCTATCACCTCCCTCTCTTTAATGTTTTACCTAATTTTACTTTGATTGCTCATGTCAGAGATGGACTGCACGTGACGGTATCAGAAATATCTTAACCAAGCTGCAAGGAAGAGAGAAGCTGGAGATCCAAACTGACTGACAGTGGAAAAGCTATAAGGTATCTGGTTAATGGGCAACATCTTCTCATACGTATATTTACTACACTGGAAACAATTACAATGAAATCCTTTATTTTGACAAAACGAAATAAAACAATTCTTTCTGTCTTCCCTGTAGTTATTGATATTAACAGATGAATTATTGGTAAAATATACAAACATTCACATCTGGGTTGGGGTTACCATCTCCCCTCCATATGACTTGCATGAACTTTGAGCCTCCATAATTTAGTGTTTTACACTGTAGGGTGTTGTGGTCTTGATGGAACAGTGTTATATAGTATTAATAAGTGTTAAACACTGATCTGATGATGAAAATACTAGCAACTATGCATCACAGAAAATGAGTTGCTAACTCAACTGAAAATCCCAACATTATGCTGTGTGGCCATAAGGTGGTGCTGCTGTATTTGTACACAGCCCAGTATCAGTGGTAAGGAAACCCTGGTCAAGGAACTAAACTCCCTTTATTCAGACATGAAGATGTATGGTCAAAAGATGTTCCCAGGTATTAATGTACCGATAGTGTCTCATGTTACATGTTAATAGCTGACTTGTGCTTTCTGCACACCCAGCAATAAACACAGAACACAGAAGTCATCCCATGCTGTTGGTCTGATGTTGAAGTATGAGACACAAGTCCTACAGAAACAGCTCCTGTTATGGAAACAGATGTGGCCGTCACAGAGAGGGAATACAATGAAGTTGGAAGCCTTTCTTGGAAACAAATGACCTCTCTATGGACTTGGTTTACACATAAATGTTCAGGGTGATTTGACACCTGCCCTGCTGTATGTATGTAAGCTAGGTGTTGGATCTGATCCCAAAGAATGCTCTCTGCTGAAGTGTTCCTCGGATATTAAAGTAGTTATGTTGCTCTTATATAGGTACTGTCAGGTTGGAGTAGGTGACGTGGCAGAAGGACCCAGATGCATAGACAGTAGACCGAGGTCGCAGGGATAAGACACGATTTATTAACTCAAGCAACATGAAAAAACCCAAGTGTTAGGAACATGACAAGACAAGAAAATACAAGACAATGATCCAACCAAGACTGAACAAAAACCAGGACTTAAATACCAAGAGACAAACGAGGAAACAAGACACAGGTGAGACACAAGAGCGCAGGTGCAGGCGATCAAACAAAAGGGAAACGGAACACCGACAGGAAGCGGACATGACATGGCACACAAGGACTACAAAATAAAACAGGAAGTGACCTAACAAAACCAAAACATGAAACAGAAACGTGACAGGTACGTTGATTTCTCCTCACTTTAGATTAAAAAGAAAAATTATGTAAAAAATATATATATATTAATAATGCTTATCAACGTAATGAAGCACATGATATTAAATATTATATTGTACATGATAATAGTAATGATTACTGGTATTGCACGATATTGAGATCACACAGCAGCAGTGCCTGCCAACATGTTCGTGACTGCTCAGTAGTGATTACTACTTTATTACATGAAACCCCACCAGTCTTCGCTGCCTTCATTTTGATGTCAACTACACACGTTTTTGTTAAGCTATTGCTGTATCTGCAGATAGACAGACTGAGAGACAACGTGAAAACAATACCAGCTGCACTTTAGTGGACGTGAATGGTTAGAACCGGGTTATAGTGATCTGCAATTTGAAAGATCTGTCCCACAAATTTGTGGGACAGGGGCATAAAGTGGGGGGCCAATTGGCCCTTTCCTATATCCTACTTCCCTATTTCTGGCCTCCTTGCTCTGATGACATCCATGCAGAATGTAGAAACACTGAATATATGCTATATGAATATATAGTGTGTAGCGGACCAGCCTCACTGTTGCATCTCACAGGAAGGTCACCTGGAGTACACTCAAACAAACATGATTTCTTTCCCCACTCAGGGGGCGTCAGTATGACTCAATCCAGAAGGGAGAGTTTTCTCACTTCTAAAGAAGAACAGCTTTTAATATTTCAAACAGATTTACAATAGGGGCCTGGTGGGACACCAGGACCAAAAAGGCAATCGACACCTCCACAGGATGGAGGTGGGGTCTGTGATGAGGTATTCACTCATATAAAAGAAAAATAGTTTGTTTCTTCCTCTCTTGTTTATATACTCCTAGTTCACATATAACTTGTTCTTGATATTTTAATGGGTAGTGGTGGATGACACATATGTATTTTAGCACACAAAACTCCATGTTTTAATAATCCAGAATTTCAAGAATTACAATCTCAAACAATTAGCAGACAAAAAAAAGAGATTGGTTGGTTGACTGAAAAATACACCCCTTATTCTCCAAACACAAAACCACTTTTCGCTCTCTTAATTTTTCTTAGTCTTAGTTGAAGTCACTTATGCTTTTTTCTCTTGTTACTCATGTACCTCCAGCAGGGGGGTTAACAAAACAACTTCTCCCATTGCTGTCTTGGTGGTCAGTTGGACTCAAATGAGACTCCAAAAGATGATCCTTTAATCGATGAATGTGAACCACCCTTTCAACAATTCTTGTGTAACTTTCCACCGAGACGGGGTCGCATGAAATTTGTACTTGTTTACCACTCTTGAAAATGAGCTTGTGCAGGAAGCACTCCTTGACTCCACTGCAGACATTACCTTGATATCATTAGAACTTTTCAACGCACTGTAGGTGAAACCATGTCGCTCTACAAATTTGAAGCTACAGGCCTACTCTCTTGAAGTCCATCCAAATACTCCAACAGGCACCACCCTGATGTGATGGGCACTGGTACAAATGACCATTGGGTGATGACCTTGGTTCACCCTGTGTACGTGTCTCCTCTCAACACTATTCTGCTTCTTACTGGTAAAGACCTCCTCAACTGATCTGAACTATTAATTGATTTCAAGCAGTTGAAGATCTGTACACAGGTATGCCAACCCCTTCACTCTGTCGTACCAGTGAAAAGTGAGATCCAAACCAAGCTGGAAGTTTGGTTTGTACAATTGGCACACCCTAAATGACCATATATACGATGTATATTCAGTCGCGGTCAAAAGTTTAGATACACCTCTAAATAAAATGTACAGTGCTGTAAAAAAAAGTATACAGATTCCTTTTGTTTTTGCTTTTTTGTCACACTTACATGTTTCAGATCATCAAACACATTTTAATATCAGACAAAGATAACCTGAGAAAATACAAAATGCAGTCTTTAAATGATGATTTAATTTAGGGAAAAAAGCTATCCAAACCAACCTACGGCAAGTCATCCAGGTCCTGAAGCAGCAGAGCAGCCCCAGACTATCACACCACCACCATGTTTGAGTGTTGGTATGATGTTCTTTTTCCGAAATGCTGTGTTAGTTTTACACCAGATTTAACAGGACCTTCCAAAAAGTTCCACTTTTGTCTCGTCAGTCCACAGAATATTTTCCCAAAAATCTTGGGGATCATCAAGATGTTTTATGGTAAATTTGAGACGGGCCTTTGTGTTCCTTTTGGTCAGCAGTGGTTTTCACCTTGGAACTCTCCCATGGATACCATTTTTGCCCAGTCTCTTTCTTATTGTTGAATCATGAACACTGATCTTAACTGAGGCAAGTGAGGCCTGCAGTGCTTTAGATGTTTTTCTGGGTTCTTTTGTGACCTCCTGAATGAGTTGTCGATGTGCTCTTGGAGTAATTTTGGTAGGCCAGTCACTCCTGGGAAGGTTCACTACTATTCCATGTTTTCTCCATTTGTGGATAATGGCTCTCACTGTGGTTCACTGGAGTCCCAAAGCCCCAAATTTTTTATCCAGCAGATTTGGTCACATTCTCAGAGGACCCATAATAAACTAATTGTTGGACTAACCTTCATGAATGTTTCTTGTGAAAGAGCAGTATGGGTTCCTCCCATTCTATCACAGAATGACGAGAGCTGTAGAAATAATTGGAAGTTATGACTGCCGTAAAATACATTTTCTTTAAAAGTGTACATAAACGTTTTACCACAACCTAACCCAGAGGCAGAGATGAACGTTTGCAAACGACCCTGTCTGTACCTGCCGTGTGTCACTTGTCCCTGCTCTCACTCAAGACCTCTGCCCCCCTCAGTTTGCTGCTGACAATGGATGAAACATGTCCCGAGAAGAAGAAATACGCTTCCAAAATCCACATTCCACTCAACTCGGTGCAAGTCTTTCCACTTTACTGACATTTGCCCCCTGTCACACTTGCTCATCCTCTTGCCTCCACTCTGCAGAATGTAGTCCTGCATCATTTTCTTCTGCACAGCAAGGCCCTGCTCCAGCCAGGTCTTGGCCCCTGGACTATCTTGCTGTCAGGCAACAGCACTAACCACTGAACCACTGTTAGGCAAGAACATATTTTGGAAAAACAGCTAAACCAACCAGAGGGGGTTGGTTGCCTTCCACAGCATGATATCATCTCTGTTTTAATGATGCTTGGAAGTGTCAGTAAAGGCAAACAATTTTAACATAGGCTATGAGGCCAAAATTACTGAAGCCCACCCAAAACTGAAATCCTGGTGCATACTTGACACTGAGTTACACAGCACTTTCTCTTATTGCCTCTTCTTGATATACTGTGGCTTGGATTGAACTTCTATATTATTGTCACTTTGGACTAAATTTTAACACATGAATTAATGTACAAATATGATGAACATTAGTTCACCACCAAACATATTTTACTGATGAAACCACAATAAGCTGGTTTGACAACTTTATCCATGGAACTGTGTCAAAGTGTGTGTGTGTGTGTGTGTGTGTGTGTGTGTGTGTGTGTGTGTGCATCCGTTGGCCAATGAAAGTATAGTGTGAGTCATTAAAATTTCAGGACAGCCATGCCACACCCAGCAAGGAAGATAGAATGTGTGTGTGTGTGTGTGTGTGCGTGTGAGGTGTCTACAGGTAAAAACATGTTCCACAACACACAGATCACATACACCTGAGGCCAATAGTCTGTTGAAACTCACTGAGATGATTTGTCAAAAAGGAGTGTCTAACACAACACACACACACACACACACAAACTCCCTCACATATTATATCCTCCCCACGTGTGTATTTACTGGTAGAAGTTCACCTTGCTGGGTGTGGCTGTTCTGATTTTTTACTGACTCACTATACAAGCATGGACACACACACACACACACACACACTGGAGACCAAACAGCATAACCGCAAACTGAAACTTGCCATAGGGAGTTGAGAACGTCTTGTGCCGGGACAAGCTACCAGCACACTTTGCTCTTTGCTCAGCTCTAGCATAGTGATCAAGTCAGACTTCCCCACTTTCTCCAGCAACTCATTGATACGTGGCACCTTCTGGCCTGGATGAGTAATCCTGTCCCCGGCCTTTTTGTCATACCAGGTCTTCCGGTTGGCTTGGCAGTCCCAGACAGTTTCAGATTTACAGATCAAAAATAATCCTTGCTGGCCACGCATCTTAATCCATCCTCTGACCCATATTATTTTCTTTTTCTTACTGTTGTCGATTTCCCCAAACCAAATCAGGAAAAAAAAAAACAACTTGGGCTATTTGGGTTCCGTCATTCATGTGCCTTATCTCACATTCACTAGATATCGTTCAAGCTGAAACCACATGTGAACTGTACGTTCATCTGTATACACAGAGGAGGTATTGGACACAGAGTAGCATTATATGCTGATGACCTTTTATTAAATGTTATGAAACCCTGTGAACCGCGCTGACTGAATAGTGAATGTGTTAAAGACTTTATGAATATTTTCTGGTTACAAACTGAATAATGGAAGATATTCCTGGTAACCAGTCAGCCAAACTAATCTCTCTGGACGCATTACATCTTCACCTCTCCCCAAGTAGTATTTCTAGGTGTCACCATTTCACTCTCGCTTTGCTCACTTCACAGGAAAATTTCCACAAAATGGACTGAAAAGATTAAACTGGACCCCAGAGATGTAGCATGTTACCCCTTTCACTTGTGGGTTGACTCAAAACTATTAAAATGAACGTATTACCTTGAATCCTCTTCCTCTTTTTCAGCCCAAATCTTTTCTTAATTCATGTAATGCCACTTTACTGTCTTAAATCTGGGAGGGCAAGCCCAATCTTCCAAAGGCCCAAGCAGCTGCTGTATTCTTGCGCGACAAATCTCTGAAAGTTTAAACTGGTTCCATTTCCCTGATATTGACTGGTGCATCATAGAAGCCAACTCTTACACTTCATCCTCTCTTCTTGCACTACTTTTTGCTCCCCTCTGGTAAAAGGTTAGACAATATTTTGGATTAAAATCTCTTTCTGTGCTTACTCTGACAATTATCACCATTTTTTACCCTCTTCTCTAGATTCAGCATTTACAACATGGAAGGAGAAAGTTCTGGTCTCTTTCTGTGACCTATATTTTGTCTTCCCCCAAATCACAGAAGAATATTTCCACAATTTATAATGTTCCTCTCTCTTCACAATCATCTTCCAACCTCTGGCTAAAGGACACATGGGAAAAGAGCTGTACAGGCTGGTGGAGGAACACACTGCTCAGGATTAACTCTACTGCATTTGCATATTTACCGCAGGAATTCACGAGAAGACAAGATGAAACTTGCATCTACTTGCAAGAATGTAGTCAGCAACATTTATAAATCATACCCGTTTACACCAATACGATGAAGAGAGACAGTGAATCGTTTCGTAGCATCACAACTCTTTATGCACCGCAGCTTCATGCTACCTTAGTTTTTTAAAACAAACAGAGCTGAGCTGATATAGCAGACTGTGAGCCATAGCTGCCTGGTAAACACAGCCCCATGACTGGCTGTCACAGCTGCAGTGTCTCTGGGCTTGTTGGGTAGAGCAGGTGCGAGGCAGCTGACAGTGAAGAGCAGCTTTCGGGGATGAGTGATCCTGACGGGAGCAGCAAAAGACTGGGACAGATGTCGAAGAGATTGGTGTCTTTACCTGCAAAACTACAGCTTATAAACCACCGAAGAAGACATTACATAACCACACCATTCAGACGCAGAGTAGGGCGGGTCTTATGAGATGACACGATTCTATTTAAGTGTCTTTATTTTTTATGAATGTCTTTTAAAAGAATGCTTCTTGTTCAGCATTTCTTGGCTGCTCTTTTTAATTTCTTATTAAGGATTTGATATATATTTGATATAATATTTTAATATTCGAACTGTCCAGTTAAATCAAATCTGTTATTTGGCATTCGGTGACATGCTTTGTAATGTTTTCTAATGATATAACACAGAATAAAAATATAAATATTATAATAATATATAATATAAATATAATAATAGAACATGAATAGAATAAATAATAAACATAACAGAATGAGCAATAATAATCATAAACAGATAAATCATCAACAATCTAGAAAGAAATGAATCCCTGGATAATGGATAGGGTGGAGCTGGCCCAAACAAGGTTGAGAATCACTGAGCGATTGCCTCATAAATACTCTATATCTAATACACAAACACTTTGATTGCCCCCAGACAGTTTTGATGAACAGGGTATACTCAGACAAGCTCGTCTTAAACACTGCGGTACCACAAGGCTGTTTGCTGTCACCACTGCTGTTTTAATTTTCACAGATGTAATGACTGTGTTCACAGCAGTTACAGTAAGAGCAGTTTTCAGATATGCTGATGATATGGCCCATGTGGATCTTTCCCCAGAGAGCCATAAATGAAGAGGTACTGTATTGCAGGACTGGTACCAGGCAAGTAAACTGGAAATAAAAGAACTTATAATGCAAACAAAACCCAGTGGAACCAGTAACATCTGCCCAGTGACCAGCCTGTAGAAGAAGTAGAACATTAAGTAATTACTTGGGCACATTCATTATAAAAGTGAGAGAGCATTTCAAGAGAGCCAATTAGAGATTTTGTTTTTTATCAGAAAGCTGAGGTGCTTTGGCGTTAGCAAACATATACAGCACTTGAAACAGGATACAGAAAGCATTTTATCATTTAACATAACAGTTAGCTAACATTAACTATGATAATGAGCACATTATACTGTAAGTATTACAGTGTAGCCACAAGGCCTTTCTGTCTACTTTATTGAAAGGCTACCAAGCTACAAAGTTGTCATTCAATGCAACAGGAAAAGCAGACAACGTTTCTCCTGAGCTCATTTCTTCAACTTGCAATATCTTCCTTCGAGTTAGGTGAAAACACAATATAGATTCTCATTCTCAGCTACTCGAGCTCTTTCGTAAAATGATCAAAATCACATCTAAAAAGCTTTACTGTTAAGACAAATGTACTTTTTCATCAATGTGAAAATGTGAACCAACTGCCATTCAATCATTGTCTACATGGCTATCAATATTTCTTAAGAGTAGTCATATGCTGTTTTATATTTGCTTTACTTGTTATAATATTTTGTATCACTCCCAACAGTGGATGGGATCAAATTACTGAACAAGACAGTGCTGTGACACAGATTTTTGGTCTTTGATCTGTATAGCCCCTCTCTTCTTGGATGAGAGAGTGACACAACTGTGCCATGCACTTTATATTTACATTTGTTTGTACAGTTGATCTATTTGGAAGACATAACCATGGTTCCAATATGGACAGGGGTAAGGAGTTATTCCTGAACAAAGTTGTTTTCGTGTTTCTTATGTTACCAACCCCTTTGTCTTATTCTTGGCTTGGAGCCACAAAAGTTACATTTTTCAAGATTGGTGATTTATGATCTACAGGTGTGGGTGTAAGTTACTTTAGGTTGTGTGCATGTATAAAGGCAACGCCTTCAGCCAGAGCATTCCATGTTGATGGCTGAAGCATTTGAATAAAGAAACAACTACTCTCCTGTATTCAATCCTCTGTTCTCAAGAAATTACCACAACAGTTCTCAATCAGAATTAGTATGTGCTCCACTCATTCCATCACAGGCAAATGAGAGCTGTAGAAATCATTGGAGGACTGCCATTACATACATGTTCTTTACAAGCGTATGTAAACTTTTGGACACGACTGTACATTTAGAAACCTGTGTGAAAAGTGCCGTATAAGTTGATTCTTGTGTGTTTGCATGGTTTATACACTTGGCCCCAGGACTTACCACCGTACAGGTGTGATGTGTGTACTGTAAACAACAATGATCAGTGCCTTTGACACAACACTCCTACAACACTTGTTACCTTGAGATGACCAGATTTGCTGCAGGCAATATAGCAAAAGCATATCCAATATTATTATTTATGCAATAAAAAAGGGGATGATTACGGTTTCATGTATTTTGGTATTTATGGTAACTGGTAGTTATTTTACTGCAACAAACTATGGTGCATGCCAATTGATTGTGTATTAACTGTAGCTGTTTAAGGCCATTTAAGGTCATTGTATCTACTTTGTATATTGTTGGCTAGTTTAATCTACATAATGTATCACATTCTATAATACAAATAAGAAACAACGCGCTCAACTCACGTATATAGCTTCAGTTCGGAGTCCTGAATCCCTCTTGTAGTGAATAAACAAAAGAAAAATAAAGGACAGCACTCACATCAAACTCTTTATTCTTGTCACACGGACCTTTCGGGCAAGACGTCCTTCTTCAGCGTGTATTCTTGCAAAATAACGGTAAAACTACACAGGTCTGCTAATTATAGGTGATCCAAAACTGCATAACAGATGTACCCCAAAGATTTTCTTACACAGAAAAGATCCATTTGGGTCATTCCATGCCAACTCACCCAAAATCCAGAAATGTTCCCGATCACGTCATGGATTTCATGTTAAACTTCTATTAAATTCACCAGACCTTGCCAAATCTAAATACATTTTTTTCAAGGTATGATTCTTTTTATTTCAGCATTTTTCTTTGTATGTGTATTCTAAACCTCACCAATAGCTAATTTTTTACAAGACTGGGTTGAAATATTTCCTGAACCTCAAAGACACCCTAAGGAAACCTGGCAACATGCAGTCATTTAAATAGTCGTAGATCATCCTGTTATGTATGTCTGGACAAAATATTCATCCTAGTTTCTTAGCTCAAAACGTAGATGTTTCACAATTTCAAACATCAATATCATCATCATCATCATCAACAACAACAACTCCAACTCCACTTCTCCATAGGCTGTCTTTGATGGCTGCTTCTTCTAGGATTTCTGAAGTGAGCAGGGCTCCATGGACTCACGATCACGTCAAACTGTTTAATGATGAAATAAATAATGATGAACTTTTTCTATGATTCTGTTGTTTTTGCAATCCATTTAAAATCACCCACCTAAATCTGTTTTAGGTGGGATAATAATAATAGACTTGTTGTATTGTTTCAATGCAACTTGATGTCAGAAATGAATTAAGAGTGTTGAGTTAAATGATGGACTAATACAACATCTTTGAATTTATATACACACACATATACATATACATATGTATACATATTAGTGTGTGTGTGTGTATATATACATAGATATATATACATACACATGTACACACACGCGCGCATATTACGGCCGTCAATAGATTCAAATATTTAATCCCGATTTTTCACGTTTGTCTATACTTAACACATGATTAACGCAAATGAGTCGCACATTTTTATCTGGTCTAAATGTACCTTAAAGGGACATTTTCAAGTTTTTAAAACTCTTATCAACATGGGAGTGGACAAATATGCTTGCTTTATGCAAATGTATGTGTATTATTAATGCACCAATCCAAAACAATGACAACTACTGTCCAGAATATTCTCCAGAATAACCTCAAAGGTACTGCATGCTCAAAAAAATATGCTGAAAGCATTACATGACAAACTTAAGCCCAACAAGCAACAACAGGTATGCATGATAACCTGAATGTAACATTCCTTAGTAATACCAACATAGTGTCCAACTTTACACTTGTAAAGGTTAATCGGCCGGCAAGCTGTAGCCACTCATTTAGCTATCGCTGTTGAATGTTTGTCGCATGTAGAGTTGTCCTGGCGTCTCCAGCATAGTCTGCCTGTGGCGAGGGGTCGGAGGGCTAATGGGCTCTCTGCATCAGCTGGGTGCTTGGCCAGCAAGTGGTATTTGAGACTTGACGTACTCTGGTGGTAACGCAGTTCGCATTGACATTAAATGCAAATAACTTTGTCCTTTTCAAGAGAGCCATTTGGCAGGGCTTTGAAGTTGAACTTGCCGTTCATAAGACCCTTTATCCATTTCTGCTCAAGGTGGTTTGTTTCTGCTGAGGAAATCAAGGGTCATAATGTGCATGTGCTAATTGGCTTTAAAAAAAAGTATGGCGTCAGAAGGAATTTGCCTAGACGCGTTCACTTTGACAGACCTTATATACAATGACTATCAAAACTTTCACATACTTAAGAGAAGGGAATTAATATTTCCTTAGGGTCTCTTGGATGTGAAATTTCCACCCAATCCAGTGAAAAATAAGTGACTGGTGAGGCTGAGAATACAGAGAATCACAAAAATGCTGAAAAAAAAGTATTTGGAGTACACCTGTGGGATTCTACAAGGCCCCATGATTTTAATAGACATTTCAACATGATTTTTTTTTTGACTGCGGGACCCCAGTTAAGTTGGCAAGGAATGACCCATTTACTTCTTCGATAACTACATAGCCAGCATAACTCAAATGCTTAGACAAGCTTAATATTTTGTTAGTTGTGATGCTATGTATATATTAAATGTGAAGATTTTGCCTCATTTTCACCGTTTTCTTTAAATAAATGTCGATGCTTCGCATCTTTAACCAGGCAGCACAGATGATCTCTGCAATCACCACGGTTTCAAGGTGAGCCCCCAGGACTAATCTCACTATTTAAGTATCTGACCAAATGTGAAATATATGTGAAGACCAACCCCCCCCCTGTCCTTTGGTGTCTGGTGTTGGCAGCAGATTCTCTGAGGTGGGGCCTCCATAGTTTGGATTTGTTCTGGCAGGTCAGATGCTTGTTTAGATTGGGATATTGGACACTTGGAGGCCTTAAGCTCTGTCGGCTTCCTAAGGCCACTCCTGTGCTGTATTTGCAGAGTGGCAGAATGCACTGTACCATTGGTGGATGTCGCTGGATGTTCTTGATTTGCAACAGTGTTCGGCTGTGTGGTTTGTATCAAGTGGCATTCTCACGAATACCAGGACCCAAGGTTTCCCAGCAGAACACTGAATTGTAACGAGATGATGAATGTCATTTTCTTTCAGCTGTCGGTGGTTTATCTGTTGTGGCTGATTGGTGTAGAGTGTACGCTTAACATGATATTGTTACGTATAGTAAGGCCTTAATTTAGGTGGCTTAATGTGGTTTGCTGCTGCTTCAAGCCACAGTTGATTGATTGCTTAGCTTACTACACTGGTACTCCAGCTGCTGTTTCAACCTGGGGGCATGCTGATGATCTAGTGTAAGACAACAGGTCTCTACTTTTCCCTTTTTAGAGCATACCATTTCACCTTTTTCTTCTCTCTGATGCACAATTGACTAAGACTGTTGTCTCTTCTCTACCATGTGTTGATCAAACTACCTAACTAGAAGCCCCACTTCTGTACAAAGTACTGGTCATTTTTTTCTTCAAATTTTATTAACATTGAACGGATCAAGTGTCCAAATTCAACACTGCACTTCCTTGGGTCCCCAGCAATACAACCGCCAAGAGTGAAGTAGATCAAATGTAAGGTTTTTGAGATATGCAAAGAACACACACAGATTTGCCCCTCTATAGTTAGATAACTGGCCACTTTGGCTACAACACAGTTAACAAAAAAGTTGTAAGTGATGTTGGGACAACAGGCACAAACAAACTACATCATCAACAATGGAATAAGGAGAAGATAGCTGAACAACTTAAGCTTCATAAAAAGGATCATGGTGTGGAGAATGGGGGGCTCATATTGTTGTGAACAATTCCATGTGTATAACCTGAAAGATCGATCAGCTGGACATGTTCAGACATAGATCCGTTTTGCACCACGCATACACAATCAGTGCTTCACATTTTTCTTCTGACAAAGTTTTCATTGTGCAAGTGGTTGATAATGACTTGTGCATGGAGGTTATGTCATGTTTTTATTGGTATTTTTGGAGAAGACCATAGGTTTTACAACAGATTTAATAATAATAATAATAATAATAATGATTCAGAGCTCTAAAGACAGAGGGAGAGAGCCAGAGTATCATTCTATCATTGACTGTTGCCATGAGCTGCTTATATTGTCAACAGGCAAACTCCTAATCACCATAGGAAAACAAAAAAGAAACAATCCAACATTTTTGATTTTTTAGTAAATAACATCCAGGGTTGCATCATTCAATTATTTCAGAAACAAAAAAAAAGGAGAAAAGAGTTCAGGTTTATATGTTTTAACATTTGCGTGGTAAAAGAAGTGAGGGAGTGAAATAATGAAGGAGTGAAGACAGGAAGAGATGCTTTGAGATGTTTCCACTGCAAGAGAAAACAGGGGGTCAGCTGACAATCTTCTTAACTCGAGTTTCCAAAGAAATCTTACAAAAAGTCAACATTGAGAGGTGGACAGAGACGGGGATGGATGAGGGGAGGGGTGTATGTGTGTTTGGGGTGGGGCAGGGGGCTAAAGCCTCCACATCCAAAAAACCTTCTTTTTCACTCTTCTTTTTTCTTTCGGAGTGCAGTTTTATTATATATACATTATGAATATATAGATAACACAGCACAGTGTGTAAATCTATACATTTCCATTACATAGATAGTTATTATGGAAGGAGAGACACAGACTTTCTGTTCGTCGTTTGTCCAGGAAGAGAGACTTGTTGGTCCTGGTCACCAACGCTTCTGCAGCTCCACTCTAGGCAGAGACCACTCAGAAACCTACAGACACACAGAGAGAAATACAGGCAGCATAATTACCTCAGTGTTCAGAAACCCGCAGACACTAGCTGAAAAGCCACACCCCTGGGTTAGTGGATTTGAGCAGTTACAAACAACTGGAAGAGAAGAATGGTACATTAGAGAACAGGAATGATCTCCTTGTGCGCGGGAGAAAATCATGACACAGGTCATACACGAGGAAAAGTTCTTTAAGGCTGTTTAGTATCCCAGTTTTAAATCAGTTTCCTGCACCAGTCAATATTCACTCTCCATAGCTGTATAAGGCTATTTGACCACACTAGCCAGTTGCATAAAGCACCTTGAAAAATGTTCTTAAGATGACTTCTTGCCTGATGTATGTACCGAGGTTAGGATGCACAAGGCACAGACTAACACTAGCTCCATTTGCACCGCCCCGTCACTGTAAGAATTATGCACCAATTCTCTGCATCACTGTCTGTGTGAAAGTTACAGATGTGAGGGAGGACAGTTTCGCTGCAGCTTTCATCCGCTCCGGATGTAGCATCAGAGCCACAACAGAGGCGAGCCGGCATCTGTGTGAATGGAAAAGCTGGAGGCGCGGATCAGGGGTGTGTCGGTCTGATGGTGTTCACAGTCGGACAGCTAGGCTGATCCTTCACTCATCAGATGAAAGACAAATGACCCACAAAGCAACGTTACAGAACCAAAGAGTAATGTGGAACTGTCTTTGGCTAATTATGAGGAAAAAGACTGCAGTTATAACGTGGAAAAGCATCCTACCGACTCTTCGTCACATTTCTGCCCCAAAAAAAGCGTCTCTACCCTGGAATATTGATGTTTTGGTTTACTGTGATTTACCCTAAACCAGGTGGCACATCACTGATAAAGAATGGAACCTGCAATCTGCACCGTGATGAAAAGAGATAAACAGGACAACTATGCAGAGGCATGTACTGATAATTTTCAGGAAATGATAAAAGAATAGAAAATCAAAGGAAAGGTAACCACACTGGGTACTGATGGTGCCTGAAACATGGTTGCGGCCTTGAGACTCCTTCCTCATATACTGTACTTATCTTTGCTTCCTTTTTCGTTGCAAATCTGACAAGCATGACAGAACATTTGAGAGACCGCACCCTGTACTGCTCCCACATTCCTTGCATGAGAACGCTAGAAACTTTGACGTATGACAATCTCGAGGCACAGTTCTCTGAACTTTGAGTAAGGCTTTTGAAAGAAATGCTGCAGTGCCTGCTCAACCTGCCCCCAAGCCAGAAAGGCCTAGCCCAGACCTGACAACTTTGGCAGAGATAACCCTTTACACCTCTCCCTGGTCCTAGGGTGTCTTATCTGTACCGTTTCCTCTGGTATCATTTGTCATGGCGGCCTGTGGCAGGAGTCGACACCTTGACAAGGCGAGATAACCAGTCAGATTATTAGAGTTTAAAAGGGATATTTAGGATACAGCCATTTCATTGGACCTGTTCAGGTGAGTCTGCTGGAACTCTTAATTAGACTCCAGTCTGCAGTGTAGCTCCAAGGCTGCACTTGCACTTGGCAATCTGTACCGTGTCCAAGCACGTTTGACACCGAAAGGCCAGTTGTAGTGTGAACCCGGTACCTTACCCAAGGACTTTCTTGGCCCTGGGTTAGAAGAGGTGTGCTTCGGCATGGGCACACGATGTGGCCATGGCATTTAATCGCATGTACAAGACGTTACCTTGCTCAGGCCCAGTTGGGGCTGAAGCAATGTGAGTACAGGCCAACACAGTATGGTGCAAATGGGCCAAGTGTGAGTGCGCCCTAACACTTAACTGTAGAGTAACTGTACTTTCAGTGGTCCTGTCGAAGAGAGTGAGGGAGCAGACAATGTATGTGTGTGCATCTTTATACAGTTGGGTCAGACTGTCATTCCTTTCTTTCTAACTTAATTATATTGCATTACACATGATTACATTAGCTTAAAAATGGAGCGAAAAGCTGAATCCACGAAAAAATTTCTCGAAATTCAGAATATCTATCATTTGGTCCCTTTGCTCAAGGAAAGTCAATGTCTGTCAGGACAACTTGGTCTGCTTTGGTCTTAAAGTAGTTCTTGCAAGCTGTGGTTTGTTTGGGCCAATTATCGTGTCACCAGGTGGCACATGTGAGCAGTCCAGACCACAGTCAGGGCCCTCAGATTCCCTCACGAACAAGACAGGCCGTTTTATTTCCTCGTTGATTTAGTAGTCCGTATCTACGGAGCCTGTCTAGGGTCATGTGGTAGAAAAAAAAAAAATGGATGTGGAAATCCATGCATCCAACAGATTTGTAGCCACGCTCTCGGATTCACAATCCGTGTGCACGGATTTTGCAAGCTTTTACTTATAACTAATCAAATCAAAGAATTCATATTTGATAAGGGACATATTAATAACATAACCTGCAGTCATCGTCCAGCATCAGGGCCCATCTTTTTGCCGGCTGAGGTGGCGCACAGTGCAGCGCAAGTGTCGTTTTACACCGGTTGTCTTAAAATGAGTTGCGATCAGGTGCTCTGCTGCTTCATCTCGGAGCAGCAGCGCATAAACTCTTAGGGGTGACGCACTGCATGTTTCAGCTGCTCGAGTCCATTGCCAGTTATGTTATTAATGTTCCTTATTAAAGATTAATCATTTCACCCACCCACACCCCATCCACTATTAATCAGAATCATAGTTCTTATGACCTGTCCTGTCTGATCAGAGAACTGAGATCCGTGCACCGTAGCACTCCTCCTGCTCCAGTTAATGACCATTTCTTACAATGAAACTTGAGATTTTAATGTCCTTTATTGCTCAACAACATGTAAGAAAGAATAAGTATCAAAGACATAAAACACAAGACCAAAACTAAGAATTGTTTGAGCTTGTGAAATGTAGTAAGTAGGGGAGAGGGGTTTGCCCCTCGATACGTTTCGGGACAGGGACATGAAAAATTACAAAATTAGCATTAGTGACGGATGGTCCACAGTTACCTATAGTTCCCTCATACAATGTAACGAAGATGCGGATTTAGAAGTGGGTATATGCAATGCCGACTGAAAAATATGTAGTTTTATGCTGTACACCTGCACCATTGGTTTAAGTTCTGCCAGAATGTATGTTTCACTTATAGGCATATGCAAGTACAAACAGTAACGTAATGTTACACAACTTTAGTTAATTTAACTTAGTTCACAGAAGAGCTGTTATAGTCAAGTATCAGCCGAACCCCTGCTCTTACATAAAAAAACAATTCTAGGTCTTATGGCATGTTCTGGGTAAAATATTGCTCATTTCATTCAGAGCATTCAGCATCACAGTCTTCCATCACTGAAGTAGGAACTCAGTCAAATTAAAACCCTCGACATGTACAGTGCGTTCTCCCATCACATGTGCAGCCCACATTACTGCTAGCACTACTACAATACTAATAATGGGGTCAGTAAGATACTGTGAAAGGTGTATATATTATGTTACTGTAATAAGTAAAGAATTGTGGCAATATATTTGTCACTACTGCAATCTTTCTCTACTGTAAGTCCATTTACAGTCCACAAACTGTCCATGAAAAACTGATAAATGGCAAGGGAGATATTTTATTTTACCATACCGTCTTAATTAACGTAACTAATTACTAATGACACCAAGTAATATGTAAATTGCTGGGACTGCTCGCCGACGTGTCGCAGATGCCCCCTGGATATCTAACAGGCTAAATTATCTGGGTATAGTTTCAGATGGGTAGGGGAGCCAGGAATGAGGTGAAGCCAATGGGAGCAGACACTCCTATCTCCCCCTCTCCTCTGCTGCCAACCGCGAAGACTGTCAACCGTGAAGAGTATGGTGATAGGATGACTTTGTAGTATAAGGCAATTTTCATTATTGGCTAGCCAGCTAACATTAGTTATTCTTAATCCAATGTTTTTTGGGGGAATCCACAAAATACTAAAATATTAAAACAAATATGATATGTCCAATTTAGATTCTTTACTCTTTTACTTGATCAGTTCGTTTTTTCATCCCTGCGAGCAGAGAGCCAGACAGCGGTCGCTGTTTGCTGATGGCGATTATGTGATTTAGAACAAAAAACGTAACTGACATTTTCCAGGATGGTAACGTGAGTGAGGATCTCAGTCACAACACATCATAACTGCATCCATATGATTATAAACAGCCGGTGGATACATGTTTAGATTAACAGGTGGAAACTGGGGGAAATGTCAACGTCATGTGTACTGCCACACCTCTTTTGGATCCGCAGTGCTGGAGTGCTGTATGAATTGACACACTGGTGCAGATTTATGCTGGAGCTGCTTGGTTCAGTGTGAACAAACAAATGTGGAGGAATGGCGATCCTTCACTGCGGCGATAATGCAGAGTCTGTGTGTGAAAAGGGCTCCTGTCTCAGCTGGAACAGAAAACTGGTCCTCCGCTTTGAATCTCATGCTGGAGGAGCAGTGGGCAGCCAACGACAGTGCGAGGGTACCAACTCCAGATCTTAGCCAGTCTCTTGGTCAAGGACATTGACAGGTGAATTTGAACATGAACCTGATGTACATGTTTTCATGGTGGGGGAAACTGGAGCACCCAGAGGAAACCCATGCAAGCACAGGGAGAACATGCCAACTCCACACATATGGGTTTGTAATAAATGTAATCAGTTTAACTATTGTTGGTAGGGTTTCGGATCTTTTGCAAATCAGAAATCTTTCCATTTGTTAACATATTTTGTTGATAATAAAGGAAACACACAAGCTTAACAGTACTAACAGCAATCTGACTTAATTGTGACATTTTCCCGTGAAATTATGAGAAAGTGAGATTTTCTGAATAAAATCCAAGGTGAATGTGAGCCTATACACACGTAAGCCTACCTACACAGACAGGTAAGATAGATAGAAGAACTAAAAAGAATGATTGAAAATTAAAACCATTATTTGGATTCTATTTGGATGAAAATTACTCATTAGCTGATTGATTTGTAAACCAAAATGTTGATTAAGGTGCCAGTGCCAGATTAAACATCGGATACGGTTCGACTCATGGAGGCAGCTTCAACTTGAACTGGGACTGAAAACAGATGCTGACATGGCTCATTTCCTAGTGACCAGGTAAGAAAACATCACAGGTCATGTTTAGAGCTTGATTTGAAAATCATATGAGATCACCGAGGACTCGGAGTGACCTAACCTGCAAAGTAGCGTTAGCTGCAAACATGTAACTTAGTCCACCGCTGTGCAACACTGAATAGTTACAGACTGCGCATTTTCCACGGTCCTTTAGTCTGAAACCGAATCTAGGTTATCCTAACCTTTAGTTAGAAATATGTCCCTTTATATATGGGACCGAAAGCCCAACCTGTTATCCGGGAGGTGACGTTAGCAGCTGCCTGTAGCCACATGCTAACGGGTTGTTTGTGTCTGTGTAGTAACATTAGCCGCTAACACACAGCAGTCCCGTATCAGAGACAATGTTTTTGTCCCCCAGTGTGGCGTCTTTGCTTTCGCCTGTGCCTTTCAGACTCGCCGCGCTTGTGTGTCGCTACACACAGCGAGCTGGCTTCCTGGCTGCTTCATGTGTGTAGAGAATAAGGCTATCGCTTACACACAGCACAGTTCTCAGTTGTAGGCTACCAACGTCATTCCGCAGAGGCATGCGCGGAGGTCTTGCAGTAAACAGTCACGTGAACAGTGAGTAAAGAAATAACAGCGTCACAGCATCAGCTGCTCTGCTGGGAAGAGTTCATGCGCGCTCCAGCGCCGGCTTGGCCCCATGTCCCTTTGACATAGCTGGGCAGTACATAGCCTACATCTGTTTTTTTTAAACTAGGCAATTCCTGCGCTGTTCTGTGACTGTCTCAAAAACATGAGGCTAAAATACAACTCATGTTATTTATTATTATGCTTTCACAAATGCCAACAGGCAGCAGTGTTTATGAACTGCAGAAAACCACGTTGCGCATGTACACATGTGGGCACTTTTGAAACAAGACAATGATTATCTGGTCTCTCAGTTAAGGTTCAGTTACAAGTCAAGACATGGACTGATATTGACTACAATGTTAACACAACTATAAGCTAAAGTCAGTAAAGCCAAAGCTATTGTGAAATTAATTGTGAGGGCTGGGCTAATCATCTGGCAGCAGAGCCAAAACATAGTGTTATATTTGATTATTTTCTACATTCAATATTTTCCACAATTTCTTATTTATGGTCATTTATCAGGTAGACCCTTTTTATTTTCTCTCAAACTCCTCCAGTTCACTGCATTTAACTTTAAAATGGGTATAACCTTCTTCTGGGGCAACATTGGCATTCGGACCTCCCTACAGGGTCCGAAGTTGACCCACCAAAGGTCTCACAAAATCCTGTTAGAAACACTGGCATATAAATCTGGAAAATAAAATATTTTTTGAAGAAAACTGCTACACAGCTGTTCTAGTGCAATCCACTACTCACTACAAAAATTTAGGGGAACACTTAAATCACAAATCAGATATTGATTAACAAATAATTCAAGCTGAAAATCTTTACTGATGTACATTTTATGATTTGTTGAGATGAAAATGACATAACAGTGGTCAATGGAAACCAAAATCATCTTGATTCAAAATCACACCGAAAATCAAAGTATGTGAGACAAGCATGTTTATGCTACAACAGCATTGTATGAACTAATTATGTGAAGTCTGCAGCAATAATTTCTTTTCCAAAGCATATTAAATACTGTACATTCATGTAAATATGGGCACACATATTGTTTTATCTTAAGTATGTAAATTGAAACAATCGTTTGTATATATACTTTTGTCGTTTAGTTTTAGGGAGATGTCTTGTTACGTTACCGTAAAGATCAGGTAACACAATTTTGCACTGACTGATTTATTATGAAATGCTATTCCATTGTACTGATGTATTTGGTCAGTACCCTTTAAAAGTACAGAGTTCAGCACCCAACCCCACAGCTCGCAAAAAAGAAACACCGCTGCCACCAATGTGACCAGGCAGCTTGGTTTTCTAAACTGAACAGGTTTAACACGATATTAAACAAATGGCCATGGAGATGTAACATTCAGTGCATTGAGCAGCAACAAACTTCTTTTCATACTCTCTCCCACATGTCATAAACACCACCTCCTGCCTTATGGCAAATCTGAGGGATGACACAATTTCTTTGCACTTTCTGATGGGGGGCCTTTAAAATCATGATTTAACAGGGCTCAGAGGTCCAGTCCAGTACTTACTGTGCGTGCTCTGCATTGATATAAATGTACTATCAATCAGTTGATAGTCTGATTTTAAAGTTAATAATCAGCTTACCTTAGCTGCAAAAATTCCTCCTGCTTTCCTTTTACCAAAGTAACGTTAGCACACAGCCTCCGTTGCTATTGGATCCATGCTTGCGGGGGATACACAGAAACAACTTGTCTGACAATGCTGACAAGGTTGTCAATGCGCCATTAAGTGCGAAGTTGGAAGACATTTTGATTTTGAAACCTCTACAAAAGTCTGGTCATTTGTGAGGTCTGTAGAACAGCGATTACAGTCACTGGTAGCACGATGGTAACACTGGCCTGGAGAGATGGTGTGATGAAATGTATGCAAGCAACAAGGAGTAATTATGTGACTGCTAGTCCGGCTTGCACAAGACAAAGTCATGGATATCATACAGTTCTCCTGCTACAACTCGGCTGGGTTTGAGGTAATCATAAGGTCATAATCCCCATCGTGCCTCCTTCCTATGGAATAACCTCTCAGCTGACATCAGACAATCTGATTCTATTGAGGCCTTTAAATCTAAAATCAAAACTTACTTCTTTGACTTAACCTTTAATTAGTTGTTCACTCTGATTGCTAGCTTCTTCAGTGGGTTAACATTGCATTTCTCTAACTTTTGTTTTCTGTTCCCACGAGCTCCAACCTGTGTCGCTCTCACTGTCACTCTCTCTAGTTTCCTCCTCCTCCTCTCTTTTCATTCAAGCTCCCTCCTGGTGGACCATGGCCCCTGGGAACATCTCTCTCCCCTGATTCCTACTGCCTCACACATTGATGGATCTGGATCGTCGTACTCTTGGCTCCACTGAATCATTTCTATCCTCTGTTTTATCATCTCCTAACCCAACCCACTGGGGCTTGCTTCGGCCTGCTCAGTCATCCTCCTGGATCTGGATTTTTTGCTGCATTTTCCATGTGAATGCACTGTGGCAGAACTGACCTCATGTTCGCCACTCAGGACAGTGACTGTGGCAACATCTGCATACAGTGACATCAATGGTGTACCCTTTATGCCAGTCCTGAGGGATCAATATTCCTCAGGTTGTTGTTCTTATTTACCAACACCTTGTCTCCATCTGCTTGGATCATTAAAACTACAGTCAGATAGTTAGAGGGAAAAACATGTTAAGTAAGGAGGGATAAATTAAGATGTTTTCAAAATTTTCCAGGTTGAAGAGGGAATGTTAAAACAGACTGCAGAAGAATCATAGGTGTGTGATCAGAGCAAGTTGGTCAGCATTAATGCAATGTCACCAGAGAGAGCCCGTTGTCCAGTCCCAACAAAGGAATAGAATAGCATGACAGCAAAGTTAGTAGTCAAATTCCCCAAGGACGTCTTTGCTTCTGCAAGACAGACCAATTGTGTGAAATTTTTCCATTTTGGATTTTCTGTTTTTTTTTTAGGGTGCCTCCTCAAAATTAAAATGCTGTCTGACTTCATCATTCCAACAGGAATAATGAGCTGAATTTGCTTTAGATTTCCAATTTGGCATTTGTACTCTCTCTTAAAAAAAGGGGCACTGGGGTGTGGGTTAGGGAATAAAACGATATCTAATAGACCTATGTACAAAACTGAATGAATATATGAGCAATTGGTGTCCATAAAAAACGTCGCTTGGCTGTTTGCTACTAACCTTTCATGTTAGGCTTGGGTTTGTCAGTTTGCTTGCCTGTGGGGGTTTGTGCCTGCTGGCCCTGGCCCCCGGAGGAGGCCCCCTGCTGGGCTGCTTTCTGTTTCAGCATGGTCCAGTCAAATGTGTAGTCGTACTGGTGGTTCAGAGTCCTAAAAAACACAGAAACACATCATCAACACAACATTCCCAACAATGAGCTGACTGAAATGGTTTGTGGAAGGATGGGGGGCGGAAAAGAAAGAGGCAAGAGACGGAGGGCAAAGTCAAACAGGATTAGGGATACAAATTAAAAGCAGTTTTCTTTCATCGGCTGCCTTATTAATCAATTATCAGTTAATCATAAATGACAAACAAATGATTCTGTTTGAACTACTGACATGGTCAATGTTTTATTCAAAATCAGAGAAGGCTACATAAGGACCTAAAAGAACGAATAAACACCAAGTTTCTTTAATCATAAACTACACAAAACACAAAGACAACATAAAATAATGACTTAATTTAAGTACATTTAAATGTAATTTTTTAATTTATTTTGATATATATGATAAGGAAGTATACTTGTAATTAGTAAGCGATACTTTCTGATGTATTTTATCACTGATTGTCAGGTAATATATTTTCTAAAATCTGTTAAATTCTTAAAGGCGATTAACTGAGTAATCATTAACATACCAAAACAGGAGGGAAGAGGATGGAAAGAAGGCAGAAAGAATAGCAGGAAGAAATAATGTCTTTCAAGATGTCAGTGTTTCCCACAGACTGAAAACATAACTGTGGCAGTGCTGGGGGTGGGAGTTCTCTATTGTAAATGTCTGACATTATATTAGTAGGTCTAAATCTTTATATACATTTGTATCAGAAATACTATTTTCAATTTTGATACCATCTTCATCTTCTTCTCACTCTTCACTATACAATAAAAATAAAAACTAAAAAAACTAAACATATCCAAAAAAAATCCATGAAATGAACTGGGAGGCCTATGTGAGCTGGTATGGAGTAACCACAGTATCAAGCAGCAAAAAAACCTTTAGCATGGTGTGTTTGAGTTTGCTTCACTTGACATTGTAAACTCTGCCCCTAGTTTAAACTGATACTGGTATATTTTTAGGTGAGGATTTTTAGGTGGGGAATATGAACATGCAAGAAGAGACCCTTCTCAACGTCTACTTTCTCTTTGAAGATCATCAAATTTTAGGTATTGCTACTCAGCCAATCGAGTGTATACATTCCAAAGATTACAACACATGCAATTGGTCTGTGAGTTTCCATGGCCGAGATAACTGTGCCGTAAAGTCCAGGAAAGCTGCAGTAGTTAATACAGAAAGTGTTGAATGCTTGAGAGACTACTGACAAAGAGACTCCCTCTATAACTAGAAGTAGTAAAGAAGACAGACCGGAATCAGTACCAGTAATTCTGTAAGGCTAACCACTGCAAAAATTGCCTGCTATGCTTACGTTTGTGTATGTGCGTTTACCTGAAGAGGATGCGGAACAGTTGGCGCAGGTACATGTAGTCTGGAGCCTCCTCAAAACGCAAGCCACGGCAGTAGTTCAGATACATGGCAAACTCTGCTGGAAAACCCTGAAAACAAACCCATACAGTTAGGTTGTTTGTTTGGATGTGAATTAACTTTATAACTTTCACCACTGTCAGTGTTTAACAGGTTCTTACCTTGCAGAGGACCTCAACAGGTGTGGACATCTTCTTCTCTGAAATCTTCTCATACTTCTGCTTCTTTGTGGCAGCCTGACAAATGATCATCATTGTATATTATGTGAAAGGTCAGGTATAGCGTTTCCGCTGGTAACATTTTTGCCTCAGCAATTAAGAAAACATTCTACAATCAATCATTTGAACCATTTGCTGATTAAATGTGGTTATTGTTGCTGTGCAACAAGTTTGTTACTCTACTCAAGCACCTGATCTACCCCTCTTCCAGAACTGTGCCTGAACACAGGCAAGATGTGACATGAATAGATCATCATAGTTTTACAAATCCAGTGTAGTGAGGATAAAGCCATGTCATACACCAGGTGTACCCCATATAAAGTGGACCTATCAATGCACACTCAAATTGGACCCATTCATAGTCAGCTGTTACTCTGAATGCTTTAAGCTGCATTTCCACTGAAATACTTTTGTATATTACCCTTTTGTATCTGTATGTAACTGTACCTAAATGCGAGATAACGGTTTTGGGGGTAAGGCCCTTTCAATTTTGAACATTTGGGAAAAGACAGGAAAGATTAGTCTTAGCTCTCGAGACGCTGCTTCATTTACTAACTGACTCACTGTGACCTATAGTGTACACTACTACCCGATTGACAATACTGGTAACCTTTATTCCCTCTGCTCTGCTTTCATTCACTGCCTCTTTTCTAGCATGTCAAATGGATCACTGACCCAATTCAAGTTACAAAGTAATATACATAGAGCATATCCTAAGACACATAATATGTATTAAAAAAAAGAAAACGGTACAAGGAAATTGATGGACTGAGATCATTCCAACCGACAAAGTCGGTTATAATATCCTACCTTTAATCCCTGCCAGGGCAGACTGGTTCTGTTGAAGTACATCAGCACGTAGCCTAGTGATTCCATGTCATCGCGGCGACTGCAGACAATAATGTTAATTTGTTGAGTACACAAGCAGGGCATCGCTGCCTCTCTGACACAATAAATATAATGTTAAGTGTATATTTCAATAACTGAACTCAGAATAAAAAAACAAGAAATTGTGAAAAGCTGTTTGGCAATTTATCCTGATCTCATCAACAGGCTTTCAATGTTTCTGCAAACCAACTCCAGTCTTACTTGGGTTGTTTGTCTCAACCGAGGAACCACTTTACCAAGTTTTTTTCAAATAGAAAAAACTTGAATCTGGTTTCTGGTCTCTTTTAAAAGAATGAAATGGAAACTGGTTTTCCTTGAAAGTTGTCTTTAAGAATCAAATATTGAAATGTGCACAGACCTCTGTTCAATGCCCAGGTGTGCATTGATGGAGGCATAGCGTGCTGTGCCAGTCAGGTTCTTGTCTTCTCTGTAGGGGATGTGCTGTCTTGTTCGGTTGTCTCGGTACTTCTTCGCCAAACCAAAGTCAATAAGGAACAACTGACAGAGAGGAACAAAACACATGGTGATTATCCATTAGTGACACCTCACAAAACATTGATAATAATCCAGAAGTTAATCAGAAATGAAGACACACAAAATTACTTCAACTTATTTTCATTTTAGACATGGAAAATAGCCAAGTCCTGCTGTAAAACACAAATGTCTAAAATATTATTCTATAGATAAGATCTTTGTGAAAATACTAACTTGTGCGTGGTAAAAAGTGTCATGACTACATCCCTAAAAAGGTCACTTGAGGAATTTAAATACAGCAACAGTACTCCTACTCATAGAAATACAAGCAAAGTTCCAGATGTGTTCTGTGAAAAATGCAACGGACCCTCACTTTCATGTAATTGTTGTAAAATATGAACAATTGAAGTTATTCTTTTTGCATTTCAACACATTGTCACATTAGGCTCAGGTCATACTAAGCCAAATTCCTTTTTTAATTGCTGAAATACCCATTTTTTCGCAGAAAGTTTATGAACAACAGTTATAAGCACATTTAGGAGCTTCAGCAGTGGACTACACTTAGCACTGTGCTGATCCATTGTACGATTGGCGCCCAGTCTAAATTTTAAACATATTATATTGGCTGACATACTTTCCATTAAAGAGCTGCTTTCCTAAAGCTGTGCTGTTACCCAGTTTACTTTTTTGTTGGACCTGGCAACAATTATGTCACATTCTCATTTCAGAGGGTGTGATACGTGGTGATACTGTGTTGCCAATTCTGATGTTTTACAATTAAACTGAAAGATGTTATCTGCAATCCTTAATGGTTTAATGACAGTAAACATCAAAGTTGTGCTCAGTGATCACACACACACACATACAAGTTTAAAGAAGAAACAAGAAGACCAAAAAGACATATGAAACCCACCCAAACCTCACCACACTGCGTACGTGCTAACTACTTATCTACACAACAGCTAGACAACCAGGCTATATGTTGGCTTCCCCGGACAATGAAAGCAACCGTATGGATTCTGGGTTCTCAGACCAGCAGCAAGTTGTTTCAGTCTAAACAGGAGTTCAACAGGGTACAAAATGACATGCTGAGGGCTCTGCCTATGTCCTGTACCAACTTATTAAATATGAAATTCCTGAGTTTTAATTTCTTTTTAAAACTACATAGTGCACCTTTAAGTTCTGTACTGACATTAAGTAGGGCACAAAGAACCACACAAATACTGATGTGAATATCCTTGACTAGAGCAGAGACATGTAAAATCCACCTTGAGCGTAAAAAAACGATTATCAACTGTAATGGTATGTTAAGACCAAACACAAACCTAATTTTCACGCGGCAAGATTACATAAAGTCAATGTAAAGACTATTCATAATTCCGCAAGTTAGATGTAATGAACAAAAAATTTGCTGAGAGCCAAGCAGCTTTGGAGGAGAGGGTCGGACGCAGAACCTAACCTTCTGGAGGATTTACATTGGATTCTACTCTGATCTGAAACTGTTTGCTGATGAGAGGAGAACTCAGATTACTTTTAACATGTTTAGGAATACAAAGTGGATTCATCTTCACTCCAGTGTGTCAACTTGATTGCAGCAGTGATCTGCGGTAGTGGACTGGAGCTGTAGGCTGAATGTACTTTATTTCATGAAAGGAGAGGGAAGAAAGTTCCCGAGGGTATAAAGAGAGACAACCAGAATCTCTGCTGAGTACTGAGTTTATTGTCAGCCTCAACCTTCGGTGAAATATTGGCATATGTGTGGCAGAGCTTTTCTGAGTGGGGAGAAGCGGAGCCGCCACTCGGCTGCACAGACCTGGTTATCTCTGGAAGAGAGTTTGCTGCAGAGCCAGATCTTCTGAGGGACACACCGGTTATCACATTGGATTCTGCTTAAACGAGGGGCAGTTTACTGGGATTTTTGGGATTACAAAGTGTAATTATCTTCACTCAAGTTTATCAACATGACTGCGGCAGCAACCTGCAGAGCTGACCACCAATGTGGCTGACCACCAATGTGGGCTGTTTATGTATTGTAATGTTGACTGCAGTTAACTGGAGCTGGAGGGGAAATGTGCTTTATTCAATGAACATACAAAGGAGAGGCAACAAAGAAGAAAGAACAAGAGTATTGCCAACACTGCACTCTTTCATCTAAGTGGTACCCCTTGGCTGATTTACCACCACCTAAATATCATTTCAAAAATAAAATTCAAAGCTGGATACACATTTGATAAAAAATAAATAAATACAGATTTAAGTTTAAATATTGTGAATGACCATATTCCTTTTACCAGCTGTTACAGCTATAGAAACCTAGCACATTCCTAATCAAAGATTGTTAGGGTTCAAGCCCTGTGGGAGAGGGAGAGCGCAATTTGTTTGTATTGGTTTATAAGGTCCCCGAATACAAACCAAGAAGAACCCCACTGTTTTTCTAAGGACTATTTTTGGTGCCCCTGGCATTGTCTGATGCCAGGATCCTATTAAAACTGCTGGTGAATTTATGAAAATGAATCATATTTTTGATGGGCTAAAGGTGCTCAGAAACTCATTAACTATGGCAACAGCAGTGGTGAAAATTGACATCTGATACAAGTCTTGGTTGTAGCAAAATGTACCCAGGGTACACTAGCTTAAGGTCCGACAATTGCCCTGAGGATTCCATCCCAGTACCTAACAGCAGTCAGGGTACCCTTGGCTATGTCATGGTGGTCTGTGCAACCCTCCAAGGATATGCCTCCCCAGACCATCACTGACCCACTGCCAAACCGGTCATGCTGGATGATGTCACAGGCAGCATAACGTTCACCACAGCGTCTCCAGACTGTTACGCCTGTCACATGGGCTCAGTGTGACCCTGCTCTCATCTGTGAGAATGGGGCGCCAATGGCGGACCTGCCAATTCTGGTATTCTCTAGCAAATGCCAAATCGAGCTTGACGGTGCTGGGTTGTGAGCCCAAAGTTCCACTAGAGGAAGTCGAGTCCTCATGCCACCCTCATGGAGTCTCTTTCTGACAGTTTGGTGGTTGTTGTTGTTATCATCATCATCATCATCATCATCATCATCATCATCATCATCATCATCATCATGATGTGACGATTAAGTGTTGCCTTATTTTTTTGAGCAGTGTATGTCCTCCAACCGACGTGTTCATTTTTACCCCTTCTAGCAGCAACGTCATCCTTGGCTGTGTGCCATACTCGGCCATGGAAGCAGGGTGCTTGTTCTTAATACAGTTCAGCATAGTGCTATAGAAACGTTTTAACTTACATTAAACTTTGTTGCCTTTCTGGAGGAAAGCTTCTTTTAGCACACTTCACTTTTTAAGCATGCTCTAGTGAAGCTGTTAGCAGATGGTGTGTGTGTTTGCAAATGTAATTGGATACCGACATGCTTAACTGGTCAAAAATATTCTCTGCGGTTAACCAATGAATAGTTAACCATTGACATCCCTAGTCTTGGGCATGGATGTGGCAAAAGAGCTCAATAGCGCCCCCTACAAACTTTGAACTTGTGGTATGTTTCCCTTAGTTGTATGAAAACTAGTAGGTATGTGCATCATATCCAGATGTCCCAAAGAGCCTCTTGGTGCCATAATCCAACAGGAAGACACCCATTTTGAACTTAGTGCTTAGTTTTTGCCATTTTCAGGGGCTGTACTTTAATTGTCTTCTCTTGGACAAGTTTGTTAAAGTATTTCTCCAATTAGCAAAATACTTAATTATAGTCATGAGTGTAAATGTCTTAATGTTCTGTGTTATAGCTATGGTGCTGTGTTTGTTGTTAAGAGTGGGGTTATGACCCCAAACAAACCACACAATCTTGAAAGCTTTGCAATTTACTTGAAGACTAAAGAAGACCAAGCAATTCAGACTGTCATGGACTTTCCTCCAGTCACCTCACAGCTATTGAACACCTATGGGGCAGTTGAAGACTGAGAAAGCCAAGCATTTTTTGACAACTCAAGAAGCTTTGTGAAACACTGCCAAATCATGCTAGGATAACATGAGTTATCAGATTTTGCACAAACTTGTGGAGTCTTTGCCAGCTCGAGCACATGCTGTCAATTAAAGCAAAAGGGGAACATGGAAAATACTGAGATATTCTGAAATTCATGCACATTCTTCCAAGATGCAACTTCTAACCAAATTGACATGGTGGTATTATCATATGTGAAGGAATGTATTACATTCCTCCGGTAGGGCTAATCGATTATGGAAAAAATCATAATCACGATTATTTTGGTCAATATTGAAATCACGATTATTTAAATGATTATTTTTGAGTTTGGAAACATAATGCATTTATTAGTATTTCACACTTTGTGTGTGTTTTATTTTGAAAAGTGACTGGATGTTATGTTGCTGTTTTGGTGCGTGACTTCCTGTCTGCTATGTGCTAAATTCGGCTTATTGCTACGTTGTGGCTCCGATCCACCAGAAATAGAAGTCCGTAACTCCTCTGGAGGGCTCTGGACTGCCGGAGCTGGGACGGAGCAGATACGCAGCGCAGCGGACCTGGTGGAAGTTAACAGAGAGACTAAAGTGAAACCAGCAGCTCCGCTGCCGTGGCCGAGTCGTAACGCAGCGGACACGTATCCAGTCAGCATGGCCACGTTGAATGCTTTGGGGGAGGGATTGAAACGCGCATGTGCGTCTCTTTCAGAAAATCTCTAAGCCTACTGTACAGCGAAAAATGCCAAATAAATTGTTTCAACTCGATTATATTAGTTTGGAGATCGTTTGACCCAAAAATCAAAATCATGATTAAAATTTGAATAACTGCACAGCCCTACCTCCTGGTATTAAATACACTCACTCTCTCTCTGCATAATTAGCTTAAGGTTTAGTATCTTTGCCTTCTTACGAAATTAAGGTTTCTTTTATTAGTAAATATCAGTGTGAACAGACAAAACATGGGAAATCCACAATGATTACTGGGTACTAAACCCTAGAGACCCACGTTGACATATAGGGACAAACAACCACTCATGCTCACATTCACACCTACGGGCAATTTAGAGTGACCGATTAACCTCACTTGCGTAACTTTGGACTGTGAGAGGAAGCTGGAGTGTGCTTGGTCAATATATGATTCTGATAGAACAAGAAACAGCTACAAATTCTAAAATATGGATGCTTCACACACACACATCTTCAACATAGCAACACAGAGGATCCCCACAATCAGGTTAGTTTTAAAGTGGGCACCAGTCATTTTGACGGATGGTCTTAAATATTTTGTCAAAATCTTTTTTATTTTCTTTATTTTATAATTATCATCTTTAGTGATGTAGACATAGCCTGCACAATGACATTTAGTATTAAAAACAACTTGATCGCAATAACATTTTAATAGAGTATAAAAACATACAATTTATGCATTTTTAATTACCAAGGGCATGCAGAGAATTAAATTAACTGGGACAGTGTTAGTGTGGTCACTTTTCACATCAATGCCACACAAAGCAGATTAAGTTGCCCCCCACAGTGCCATCTGAGGGCACAAAAATGACATGACCATCATGCCTGAAGAGGCAAATATGTGTGATGCATTTCACAGAGTTAGCTAATTAAACTTAGAATACAAACAAATCATTTCCAAAAAATTCACTGAACACAATTTACCTGCTTTAGCCAAGTAAAACTCAAGGCTTCATCCTGGTCCACATGGACTTAAACTGGGTGCTCACTTAAGCGTAATCAAATGCATTGAGCAGGGGAGATTTCTTCAGAGGGATTTGTCATTATTGCATCTTTGCATCAGACATACGACTTCTTGTGGCCATTAAAAATTTGGTAAAGAACCAGCGCTCTGCTGCCACACTGGAGATTGGAATTACTGTACCAGTAATACTTCAACCAGAGTTTGAGCGACAGCAAACACAAATAATGGCAGCGGCCAGTCAGTGGCAAATGGCCCAAACAGCCATGGCAGGTTAGCGGCAGCCACAGTCACTATTTAAGATGGACCTCCCTGCAGAGTTTAGAAGTCATTCCTGTAAGCACTCACTTCATGGGGAGGAACACCCACAGCCCCTTCTGCTCCAGGAGTGTGGCACACGACTGCTGCCCTCTGTGATCTGTAGTTTTCACTACACACAGGGCTCCAGCTGTAACTCGTCAATGTGCTGTCAACACCTAGATTACGAGAGGGCTCTACTACAGGCAAACCACCTGTAGATAGTCCCATTCTCCCCTTATGTTCCTGAGTTATGCCATTCAATACTGGCCAGGAACATGTTACAATATAAAATCTAAAAACATCATATGGTATGAATTCTTGGGTTACTGCCAAAATTAGTTTTGTGAGGTCACAGTAACCTTGACCTTTGATCACCAAAATCTTATCAGTTCATCCCTTGCACCACGGTGTTTTCCACAGTCTAGTAAATAAACTAGGCGTACTACAGTTTCATAGTGAACCAGAAATATTTTCACTTCTCATAATAGTAATCCCCCGGACTTGACTATGTACACTCAAGTTACAACAGCTTCCTCTAAATGGTAAAACATGAAAGTTCAATTATGCTACGCTTTTGACGCGCTCTTTATACATACACATACACATACACACACACACACACACACACACACACACACACACACACACACAGATCAGGCATAACATTATGACCACCTGCCTAATATTGTATTGGTCCCCCTTTTGCTGCCAAAACAGCCCTGGCCGGTAGAGGCATGGACTGGCACCAAGAAGGTCAGTAGCACATCCTGTAAGTTGTGAAGTGGGGCCTCCATGGATCGGACTTGTTTGTCCAGCACATCCCACAGATGCGCGATCAGATTGAGATCTGGGGAAGTTGGAGGCCAAGTCAACACCTCAAACCATTCCTGAACAATTTTTGCTTTGTGGCACGGCACATTAGCCTGCTGAAAGAGGCCACAGCCATCAGGGAATACCGTTTCCATGAAAGGGTCTACATGGTCTGCAGCAACGCTTACGTAGGTGGTACGTGTCAAAGTAACATCCACATGGATGGCAGGACCCAAGGTTTCCCAGCAGAACATTGCCCAAAGCATCACTCTGCCTCCGCCGGCTTGCCTTCTTCCCATAGTGCATCCTGGTGCCATGTGTTCCCCCAGGTAAGCGACACACACGCACCCGGCCATCCAAGTGATGGAAAAGAAAATGTGATCCATCAGACCAGGCCACCTTCTTCCATTGCTCCTTGGTCCAGGTCTGATGCCCACGTGCCTATTGTTGGCACTTTCGGCGGTGGACAGGGGTCAGTATGACACCCTGACTGGTCTGCCGCTATGAATACGCAACAAACTGTGATGCACTGTGTATTCTGACACCTTTCTATCAACACCAGCATTAACTTTCTTCAGCAATTTGAGCAACAGTAGCTCATCTGTTGGATCGAACCACATGGGCAAGCCACACAGGCCGTGCATCAATGAGCCTTGGCCGCCCATGACCCTGTCGCCGGTTCACCACTGTTCCTTCCTAGTTACATTTGATAGATACTGACTGCTGAAGACCGGGAACACCCCAAAACTGAGCTACAGTTTTGGAGATGCTCTGACCCAGTCATCTAGCCATCACAATTTGGCCCTTGTCAAACTCGCTTCAATCCTTATGCTTGCCCATTTTTCCTGCTTCTAACACATCAACTTTGAGGACAACATGTTCACTTGCTGCCTAATATATCCCACCCACTAACAGGTGCCATGATGAAGAGATAATCAGTGTTATTCACTTCACCTGTCAGTGGTCATAATGTTACGCCTAATTGGTGTGTGTGCATGCATACATGTGTATGTATTTATAGATATATAGATCAACATTGATCATCTGATCATAATGTGATGTTCTGCTGGGAAACCTTGGGTGCTGGCATTCATGTGAATGCCACTTGACACGCACCACCCATCCAGACACTGTTGTGGACCAAGTGCACCCCCTCATCACAACAAAACTACCCGATGGCAGTGGCCCCCCAGCAGGACAATGTGCCCTGACACACCGCAAACACTGCTCAGGAACAGCTCCATCAACACAATAAAGGGCCCAAGGTGTCGACCGGGCCTCCAAATTCCCCAGATCCCAATCTGATGGAGGATCTGTAAGACGTGCTGAGCAGGCCTGATCCATGGAGGCCCCACCCCCCAACATACAGGACCCAGAGGATCCACTATAAAACGCCCTGGCGCCAGACACCACAGGGCACCCTCAGAGGTCTGAAGTCCATGTCTTGACAGGTCAGAGCTGTTTTGGTTGCACATGGAGAACCTTCACAATATTAGGCAGGTGGTCATAATGTTATGCCTGATAGGTGTGATATTTATTTATTTTATAGCACTGTCTTCCACAAGGAATAAAGGGAGGGTTTATTTCTATTCTTTTTTAGCCCCCTGGATACCAGTGTCAGCCATGTTCCATCAAGACAGCCATGGCAGACTCGCTTGCTCGTGTTTATAAGAATTGTTTGTTTAGCAACTTTTATTCAGCACTGATTTCTTCTGATGCAGGGTACAACTTTCATCTTTACAAAGAATATGAAATTGTGGTTTTATACTGTCTACGTTAAAGTATAATACTGGTATTATAATTAGTTCTATATACATTGTTAACAATACCATAATTTAAGAGATTCTCCGTCTTTCCATTTGGACTGGTATCACACTACTTTTGGATTTATCAGTGATTGCTCGTTCAATTCGGTCTCAGCTTTGAGATCAGGTTTGATTTTGATTTAACTACTACAACTACTAATTGAATTCCACTTGATGGTTTTATTACTCTCAGACCAAACATCACATTAAAGTGCCATGAATTGCTTTTAATTTAAGTAAGATGCCAATTTTAATTATTAGGAGGGACTGGGAGTTGGTGTTAAAACAAATATGGACAATAGCTACTGCCTAGAAAACACCAAAGGAATGTTTGTTTAACCCTCACATTGTGATGAAGTGTACACGGGGAGGAGGAGCATATACATTGGGTATTATGAGTGCAAGATGGGTGCTGGTGGTCTAATTTATTTTTAACAAGTGTAGCAAGGTATAATTGCAAAGCAACAACTGCTGTTGTGAGGCAGCTGGTGTTGTGGTAAAGGTCACACCTGGTTTAATCCTGAGAAAGATGGGTCCTGAGAAGAGCTAACAGCCAAGCTTCTTTTCCTCTTCCCCACTGACGAGTCTAAACACTAGGGCAGACAGTAGAGGGGCAGGGGTCAAAATCACACAGCCTCTAATCCACCTTCAGTCACAGTTAGCATGAGTACAACAGGCACTTCTGGTTGCACTCACATGGTTTGCTCCCTTTGATAAAACTAACAGTGTCCTGTATGGGGAAGAAAGGCACCTCTTTCTGTACATCCAAGGCTTGACTTACACAGGCAAAAAAAAATGTCTAATTTAAATCTTTGTGGTACAGATGTGATCATTCAGGCTGTCATTCTAGAAGAAACCACATGACTGTGATTGCCTTCTGTCAGGACAACCATTCGAAGATCAACCTTGTACAACAAGAATCCGTAAGTGTCGCTGGAGATGTGGAGATATTGAAACTTCAATATCATGTCTGACAGCAACAATAAAGGCCAGTGCAGACAGGCAACACCATGGCTCAGTGAGGACCTGGGGGAGAGGGGGGATTTTGGCAGCCGATGTTAAGAGCCCACACTAGACCATCCTCCACCAACAAAACAAAAATGCTTTTCATGTATCTACTACCAAAGAAAGCTTTAACAGGCCTCTGAAGAGTGACTTCCTTAAGTTGATATCTAAGCCATGTTGTTCATATGCCACTAATAAGAGAATTCTAGTGGAGATTTCCAGTGTCTTGGACAGGAAAGTGGTAAATCAGGACCTAATCAAACAGACAATTACTGGGTAAAATCTGTACTAGAGTTTGGTTAGTATTTGAGAGAAGTATGTATAAGCCAGCTGCAAATTGCTGAACTATGTCACACTAGCAACCATCTGTATCATATTAAGTATTCTGCTGATGTACTGTAACCTTACAAATTGTTGTCTCATCTGCCACTTGATGAACTACAGCTGCTCACATACAGTTAGCTGTGAAGTAAGGTGTTGATTTCTTGTGGTGTCTCATTAGTATTTTGGAAACCAACAAACACAAATGCACCCATATTCATGTACTGGAGTAAAACTACAACTACTTGCAATTACACAGGCTACATCATGTGCTCCAGAACAGTTGCAAGTTAAGAACAAAGCATCTCTAGAGAGACAACCCACAAGAAAAATATAGGATCTAGCCTTGCTATGATGCCCGATTCCAGAACAATGTTTACAAGTGATGTTGATAACTTTGCAAGTAAGTAAAAAAGAAGATCCTCAAATGTGAAATATTAACCCCTTTCTAATATTGCTCCATTATTCCACCTCACTGTCCCTGTAACAGTTAAAAGAGGAAGAATTGGGGGACATTTTCATTCCACCTCTGATCAGCCAGCAGAGGCAGTAAAGGAGCTGTAACAGAGGTGAATCAGCCCCTTTGTGAAAGTGTAAGCCAGCAGAGTGGGACAGGGTTGTGATGATTTGATGGTGTTCACAGTTAGACAACTGAACAGAACCCCTCACTGGATATGGCTCAAAATGAGAAATGTCCCATACTTCCAACCACAAAGCAACATTACCAGACCAAACAACAGTAATGTGGTAGCAGGTAGTGTCTTTGGCAACTTAAGGGGGAAAATACTGAATTCATATATGGAAACACCAGGCTCACCATGTCTATCCTTCCGGCAGTGAGAGCTGCAGCTCCTGCTTTTGAGTGGTGGTGATTGTAATGTGGTTTTGGCAAAAAAAACTTCACAAAAAACTTCTTCTAACTCACAAAGTTTTCATCACTTTCCACTATTGTGTCGCTGTGTTTGGCAATTTATGTAGAAAAATAAAGTCACCATATCAAATGTCCCTATCGAGTCTATGATGAACTTTCCCTGGGAAAAAACACCCCTCTCTGGGACAGAGAGGCAGACAGGTTTTGCCATTATCTAATGATTATGTGATGTAAATTTGGAGCAAAAAACATATCTTTGTCACTTTCCACGGTGCATGGTGGGTCAAGATCCACCATGCATCGGATATGGATACAACAGCATCCATATGATTATAAACAATGACATTTTTAGAAGAAAAAAAAAATGTCACAGATCTCAATGTTGTGATGTGTACCACACATCGTTATACCGAAGTTGCTTGGTTCAATGTGGAAAAATAAAGGTGGTGTATAAGCAAGTCTTTGTTGCATCGCTAATGTGGAATCTGTCTGAAAAGGGCTTCTAATATATTGACATCTGTTTTGCAAAGCAAGACTTGCCAGAGGAGTAAATGAAACAAAGAATGTTCAGATTGTGGGGTAAAAATCATGAGAGCGAGTGAATGTAAACCTGTATACATTTTGGTGCTTAAACAGTTAGTGTGTGTGTTAATGTGTCCAGATATACACAAAAACAAGTTTGTCGTGCTTTAAAAGTTTATCAACTTCTTATATATAAACCTGGAACATTTCAGGGTTTACCAGCTTGCTTGACATCAACCTGACAACATGTCAGTGCTTTGAAGTAACTTGTATCATGTAAAACCTGAGCACATTTCAATTCATCCTCAAATATGCATGTTCTTCTTCAAGGAAAGCAACCGATCAGCATGCTCAGGTGAGTACACTTCTCAGAGCGGTGATCAGCACCAGTATGAGTCTCGTGCATCGCCTTTGTTTGGAGCACCAAGGAGTGCATTTGCCACTCATTATCAATAAAATGGGCAGTGATTGTCACATAGGACTCCATCGCAGGAGAACACAAATATCTCTGCAGACTGGAATGTATCCTCCAACTTTCTTCTTGTGTCATCATAAAGAGCTGGAATAGCTTTTTCTGTGTAATATTTTATGTTTTCAGCGTTTCATACATTGGTCCAAGTGTATGCATTTGGCAAAAACCTTAATTTTCATTTTGACATATGTAGTTATTCATCAATATTTAGTCTCAAAATGTCCAGAGAATAAAGAACTTTCTTCTGAAAGTCATCAATCTATTCTTGGTGTTAGAAATCAAGGCATTTCCTTACGAGAAATTGTCAAAAAACTTAAGATCTCTTTAAATGTGTGCCCCATTTCCTTCACAGCACAAACTGGCTCCAACAACAACAGAAAGAGAAGTGGGGGGCCGTGGTGGACAACTTCACAAGATGACACTTTCATCAGTACATCAGCCTCTAGTTTTAGAAACAAACGCCTCATAGGTCCATTAACTGGCAGCTTCATGAAATGGTATAGTAAAACAGCAGTCTCAATGTGGGCAGTGAAGAGGCAACTCCAAGGTGTTGGCCTTCTTGGCAGAGTAGCAAAGAAAAAGCCAAATCTGAACCTGGCCAATAAAAAGAAAGGATTAAGATGGGCAAAAGAGCACAGACATTGGACAGAAGAAGACTGGAAAAAAGTGGTATGGACAAAGGAATTTAAGTTTGAGATGTTTGGATCAGAGAGAGCATTTGTGAAATGCAAAACAAATGAAAAGATACTACAGGAGTTCTTGATGCCATCTTTCAAGCATGGTGGAGCAATTGTGGTGAGGTGCTTTGGTGGCAGTGAAAGTGGGAGATTTGTACTGTGTTACAGGGATCTTGAATAAGAAAGGCTATGACTTAATTTTTCATTACCATGCCCTATGCTGTGGATGGTGCTTGATTGGAGCCAATTTCATCCTACAACAGGATAATGACACAAATCACGGTTCCAAACAATGCAAGATATTCTGTCTACAGTGGAGGTGCCAGTGCAGTCACTAGATCTCAACCCGATTGGGCCATTGCCAGAGCAGCTTGAACAAATGGTACGCAAGAAGCATTAATCAAAGCAATCCACCAGTTGGGAGACCGTTGAGGAACTATGAGTGAAATTTCTTCAAATCACTACGTATACATACATACAAAAAAAAAAAAAACGTTTATATTTTTCTTCATCTCAAAAGCTGTCAGTTAAAATAAGGGCTGGTTAAAACTTATCTTAAAACTGAGTGGCTGGTAGATTTTGGAATCCACGAGCTGTAGTGGTAGGTGGACAAAAAAGTTAATTTCCAACACCACCAACCAGTCTACTGAAAAAACAATAGCTTACTGATCCAGTGCTTTGTGTTGTTTCAGGTCTATTCTCAACAGTTTAAACTGAACACAAATGGTCGCCAAAATGCTTGTACATTCTGTTCAGTAGCCTCAGACCTAACATTAAGACATACATTAATGTATGTAAATTGGTGTGTGGGTATGTACAAAAAAAGTAAAATAAATAAATAAGTCTCTTCAGCAAGAAGTAATTTAATACATTCAGCTCAACAGTTGTAAAGTGATAGATATGCAATATTCGTCATTTGAATTCTTTTTCCCCATTGATTATGGAATTAAATAATCCTCAAAGATGTAATTTAAAACAATTCCATCATATTATGTATTCCAGATTAGCCTGAACCTTTCCTTTCAATAAATGAACATTTGTAACAAATGTTCTCAGACTGCAGTGGCAGGGTTTAAAAACTGGTTGCAGAGAGGATGTCACATAAAGACAATAAACAGGAAACATCAGTGGAGGTTGGGCTGTATCTCACACTTGATGAGCTGCAGAGTGTACACTGTAACACGCATCCCACGTTTTCAATTAACCAAACATTGCCTGTCTGCAAGGGCTCAAATTGTTGGGCACAGGAAATTCCATTTTAATTTCAGGTAACTTGATAATACACACGACTTGATGTAAACAAATGACATCATTTGACAAAATTGCATATTTTTTGTTGCATGGCTAGCTAGAGTACCAGCATCATTGTCCAGCATGCAGAATCAGTTCTTTAGCAAGAATACAGTACGGAGAAACTGGGCTGAGAGTCAGCAAGGATAATGGAACTAAATTGATCTGTTCATTTAACAATGGATCATAACTATTACACTATGAATAAGAAGTTGCAAGTAATCACACAATAAGAAAATAATTCATATAGAAATCAACAACTTTCAGGAATGAGGATGCATCATCAATTGTTTTATAAATCACACTGTATCCAACTAAATTGGAATCGAATTGTGCAGTGCCTAAATATTCAGATCTCTCTGGTGATTTGACAAAATTACAACAAATCTAAGAAATTCGGTTTTCTTTCTGCTAATTGCTAAACATTTTCACTAACCTTATGTAATCATGCCCCAACTGGATTTGTGTGTAATTAGCTACTAACTCGTGGCTTAAAGTGCAAAGCTCAGGCTTTTAGATTCATATAACTAACTTGTATCACTAAAAGTTGAAGCAAATGTGGGAGAGGATAAGATTTTTATATTGTTTATTTGGAATAAATGTGGAGTATTGATACAGGACTAGATGGATCATAAATCAATTAAATAGAGTAGAAAATAAACTTAATCAACTGAGGGGGTTATCAATAATCAGACTGCCATGTCAAACCAAGTTCTTTACTTCTACCAAATCTTGGGGCAGGGCAACTGTGGAGGTCAAACAATCGTCCACTAATTGGAAAGATAGTGATTCAATCCTCCGCTCAAGCTGCATATGCAAGTGTCCCTGGGCAAGACACCTCTGTCCTACTTTGGCAACGTGAAGTTCGAATGTACTGTGCAATGTGCCTTACGCATGTGTGTTTTTTTGTCAAATACAAGTGAATGAAATTATCAGCGATGTAGGAGTATTACATTCTTTCAGAGAAAGATAAGCAACTTGCAGTTTGCAAGATATTCCAATGACCTTTGTTGACTTGATCTCCTTGATGACAGCCCTCAGATGTCTTATAATTGGCGGCTGACAGACCATGGTATTAAAACAACAAAGACTGCATATTAGAGACCGTAAACATATGCTTTGCTCAGATGGAGTCCAATCCCACTTTCTCAATGGCAACCTCACTGGATCTCAGCTATTAGGTCTGCCATAAAGATTAGGCTGTTAAACAAGATGCGTGAAGAGCACTTGATACACAACGCATGGTCAGGCCATCTGCTGAAACTGGAGATGAGACAGATGAGGTGCACATTAGGAAAGGGGTGTAAATCACCAGCTGTATGACAATACAATATATCAAATCTTTGACAACAATGTGATATTGGCCAATAGTACAAATGGCATCTCCATCCCAACTGCACTACCTGCCTGAAGGTGCGTCTTTAACTGATGACAGCTAACAAAGTGTCTGTGTGGTATCAATTGCTCAACTCTGTACGCTAAAAAATGGAGATGGAAAGGCAAATAGGCGCAGCTTGGTTTGACTATTCGCAGCCAAAAATCTGCCTCAATAACATTTTGATTCAGATTAATGAGGGGGCCCCATGATCGATATGAGACAATATCATCTGCCTGTTTAACACAATCAGTTATAGAAGGTTTTCCATTCTTCAGAGAGAACTAACGGTGAGTTTTAAGTTTCTGTCAAAAGTAGAATGCAATCCACCATCAGTCTCAAGGGCTAAAATATTTAATGTTGCTTTGCACCACAGTCAGCATCTTCGAGATGGCTCTCATTGGTTGCTGTGGTCTAGTTTGAAAAGTACATGACAATCATCCAAATGTTACACTGTAAATATGAAAGAATGTTTGATATAGTTGGAGCAGTGAGCAGTGAGCAGTTAAAGAAGCTTACGACGATCTGTCAACCCCTCACATAACCACATAATCTGTCCTTAACCACATGTTTTGAACGGCAACTAAACATTTTTTTACATTCAACTACATTAGTTTATGTTTCACAAAAACAATGTTTTTGTGGGGTAAGATATTGAAAAATTGTCCTCCTTGAATAGGTAGCCACGTCAATTCACACACCTGCCAGTAAAAAATAAATGGAAAGGTCTCCATCTAATAACTTTAGGAACTAACATTTTATTATTTTGCACTGTCACACACTCTTGAATAGAGTATATAAAAAGAGGCCTCCATCTTGTAACTTTAGAAACGCAAGCTCTAGTTTTCTATAATAAGCTGCTGAGGCTTCACATACAGCCAGGTCACTAAAAACACCAGTGAGTAAAGCACAAATCCCAATCAGCCACAATAGTTAAACCACTGACAGTTCAAGTGATTAACATTATAATAACATTGTCAGACTGACTGGCTCATCATCACACCATATGTACTTTAATTATTAGGCCAACAGAGTCCATCTGGTGCCAGCAGAAAAATAGCATTTTTCCCACAAGCACTTTTGTGTCAAACTGAGTGACGTCGATTTGCTTTTCCATCAACAATTTTGGATGGACCCGAACTGGAGTAGGGCCGAACCGAGCCTGCCCCGCCTCCAAGTGGGCTGCATTGACTCCTCGCAAATGCAGCTAACCTGTACCAAGCACCCGCCTCCCCCTAAAACAATTCGGTGTTGCGAATCAATACTCAACTCATGTGTTTGTGTAACTGTGCTGTAATGCTGATTTTATGATGAAAGCTTTTACATGACTAAATACCACAATATTAACAAGGCAGCTGCGAAGGATGGCAAGAAACAGTCAAAACTGCACTTGGACTGCAATGGCAACTGCACTGGCGACTAAACTGAATGCCTTTGGGAACATCTGTCTTTCAGACAACTGAAAAAGGACAGCCAGCAAATTTCGATGAGGCAATATGTAAAATCTGTGCCAAAACAATCCCAACAACAAATCTGAGGCATCACCTAGTAAGCTACCATGCCTCTATCGTGGTGAAACTGAAGAAGAAGAAGAAGCGGGCCTCTGCAACTATGGAGAAAGTTGTATTAATAATCCAATTGTAAAGTCAATAAAAAACTTTTCAGCCTGCATTCAAATTCATCAACATGGGTCTACAAATACTTAATGCCAGTTAACATGGCATTGCAGTCCATGAAATAACCTGTATACTACTTTCCTGTTGCCCATATTCTTTTAGCTTTTTGGGATGATTTAAATGCTTTTTTTTTTTTTGACTGAAATATATTGAAATGAGTAATTATTTATAATGTAGCCTCAAATTTGTCAACATAGGCCTACTAAAACATTTAATGCCAGTTAACATAGCATTGCAGTCTGACATATTTGCCTATGCTAAGCTGCTGGCTTGCTGAGATGTTTTCATTGATAAAAATATACTGAAAGAAATAGTAATTAAAAATTTAGCCTGTATTATTTTTTAAATGACTTAACAGATGTAGCCCAATTTCAGCTCAATAATTAAACTGTCAATACAGGACTGCGCTATGAGATGGGGCATCAATCAGAAAATGGTGGACAGGAAACCCTTGTTATTCAAAGAGTTTTAGATGAACGGCAACACCAACATCTAATGAGAACCCGTGGCTGAGTTTATGGATGTGCTGTCTGATGGGAACTATGTTATTGAATCATCAGTTGAACCTGTCCTGAACCACCTGAATGAAGCTGCTTTGAAACAATTAACTTTGGACAAGCAAAAGATGTGCAGTGTTCTGGAGAAGTACAGACCAGGTGTCCTGCAAAACTTTTTGGCTGCTAGCTGGACCCAACATTCAGGGGGAAACAGGTGGACACAGGGGAGAGAAAAATTAACAGTGACTGAAGAGATGTTCGAGGTGGAGGGAGCAGTGCCAGTGCATCACCTGCTGAAGAGGAAAGGTACATGACACAAGCAGGGAGCACCCAAACCAGCAAAAAAACCACAAAAAAACAGAAGACTTTTGGAGACCGGCTTAATTCTTTTGTAAAGATGATTTCTTATTTTCCTTCACACAAAAGGGAGAATATATAACATAAAAACAAAATAAAAATAATTCAGTATCGTCCAGCTTATAAACCAAATTGCTACATCAAAACAACAACAACATCAGCCAAGAATATCCATGTCCGTACATTCCTAGTATTAAGCTATGGAACTAAGATTAATATTCTGTCCTGACACAGCAGTGTTTCCCCTCTATGCACCTAGCAGCCACGCGCCTCCGCTGCTGAAACATGACGGCTGCAGCTGATTTATTTATGTTTTTTAATGGGAGAAGAGGAGAGAAAAGGAGAGACAAGGAAAGGAGAAGATGAGGAGGAGGAGGAGGAGGAGGAGGAGGAGGAGGAGGAGGAGGAGGAGGAGGAGGAGGAGGAGGAGGAGGAGGAGAAGAGGGTTGTGTTTTTTCTCCAACAGTAGGCATTTATGATTTTGCGCAATGGACGCTTAATATCTAGGTCAATTTACAGGCATGCAATAAGAGCATATCAACAGGGGAGAGGGTGCCTTCTAGGGCTGGGTAGATACATCGGTAAAATCGATTAATTCGAGTTTGTGGTTTAGGACGATTTATGTCCTGTACATCAACCAACATGTAATGTTTACTATGCAGTGCATGCAGATGTTTATTTTAGTTTCCATATCTTCAGGAATACAAAATACTGTTTGTAAACAAAAGGCACGCAAAATAAAGTATTTAATGAAAGTTATGTTAACACTTTATCAATCCCAATATGGAAACTGATCTGCTTTTATAAAAACATGCAATCTGACATGTTCAACTTAAGGGACAATTTTTTTTCAAATGAGTTTGAAGGTGCACTCTTTAAAATGGCACGGCAATTTTGTTTACAATAAAAGCAATGCTTTTAATAATTTCTTTGTCATTTGTAGTTTGTTTTTGAGAAAGAAAAAAAAAATCTATTAAATTCGTAAATTGAGTTTGGTGTGAAAAAATCGGAGATTCAATTTTTAGGCCATATTGCCCAGCCCTAGTGCCTTCTTATAACTTAAGAAACTAAGGCTTTTATTAGTTCACACTTTCAAACACTGACAGTAAGGCTTAGAAATTGAGGACTCCATCTTACAACTTTAGAAACTGAAGTTGTATTTTTCTCGCAACCGACACTCCAGATCCAGACCAATTCAATCACACGAGTTAAGTATTAAGCATATAAACGAGGAACTTTGCGCTTACCTGAATATGGCAGCTCTACAAATATACAAGCCAGCATCGGGTAAATGATTACACTGAATTGAGAATTCGTGTTCATTATTGCTTGCTTATCATTCTCGCATAAGGGATAAAAACTTAGAGCGAGTGTCGCACAGTAATGTTACAGCAAACAGTCATTTGATAGTAATACACGGGGAACACAGCTCTGTGAAAGATGGAAGATCCATGTTGATATGAATATATGCACCGACGGTTTTCCTTATCCTGATGGTTAGTGTGCGTGAGGGGCACCGTGATACACAACAGCTGTTCATCAAAGAAAATCGTCAGATTCCATCAGAGATGGACGATTATTCTAAATAATTATTCATAAAAGATCATAATCCAAGTTATATTATCATTGAAAATGTTGTTAAATTCAAGTCAATTAACAACGTTTGATTATACACCACTGCAGTGATGCCAGTTAATTCTAGAAAAAGGACACTTAAGAATGAATATTTTCAGAATCACTAGCAACTAGCTAGCCACACCCAGTTGATGTAACAGTCAAGCGGTAGGTGATGGGGTCACACATAAAATAGCTAGTTCAAAAAAAATAACCGCAAATCCCAGGGGGACATTACCCCCAATCCTGTGAAAAATATAATTTGCCTCTCCAGTAAATCCCTGTAAACACAAGGCGGGCAGGGTTAATGGGGTGTTCACAACAGAGTTACAGAACTACTTATGGTGTCTCAGGAATTATTGTAGTTTTGCCCTCCAAACGTTTTATTAGATCTTCACCCCTGCAGTCAAAAAGACTGGCTCATCATACCGCACATTTATTTTAGGTTGCAATTTGCTAACTTGCAAAAGAAAATTTTAAAAATCTACTGACATCTTCGCTACTACAACACTGCACACGGAACAAGGTCACATGATCTAGTATGCAACTAACCAAGCCATCACAAGCTTTAACCTACAAATTTTCTGAACCCAATGAAAAAAACATACAATGTGATATTACAGCCAATGAAAACTGAAAATTAGCTATTTTGAAAAAAATCATTAGATGATATAGTAAAATAATATCTTTGAGTGTTTTTGTATACAGTAGCTATGTGTAACACTTTCCCATAAAAGTTTCAAGAAAATCCTTGAAATGCTTTGGGAAAAGTTCTGTATTCCGGGCAGTGGCATAAAATGACCCAAACGTTAAATGAGTACGACTTTGTAATGCTATTTAACTGTGGTAACTTAAAATATGTCCCTCATAGCTTGCGCACAATGAATGTAACGCTTCATCATTTAAACACTTAACTTTTTCAGAACTCCTGAAAGACTTGTAGATCATTTTTCATACAGGTTGTCGTCAGTCAAGGACAGTTGGACTGTTTGTTTGATGTCTTACAAAAACATTACACGGACCAAGTTTTTTTTGGAAACAGCAGTGATAATGAGTCATAGCTATGAAAATGTTATTTTTTTAAATAGTAAGTATAAATATGACATCACCATGAAAAGATCACCATTTCTTGACTAAATTAGTAAATCAGATAGGCATTAGGACTATGGAGTTACATGGCTACAGCCGAGTTAAACAAAAAAACACCACCATTAGGGATTGTTGTCTGCCAGCAGCTCTATTTAGACCTTCAATAATGTAGATCTGCAGTATTTAGAAGTCCTGGACTGGTCTTACCTTATTACAATGACGGCCGATGCCCATGAGAAAGTTGTCTGGTTTAATATCTCTGTGGATGAAGTTCTTTGTGTGTACATATTCAATTCTGCTGATCATCTGAGGACGAGAAAGAAGACACAGTTAAATATTTCAGAAAATTACTAATGTACTGAAATGTGTTTAATGAAAGTGGCAATTCAACATTCAAATCTGTCCAGAAAGGTAGGGGGAATCAGACAGATTAGTTGATATAAATTTAGATGTAGAAAAATGCATTTTTCAAAGAGGATACTTTGATGTGTCATAGCAGAAGATACACAGGTTTTATCTAATTAATCAGGCTACACTGTAAAGACATCTCTATGGACAGAGGAAATCAATTTAGATCAAAATCTTCAAAAATTGTACAGTCAGATAACTAATTAGGGTGCTCCAATTGATTGGCCAACAATCGATACTCGCTGTTATCTGTTCAAAGTAGATTCACAATGCACAGCTAAAATACAATGGCATACCACAAGGCCTGAGTTGGGGACAACAGAAAATTTACTTCGGTCTAATAGACTATCACACTTAGCAAATGACAAAGTGAACAGACTACTAGTGTGTCTTCTCACGCTGTTATCATAGTTAACTCTCTCTCCACAGTGCTGTGGCAGTACTGATTACAATGGCCTTCAACTAGTTTACACTTAATGAAAAGTACTTCAGTTGAGTACAGTTTGGAGGTAAAAGTACTTCGAGGTCTGGGTTACAGACACTCTACATCAGCTTACATGTTACCAACTGTATCTGGGCGCTTTCATCTCTTGACAGCAAACAGTGGCCAGGTGGTAGAGTAGTGGCATCAGGACAAAAATAATTCAGTACAAAGGCTGGCAACCAAGACTGAGACTGATACTAAATTCTGAATCCTATATTTTCTGAATGACGGAAGTTGATGGTCACAAACTACTAGGGGGCACCAGCAATGCGAGAAGTTGAAAACTAATAACTGCATGGTTTTGTATAAACCTTAATATGTATGACAAAGGGTCATATCTCAGTGAATTCCTAAAGTTTGGGAATGATTGTTTAAAATGGCCATGGCCTACAACAATTAATCTAAATTTCGTGAAATTCCACATACGAAACTTCAAGTAATCATTAAAAAAACAAACAAACATACATGTACGTCACACATCATTGCAGAATGGCTCGAACGACATTTTGTCACCTAGTTGATTTTTTGTACATTTTTCACTTCTCAGGTAGTAGCATCCCTGACTACTATGTTTTTTTAAAATTTTGTTGGGGTGTCCCCAGGTAGCCTACTTGAATGTGCACTTTGTCTCAAGTTCATGACTCCCCTCACTATGCACTGTGCAAATGAGTCTTATCTTTTGACACCTCTCAAACCCTCCCTGTACCTCCCCTTCCCCTTGTCATTTGTCTAATCACAACTGTATAGAGGCAGATACACATTAACACTATGGGTGAAAGTAAAATATTGTAATGTTAAAAATGATGGCAATAAAAATGCATGAGAAATGAAAAATTGATTGATAAATGATCAAGGGATTTGACTAAATTGAGGAAAATTAAAGGAAAAGTTGTGATTTGATGAAAACACAACCATGTTCTACCTTTTACCACGTCTTACATTCGTTATTTAGCATTCTCAACACAGAAAATGGCATTTATCATTGAAGGAAGGTATCCTCATGGGTGAAAGTACAAAATAATGCAAGTGATTAAAATGCTTGCAAATTTATAATGAAAGGATAAAGATGTATTTGAATTGAAAAGCAGAGTGATAAACTCTCACTTGATTTGAATAGCCCGATTACCAATTTACTTTAAACAGTATTTCTCTGATAATCAACTCGGCTTCAATTCATCATTCGCTACATCCAAATGACATTTATCATTAAAGTAATCAATTTGTCTTACTTCAGACTTCGTCAAAAAAAATTATAAGGGGTGAAAAACAAAAAAAAAAAGAATGTTTAAACTTTACTCTGTAGAATGGTGTATAGTGCAGAGTTTGAGACTAGAAGGTTCTTTACAAATTCATTGTCGAAAATGGAGCTTTCTTTATGTTGAGTGACAATCTGATTTTAAGAGGTGGGCCTGCGAGCATTTGTGACATCTCAAATGGCTTAAACACCAATCCTAGTCCAATATTTTGCATACTTAAGTGTGATGTGGAAACTTCTAGCCTTCTGTTCACATATACTCAAAATGGAGTTCACAGTGATATAGTGCACGTACCTGGGTATTTTGGAAAAACAAATGTTTTTAGCACTGTTTCAGAAATAATCTCCATCCCTACGACACGTCTGAAAATGCATATCACATATGATTGTATGTGATTGTATACTCCGGTGAGTTGCTTAGCTACAAAAAATACTATGACCGAGGCAGAGAAACATACCTGCCCAAAATCAGCAAAACACTGTCAGCAGCTGTTTGTCTCTTTTCCATCATTTTATTGTCATTGTCCATTTGTGTCTCTCTAAATATTACATTTAACAATAAAACATTGATTCCATCATTGTACAAATTCAAATACTCCAATATCACATCTGGACTCCCAAGTTCACATTTGCAAATGACGCTACAAACACTGATAAAACTTGTGTTCACATCATCATTTCCAAAAATCTCTGTTTATGCCCAGTCAGATATAAACACAGAAAGTCCCCAAAAGCTCAGTATTCAGTGACCTGAATTGCTGTTTACATGTGTACGGAAGACAAACGTACATCTATAAAGCTTCACTTAATGAAATACCCATGTACGTGTACAGGGCCTGAGACATCTTGTATCCAGCTGCTTTAAGTAGTCAAATAAAGACTATTTGCATATCCATATATTCTTAAGTTTTCAAGAAAGAATAGGTGCCATTTTAAGGATCTTAATGAGGTGAGTTTTGCTTTTTTCTGCAAAAACCATGTCAGACACAGTATAGAATATTTATGCATGCCTTAATACATGTGTGGCAGGGATGTTGTATTTTATTGCCAACACCTGTGCTATTCTGCTTTGACAAGTCAAAATGCCTGCTTAGAAAAAGCATACATGTCTTGTACTGTGGGAGGGAACTCAAGTAGCTACAGAAATCCCAAGCAGAGATCATACTTGCTCCAAAAACAAGAGCAGGCTTGGTGAAAGGCAGCACCACCCCATTAAATTGTATCTAAAGTTCTCTGCTTCAGAAGATTTCATAAAAAAGGTGGGTGTGTGAGCGTTAGCTACCTGGTCTGCCAGCATAAGAACTGTCTTCATCGTGAAACGGCGAGAGCAGAAGTTGAACAGATCCTCCAGACTGGGTCCAAGCAGATCCATGACTAGGACATTGTAGTCCTTTTCTTGGCCATACCACCTGGTGACAAAAAAAAAAAGAAATAGTATGAGGTTTGGCCTGTGTTCAAACAGATTCAATCACAGCAAGTTGTCTGACACTCAATTCAAAGGCTGAACTCGGATCTGACACTGCTCTGGCTTCCTTATGAAAGGATTAACACGCAACTTAAAGGGATTTGTGTTGTCAGGGCCAGTGTATCTGTGTTACAGATATACAAGTCAGACAATATACAGCAGACAAATTACAGACACAAAGAAAATTCAGGGTTTGTAATGATACATGCATCTGTGCCAGAGGTGAGGAAAAATAAACATCCAGCAGAACCTGACTCAATGGTGGACGACTATCTGCCTAGACCAGTTGGGTTATGAGAGAGGGAAAGAAAGACAGAGACAGATACCCCTTTCCACTGGTCAAAAATCCAACTTAAACCTGCTAAGATTGAGCTTTTGTTTGCAGTGGGAATCTGTACACTCAGCATTTACACCCGGGTCAATTGACTCTGCAGTAGATGCAGGTTTTTATCACCTCAGCTCAGCTTTGATCTCAACGTAAGATCTGAGTGAACACGCTAAATTACGCTGCGCAAAGTGATGGCGCATTATCCACATCCAGTGGTAGGATCTAAATCCTGTTAGGTACCCAGGTGAAATCCTAAAAGCGATTGTCAGACCATACACAGGTGCAGTGGGCCCTGACTTCCTCCTGGTGCAGGACAATGCCCGGCCTCATGTGGCCCAAGTATATAGGCAGTTCCTGGATGACGAAGGCATTGACGCTATTGACTGACCCTCTCGTTCCCCTGACCTAAATCGAATTGAGCACCTATGGGATGTTATGCATCACCACAGACTGTCCAGGAGCTCCCTGATCCCCCACGACACAATCCACTGACTCATCAGGAGCATGCCCAGACGTTGTCTATCGGCATACAGGACTGCTGGACCGTCACATTATGAGTTGCCATAATAAAATTCCTGCAAGTTGGATCGGTCTGTGATTTAATTTTTTTACTTTGAGGGTTGGACTGAAAATCACACTGAAAATCAAAGGGTTGATGATTTTAGCGTTCCGTTGAACTTTGTTACATCATTTTGTTCTCAACAAATTCATCATACATCAGGAAAGGTTTTCAACTTGAATAATTCTTTCTTCAATAACTGATGCGTGATTATGTGTTCCCATTCCTTTTTTGAGCAGTGCAGTTTTCCTGAGTTGGCAGGGTGAATGAGTAGCCCTTTTCACACAGAGACGCCGCATTATTGCCGCAGTGGCGGTTCGTCAATTCTCCGCCATTGTTTGAACCAGTATGTAATTCACACAGCAAACCGGCGCTGCGGAGCCTAAAGAGGCGTGACGTGGCGTCTGAGGTTTTTTCAAGGTGTTTCCCCAGGTGTCCTCCTGTTAATCTAAACATGTACCCGCTGACTGTTTATAAAAATATGGATGCTGTTATAATGTGCTGTGATTGAGATCCTGACACACCAAACCTGGGAAAGTTACATTTTTCGCTCTAAATTACATTATCGCCATCAGTAAACTGGAAGCTGTGACTCTGTCACTCGCGGTGAGGAAGGCTGTTTTCTGGGGGAAAGTTCACTTAAGTCTCCGTCGGGAGGGCTGACTGTCGCAGTGATTTTTTTTCAACACAAACATTTGGTGAGTTAAAGTTTTTTGCTGGTGACAGACGCTGTTTTTCGGGCAGAAATGTGTTGAAAAGTCGGTAGGACAGGCGGGAGGACCAACACTTCTCCACATATAACTGCTGTATTTTTTTCCTCATAGAAGTTGCCAAAGACAGTTACAACGTTACTTTTGTTTGGTCATTTAACATTGCATTGTGGGACATTTGTCTTTACTTTGTTGAGTGAATGACCTGTGTAGTTATCAGACCGTCACGCTCGGCTCTGCGCCACCGGCTTATCCGTTCACACAGGTTCGGTTCGCGCCTCTGATACTACCTCCAGAGGCGTATCGGTGCTGGAGCAAAATTTCACCCCTCGCCACCTCAGAAACTTTCACACAAAGGAGGATGCGGAGAATTGGTGCAAGATCCCCGTACACAAAGGACAAAGTGAATGGTGCTAGCGTTCATTAGCAGAGTTACAGCAATGCTTGTGGCCTTGCCCTCAAAACCTGCTTTTCAGGTCCCCTCCCCCACCCCGGAACATTTGAATTTTCAGATGATTGTAGAAAAACTGGCTTGTCACACCTCATGTACTTTTTACCTGGTAGGGGCGTGAGTCTTCTTTTGAAAATGTATTGTTGATTTAATGAATAGAAAGGGGGGCTCTATTTTCAGTCTTTTGCTGAAATACAATATGAAACACAACTGGAGATTAAGATAAATGAGCTAAATCAAAATTAAAATAATTTAATTGACATAGCCCCAAATGAAGATCACACTGCCTCAGTATTTTATGTTGTAGAGGAGGAGTTCACTGTACAGGCTGTAATACACACTGAAGCACTGCAATTAATAAACAACAACAATGAATTAATTTGAAAGCATGCATGCCTGTAGTTGGATAGCAAAATAAGGGGGTGTGCTATACTGTTCAGTGTTTAGGTTTGTGCATATGACTGAGGTTTAAATTTTCCAAATAGCATTAGCCTTGAGAGCACAACGTTGAGAACTTTCAAAAGTTCGCCTAAAACTTGCTTGACATTTTTGCTAGTGAGAGCAGTCTGTCTCAAAGTATATTGTGAACTGCAGGGCATACGCAAGGTTTTATAAATCACAATATTTCTTGGCGAACAGAGAAAAAGGATTCAAACATAGTAAATATCTTACATCTTAAAACTTTCTAAAGATCCAAAGCCGATGCAATGTGGAAAATGGGAACCTCAGTCATACACAAAGTACAACACTTTTTTGACACATAAGTTGTATAACACTCAAGGCCCAAGTTCTTTTAAACCTTTAACATTGTATTTCACCACTGGCGCCTTGTTTCTTGAACTGCACCAAAAGAGTTGAGTCAGTGCAGAGGAAACAGTGCTGGAATGGGGAAAAGACAGATAATGAAAGGTGGCGCCTGTATAAAGGTAGGCCAGGGTGTAGTGAGAGTGGAGGAGGGGCAGCAGGATTAGCAGGTTTGACAGGCTCCAACAAGATGTTGCTGTTGCAAGTACCCAGTCTCAATGAATAGTCTCTGCTTGCATTACATGTGGAAAAGCAATGTTTGCCAATTTGTTTTTTGAAAGTGTTTAAACACAGATGAGTTCCAAAATGTGTTTGTGGGCCAATGTGCTCACTAAATGTCAACTATTTAGATTTTGTTCTTTAAGTAAATGTTTTAACATTTACCGAGTGTAACAGTTCACTTTTTGAAACTGGGTGCTGCATGACCAGAGAAAACAGAAAAGTTAAGAAAGGTAAAAAAAATCTACAACATCCAGAATACACTGTGGCGCCTGGACCAATAAAAACTCACACTAATGGGTGACAGACTGAGTTGGGTGGTGCTTGGTTTTGGCCTGGACTCCATTTTGAAAAAGGAAACAGTAATGCCTCTGGCTGCTACCAAACCATGTCTTATTATAGCTAACACAGAACATCACAGTATGTTTTCTAAAACATTTTAATGAGAAGATAATGTGCTTGGTGGAAACAGCTTATATCCTTGTCAGCAGATACCTGGTAAAGCAGTATAGCATTTGTCAAGACGGTGTGTGTATTCAGAAATGTAGATATCAACAAAGTCGTCATGCCTTAGTAGCCACACAGCCATTAGCCCTTTTCGCATCACTTCGCATCATGCCACAACCAAGGCTCACTTTTGTTTGTTCACACTGAAGCAAGCAGTGCGGCTTAAAGCCACACCAGTGTGTCAATTTGTAGCATGCCAGTGCTGCGGTACCCAAAGAGGGTGACGGCACACATCATGACGTTGAGATCTGGGTGTTTTTTTTGTTTGTTTCCCCCAGTTTCCACCTGTTAATCTAAACATTTATCCGCCGACCGTTTATAATCATATGGACGCAGTTAATAATGTGTTGTGATTGAGATAGTGACCCTACCTTTCATCCTGGAAAATGACAAAGTTACATTTTTTTTACGTATAATTACATTACTGCCATCAATAAACAGCGGACGCTGACTGACTGTCTCAGTAGATGCTGTTTTGGTCTTGGTCAGGAGGGCTGACAGTCACTGATTTTTTTCCCCAATACAAGTTGCCAGAAACAGTAACTAGAAAAACACAATAGTGGAAGGCGACAAACACATGGTGAGCTAAAGTTTTTTGCTCTGAATCACGTCACATAATCACAGCCACTCAACTGTGTGAGCTACCTGCCTCTGCTGCCAGGGACAAAACAGACAGCATGACAGACACTATTCCATGTATGGATGCAGTATTTTTTTCTTTCCTAATACAAGTTGCCAAAAACACTACCAGTTACCACATAACTGTAACTTTGCGTATGGGACATTACTCCATTATTGGTTGAGTGAAGGATCTGTTTAGCTAGACTGTGATCACCATCAGACCGCACACCCCTGCGCCTCTGGCTTTTCCTTTCACACAGCCGGCGTCTCGCCTTTGCTGCAGCTCTGATCCTACATAAGAGCCTCAGCGAAACTGTCCCCCCACTCGGCATATGAAACTTTCACACAGACAGCGAGGCATAGTATCGGTGCATGATTTCTCTTCTGAAAGGGCAGTGTGGATCGGGCTATTGTATATATGGCCGTGCCAGATATAGAACGGGGAAGGAAAAGAAACACCAGGGCACTAAAGAACAACGATTTCAGTCACGTTTGCTACTAAAATAAGATGTATGCAAACTGTGCCATGTTATGAGCATGTGCATAAGTAAAGATTTGGCGTGGGAATCACAGGATTCCTCAGGATACAATATGCGATACATGGCCCACTATACCAATTATCATGCTACAGCAATTCTGCGATAATCGTTATTGCAAGACAATCATAAACGACACATCATGATATCCATCTAACTGAAGAATACATAATGCCTGGTATAGTGCGGGATTTCTCAAATTCTCTATGAAATGTGTTTTCTGAGCACATTTTAATTCATCCTCCAATATGCATGTTCTTCTTCAAGGAAAGCAACTGATCAGCACGCTCAGAGGCGAGTACACTTCTCTGAGCGGTGATTTGCACCGTTTTGAGTCTCGTGCATCAAACCCGTGTTTGCAGCACGTAGGAGTGCAATCCCCACTTGTTATCAATAAAGCGAGAAGTGATTATCACGTGGGACTCTGTGGCCTGTGAAGTCCATCCATCGCAGGTTAGCACAATTATCTCTTCAGACTGGAGTGCATCTTCCCACTTTCCTCTCGTCTCATCATGAAAGAGCTGGAATTGCCCTTTTCTGGGAAATATTTTGTTAGCTGTTAGTAGCCAGTGAGATGCTCCGATAAGTCCTCCAGTGTCATCGGCTGAGTGAGCTAACAACTAACCGAGCCAATAGCTTACAGTGGAGCTTAACACATAACGTGACTGAGAGTTTAAGTTCAGAGGAACAGGAAGCATTTTAAACTGAGTTTAATTTGACAATGCAACTAGTGTACATAAATTAAATGTGCCCAAGTAACTTTACTAAACTTCACCACGAGTCATACTACATGTATTGTGTTAACAGAATTCAGTCTTGCAGTTGGCAGAGAGCGCCATATCCATTTAAAATCTATTGTCAGTATATGACCTGCTGCTTTCTGCTGTTCCATTTTTCTGACGCATTCATGATGATGAATGTGACAGACAAGGGGAAAAGAAATAAGAATGTCAAACTCGTCCACTAGCAATGTGAACAGATTTTTAAAAACCTTTGTATACAAGTTAATTTTTGTGTAAAAGTGGTATATGTTATACAGGCAAACTCCTAAAGTGATTCTGAAAAAAGAGTTGATTTGAGTCTTCTCAGGTTGTCAAATACTGACCCTCAGAGTGACTCAGGACACGATACTTACAAGTGCTAAGTCAGACAATGATGCGCAGCTCAATACCTTAACCATGTGTCATCCAGACCAAGGTTCTCATTAGAACCCTACAGTAGTCAATTAGATAGTTCCTCTTCTCCTCTGTTTTCAGAAGTTATTCAGAATTGTACTATTTCCGGAGACAAGATATTGCGAGACACTGCTGAGAATGCCACGAAACCTGCTGAACAGGTTGAGATCAATCAGTTGGCCGATTAGTACACAGGGGAGGAACGTAGTAAGTACACAGGGAAGAATGCAAAGTCAGTTTCCATCTTTCAGATAAATCAAAAACCAGATAGCAAACAGGCAAGGGTTTATAGGACTTTGAGAAAACAAAGTCACTTAGTAACATGACACACATCAGGGGCCAAAATGGCTTATTTCACGTTAATAAAAATATGCAGCACTGTTAATGATGACCCACATATCACGCCAATCCTCGACTTTCCCCAAAATGTTATTTATGGTATTTGGGCTGAATAGATTTCTTCTGTTGATGTAATGGAGTAAGTCAAAAAAATATGAGGTTATTAATCACACACACACACACACACACTAACTGAACCATGATAATAATAACCAATGTAAAAACTGCTGTATTGATGTAATTATGATATGCATCTCCAGTAAACAAACAGTAATAAATTATAAATGTTTTAACTTTATGCTGCAATCCAAAGAACAAACTGGTGGCTCAAATAACAGGACAAAAACACAGTAATGGAATACTATAATATATATCCATAGCTTTGGTCTAAGAGTGAAAATCATCAAGAGGTAAACACATGGCTGGTTAAGCTTTTAGTGTACCTCACTCAAAATACAGGTCTACCATGGATAGAAAAATGTATTATTCTTGTTTTTTTTAGCTAGCCTAACTTCCATTGATTGCAAATTACTGCTCATTACTTGTTGATCTTTCCCTGTTGTAATTGTGTACAAAGCCATGTCAATACGCTTTTTATAATTTATCAATTTAGTGCTCATTAGTCTTCCTAACTATATCAACAAGCACACAATCTTCTCATTTTTGATCAGTTAACAAATAAATAAATGCCTCTGGCTCCCAATGAGTCAGTGAATTGTACATGCCAACTCATAATATTAACAAGAGTATACTATGAATATTAGTAAATGGTAGGCTACATATTCAATAGTTGCCATATACAGTGTGGGAATGAGGCTCAATTTGTGCCGTTCCAATGATACCATTTTCTCTACTGGTATACACCCCAATCTAAACAATTATTTGAACCAAACAAAAAATGTCCGACCCGTTGCAAGGTAAATAAAGACCACGTAAGGGCTGAAATCACGCGGTAGAAACACGCTTGTGCCGTGGAGCTTGGATTGTTGTTTTCGCTTCTGTGCTCTGCCGCCATTTTCTAACAGAGTAGAGGAGGACATATTGGGAGCTCCACACAACAAAAGAGGAGCGGCCATTTCCAACCACATAGTTGCTTTCCCTCACCCCTGGCAGCTGTTATTTACGATAAAAGTGAACATTTGGGATCTAATCAGGACTGCTACCGAACAACTTCATATATAAAGTGAAGACAGGCTGGGATTTAAAGAGTTTGTGTAGAATATATTGCTCCGAAGTAACCCCAGGCAGATTAACAGGCCTAATGCCAACAAGGTAGCTTCCACTTCCACAGTAGTTGTATTTTTCCCAGAACAAAGTTTATGACACTAACATCGACAGACATTAAAATATGACACTTCGTCGGACATTCAGGATTTAAAAGCCAGAATTCCCCTTACCTAATGTGTGGAATCCCGACACCACCTTGTAGGATTTTGTACAGCTTGCTTTCGTATAACAACTGCGGATGTCTGGCTTTCTGTGATTCCAGTTTTACAGCTACCTCCTGAAAATGACAGAAACACAAGAAACATAAATGTACTGCTCTGTTTCTACTGCGCCAGTTGCAGTAACGACAAATTTCCTGTCACACTTGATACACTGTACAATACTTACTAATGCATCGAGGCAAGTTTAACCAGAACAATTTAACATCGTGTTGGCCTTTTACACTTCACTTGCCAGGTTACAAAGCTATGTTTTAATGTGCTTCGAGTACTTTTGACTTGGCTTCCAACTTCCCTGCAAGAACACAGGCGTATGTAGACGTTGATACAGTGACTTACCTCTCCATTTGTAATGTTGATGGCCAGATATATGTCACCGAAAGATCCTGATCCAATTTTTCTGACAAGCTTGTATTTTCCACCGACTATGAATTCGGCCTTGGAGCCACTGCTGCTCGCCATAATGTCCTAAATGACAATCTCCTCCTGATTCTCTTCAGAAAATTCTGTGTGGCAGCCCGGGTGACAGCAGAACACAAAGTCCTGTACGTCCAGTTGATGTTGATATGGGTAATTATGGACGAACCGTATGTCCAAAGAATGGTATTAACAACAACGTAACAAGCAAGTTCTATATATATTTTTTAAGATTTCTCCTGGCGCTATTCGCTTGATTCATAGGCCACCAGCTAGAATGGATCTTTGTTAAAATAAAGCCTCTTCACTGAATAGCGTGTCAGTATCGACGTATATACATCCACAACCAAATCCGAAAAAGCTTACGGCCTTCGGTAACCACCCAGCTACTTCGAAGTAGCAGCTAACTTACTTAACGCTAAATCTAATGTCGGCTAACGTTAGCATCAAGCTAACGTTGTCAAAAGGACCGCCGCGGAAGAAAAAAAATGCGCGGACCTCCTCTGTAATGAGGGGCAAAAATGCCTGTTCGATCGCAGTTCCGTTGGTATCCTTACTCTTCGACCTTTAAGTCCTTTAAGAGCGTTTTTTGCTAACTTCAAGGGCCGCAACCGTCTGTACAAAGCGCAGCCCACTCACTCCGCCATCTTGTCTTCTCTACCCTTTATTCTCTCAGCTGGTTTCCGTTGGAGGCGATTAGCTAAGGTCAGACATCTCATGACCCCTTCAGGTACTATCGGAAATAACACAATCAACACTCAATTCATACAGTATTATGTCCGCCGCAACAAAATGATACATAGTTGTGACCGGTGAGGGTCCTTGATATGAAGCCCGCAATTTACCCCGTACAATTAACAAAGTTAATTGTTAATAGAACATAAAAAATTTGATTTATTAATACGATGCTTATTTAATCTATCCATTGCTTGTACTTTGTCACGCGCTGTTGTACGTCTTTTTTGCCTAGGATTTCTAATGACAAATATAAACGAAGAAACAATTAAGGCAATTAGAACTGGAGGGGTTTTATTTATAAAGATCCTGTTTTCGGCCTGAGTTCCCTTGAATGCAACCACAGGTGGTTGCATTATTATCATTATTAGTAGTATTAGCAGTAGTAGTTGTAGTAGTAGTAGTATTTAATAAGACCCTATAGTAGTAGTAGTAGTAGTAGTAGTAGTAGTAGTAGTATTTAACAAGATCCTAGTAGTAGTAGTAGTAGTAGTAGTAGCCTAGTAGTAGTAGTATTTAACAAGACCCTAGTAGTAGTAGTAGTAGTAGTAGTAGTAGTAGTAGCCTAGTAGTAGTAGTAGCCTATTTAACAAGACCCTAGTAGTAGTAGTAGTAGTAGTAGTATTTAACAAGACCCATGTACAAAAATCAAGGAGGTTCAGATGCATACATACGAAACAAAGAGAGAAACAAAAAAGCAGCTTAAAGGGATCAGTTTAATAAAAAAATATTGAAATGTAAAGTTAAAGTGCATAACAAATAAAAAATGAATGAATAGCTGGGACTTTTTTATATCTACTATTCCTCTATAATGCTAACAAGTTTTATTGAATTACCCTTTTCACTTTGGTATGTGATGAAATGTGATGAAAAATATTACAGCAAGGTTACACTTTCGTATACTTGGATTTATATACATAACATTTCACAAGAGTGAGGATCTGGTTAACGAGAAAGCAGTTTTGGGACTGTCCATAACAAGTCTATAAACAATGTATTTTTTAGAAGAGTTCAAGCTGAAAAATCCATGGGTTAAGACAGTCGTGCAGTCTTGAGTTCCAATAATTTCTACAACTCTCATTTTTCTGTGATGGAGTGAGCAGAAGACGTACTACTTTGTCACAAAAACATTCATGAGGTCTGGTTCAATAATGAATTTATTATAGGTCTTCTGAAAATGTGACCAAATCTGCTGGATCAAAAATAAACATACAGTAACTTGAACAATCAATTTAGGTGATGGGTCGAATGTTCTTTGTAGCATGGCCTCTTAACTTCTCCTGATCGATTCTGATTGATAACAGATGGTGACTTTTCTGGGCCAACCCATTAGACTCCACAAACACTACAATGGGAAAGTCTAAGGAGCTCAGCATTGATCTGAAAGAGAACATTATTGATTTGAGCAAGTCAGGAAAGTCACTTGGAGCCATTTCAAAGCAGTTACAGGTCCTAAGATCAACTGTACAAACAGTTGTTTGTAAGTATAAAGTGCGTGGCACAGTTGTGTCACTGCCACCATCAGAAGGAAAACACAAATTATCACCTGCTGCTGAGAGAAAACTGATCAGGACGGTCAAGAGTCAACCAAAAAGCAAGTCTGCAATGAATTAAAAGCTGCTGGAAGACAGGTGACAGTGTCCACAGTCAAGTGTGTTTTTAAAATATATCCCAAAAATCGAAGCAGCTAAAAATAAATGGATGCTCAATCAAGTCAAATGCTTTATGAAAGTCAAGAAATAGAATTAATCCGTTGTCTTCTATCAAATGTCTTTAGTCTAAGAGGACAAGCACCGTGCAAATGTCCTTGTGGATGAATCTGCTTTTCATAAATCAAGATTGGGAATCACTTTTGATTTTACGTAGATTCTTTTTTAATCTATTGGCATACACAAGGGCTACAATATTGTTGTTAGTGTTGGTCTAATATTTTGGGGTCCTTACCCGGCTTTGTTCTTATGCATTGTTTCATAATGGAAGGGGAAGCCAAATTGTCAGTAGCTTCCATTAACATAAGAGAGAATGGACGTTTAAATAAGTCCCAAAAATGTCAGTAAAAGTTGTCCGTAAGACCATCACCCCCTGGAGATCTGTATAAAGACAAACTCTCGACCGCTTTATTTGGCTCGAGTGATATCAGCATCACATAGCACTGTAAACTCTTTGTCATTATGAGGAATAAGATATAAGATATGGTTGAAAGAGTCAGCATTATCAGTAGAAAAGGCTGAGGAGTATAGTTTTCTATAGGACACGATTTCCTTGGCAATAAGGGGTGAATATGTATTAGCTTGGCTGTGAATTAATAAGGCTTTGATTGAGATTTTGTCCTGCCTTTTCTTTTCTAATTGACAGAAATATGCCCTGAACGTCCATTTTGCCCTGGATTTTGTCCTGGATCTTATGCAGGCCCTCTCAGCTTTCTTAAGATAGATTTCATCAAGTTTAGCTTGCAGAATTTGTAATGTTTGATTACCACTGTCAGTAAGTTTGTATCATTAATGATGTAAATTTAGACTTTCTGATATTTGTTACTTTTATTGAGCGATTTTCCAAATGTTACTCTAAATGTACTCTTATGTTAGCGTATTCTCTAAATATAGATTTCATGAATTCCCATTTAGAAATACAGGATGTCACAGATTTATCAAGCGTCATATCAGATATAATGGTTTTATTGCCATCATTATCATTATTGTTTTTCATTTTTAATAAACTACAATTAAATGTCCTGTGCTTTGTTTCTGTAGCAGCCACCAGGGGGATTACAAGTCAACTTAACAATAGAATGATCAGTCAGAGGAGCTGCTGACATACAACAGTCAGAAACATCATTCAACATAGAGAAGGAAATAACTGTCTGGCCCACACCAAATACCTTCACAAGAACCATATTTGATGCGGTATGTGGGTCGGTTGAAGGTATTCGGTGCAACAATTTTGCTATCTTGGGGATCATCAAATACTGGAAACTCCAAAAGCGAATCGAAAGCAAGATTAGGTATATGCAGCATTAAGTGTTGTATTGCACCAAAGGCATTCGGATTTCTTCCTTGGTTACTCCAGCAAGTGTCAAAGCAACAGTGAACAAATGTGTCTGGTGTCAAGTCTAATGCTCTGCCACAGGATGGCGATGTTGGAAAGTATTCTGAAAAGGGAACGGATTAGGGTTAAAAGGGTTATTACACACTCATTACATTACACACTATATGTTATTTTTGAATCGTCAGAAGACAAGAAATTTGAGATGTAAACGAGCTAACAAGTCGATGGAAAGGCTGAAAGAGCTTATGAAGTAAAGGAAAATGCAAATCAGGTATAATCTAACTTGAATGAATAAAAATAAAAAGCCCTGTGATGAAGCCATAAACCATGAGTCACTTTTGAATTCACCATTTGATTTTGATTCCACCTGATGTAGTGCAACAAAGACACAATGTACGGACAAAAATCTCTCTCCCAGCAATAGGTTGTTAGATCAGAAGAAACAACTCGTAGACAGACTGTTAATGACATCTAACTCATTAGTCTCCTAAAAGACAAAATGTACACTCACATGCAAAAAAGTAAACCGGGGCATGTTGGCACCACACCCCCTGTACAAAGTGCTGACAACCAAGGTGATATCTGTAACCTAAATCAGAGGCCAAATGACATCACTGCTCTTTGGCTCAACAAAATGTCTTGTGTTCTTTATCACCGAGAGACATTTCTGTTTGTGATGGTGATGCTTTGCAGTATGAAGTTTTCATCAGCATATCTGAGAGAGGAGTGGAAAGAAAGGTAAAGGATTACAGTGACGCTTGCATTTTCTCGAGCAATACGCAAGAGGGCATCCAAAAGAATGTGTCCGCAGTTGCCAACATTTGCCTCCACTCCAGGGTTACCAGAGAACAAAAGGTAATGAACATAAGGTTGCATATCTGGACATAGCATTTGCCCAGTCTCACTGTTCCTTAGAGGTTGTTGCAATGCAATGGAGCATCTTACCTTTATGGAGGAAATGAATGTTGCTCTTAATCTGAAGACCATCCTTCTGAAACTGCCTTACAAGCTCAGAAATAAGCGGAGGAATACAGGAGCATTGCAGACACCAAGCAAGATTTACTGACCTGGTAGATTTCACAGAGAGACACACGAAGATACTGTCAGACCCACTTCTTGGACACATCCTGGATGCTAAGCCAGTTTCAACTGTTAAAGGCTTTACCTTTACAGCAAGTAGTTTCCCAACAACTTTAACACATTTGGAAACCAGTTAAGGAAAAAATTTAAAGAAAAGTTCCTACCACAATTTTTTAAAACCACTACCACAAAAAATAAAGTTCTTGTTTGTTCTGTAATAAAAGTGGCCACACATTGGGATGTTGCCAACAGATCAAGAGGAAAATGCACAGAGAATAAAATATACATCTTAAAGGCAAAAGGAGGATGTTTTGGATGTTCACAAATAGAACACATGAGTAAGACTGCAAGAGGCGTAACTTGTGATGTGTGCAACCAGAGTCATTCTGAAATACTTCATATTGGACAAAAGAACAAAGAAAAGAAACTAGAACATACAGAACAAAGTAATGCTGTTATCTCACCTCATATATGTGGGCTTATTGGGGTGTGGGATGAAAACGGCACCTTCTCCATTGTACCAAAACAAGTAAAGAGTCACAAGGGACACAGTGTTGCAAATCTATATATTTTTGGATTATGGGGATTATGGAAATTCATCTACCTTTTGCACAGAAAGCATAATTAGAAGGCTGAACATTACAGGAAACAATATTGTGGTATATTTTCTGACAATGGACATAGGAAAGCTCCTAGTGTATGGGGCCTCCGCTCAAAGGTTTAGTCAAAATTAGATTCCATAAGGAAATGAGCCCCAACAGACTTGTTTAACATAATTACACTAATTTGAATCATATTTCTTACTCTTAGAAATTGGCCATAAAAAGTGTGGTCTGTGTGGAGATCGGGGGAGATTCACATTGGCTTCGGATCTTCCCACAGGCAATTTTTGATGCTTGTCCAGATGCTGTACTTTTTGTAATACACCTTTTTTGTGCAACTAAGTCAGTGTCAGCAGAGATTCCTTCATCATCTTCACACCATCGCTACAGAATAAACTATGCCATCTTGTTTCCAAAGCCCACGTGACATGCCGATACAGTGACATGTGGAAAATGCCAAACCTTCGCAGCAGCTCCTGCAAAACCGTCAGATTACAGGGACTGGGCTCTGGAAAGCTATCACCCCTGCTTTGACACACCAATCCTCAAACGCGCGCCACTTGCCATCATATGCGCAGCGGGTCGAGGAGGCTCTTGCACTCAGAATAGAGGCAGTGACACTCAGTGGGAGGCCAGTAGTAGCCAGATTCCACCTTTCACGGGCCAGGCCCATAGATCCATGATGAAAGATCTCTCTGCGCGCCTGCGTCAGGAGATCCCTGTGGAGGGGCAGAGGCTACGGCTGTCCGTGCAGCAGCTGAAATATCTCCACTAACCAGTGTTTCCCCTGCCAGCGGGAAGCTATCGGGATGAAGAGTCAGACCCCTCTCCCGCACTCTGGCAAGAGTAAGAGTGATCAGCTCTAATGGTGGAAAAGCATACAGGAGGACACAATGCTTCTCATGTGCCAAGGCATCCAACCCCATCGGCGGCGATCTGGCCTGTGAGGGAGTAAAACAAAGGGCAATGAGTGTTCTGTTCTGACGCAACGAGATCTACCTTCGCTTGGCCGTATGTCTCCCAGATCTGAGCCACCACCTCGCTGTGGAGTTTCTAATCCTTATAACGAGGATTTCCCCTGGACAGTAAGTCGGCCCCCAGGTTCAATACTCCATGAGTGGCTTTCAGCAATAATAGGTGTGAGCTGCTCCACATTTTTAGTCTGTGTGCCAGCATGTGCAGATGACGTGAATGCAGCCCTCCCTGTCTGTTGATACATGCCACTACCGTGGTATTGTCCATTCCATTCCTCTTAAAAAGGGCAGAATGTTTCCGTGCCAGTGACACAGCCTGAAGTTCCAAGCAGTTTATGTGCAACAACTGAGTCTGTGAGTTCCCCAGCCCGCTCGAGAGGCATCTGTAGTAATAACCTCTCTGACCAGGATCGTTCCCATGGTAACTTCTGCCATCAGAAAAGTTGTGCATCTCCAAGGGCGCAAGGCCAGGACGCACGCTGTGGGGATTGAGACCTGGCGATATCCGTGGCGCATCAGGGTTAGATTGAGCAACGCCACCCAACACTGAAAAGGTCTCATGTGCAAATGGGTGAGCAGAATGACTGTCAAGGCCGATGCCATTAGCCCCAGCAGTCTGAGACGTATTCTGAACTTTGCAAACCTGCAAATACAAGCTTTTCCCCCTTGCCCCCTCAATTGCAAAACCATGTTGAAGCTGGGTGGGGTGGATGCGAACTGGAGCCTGAAACCTCTGGTTACAGTTTTCAACACCTAGTTTGCCGCCATGTATGCACGTCACTGTTAACCTAACATTGGTCTCACTGCTTCGCTGGGCTGGACAGTGGGTTGTGCGAGTAGGGTTATGTCTCCCCCCTGTGGTGTTATGTGGGGCTGTAAGGCCATGTTCTGTTTCTTTTTTATTTCCGTTTTCATTAATAAATGTGGCTGTGCCCTTGGTTTTGAACCTGGATGCGCACCAGAAAACATTTTTATTAATGATTTGAGGGGGAAGGGACAGTGGTGTGTGTTTGTGCACTGGTGTGTGCTTTTGTGACACAGCTGGGGCTCTACAGAGTTCCCTACAGGTCTGACCTTCCTCCTCTTCATCTGGCTGTGAACTGCGAGTGCCGGCACTGCCTCTGCATGCCTCTTGAGGGTCTCGGAACATGCCTTCTGTGAACATGGCGGGAACAGAACATCTTTCAGAGGGGATGAAGCAGGCGTCTGACATGGCCTACCAGCCCCCTCCGAAGACAGCGCAATAGGTGGTGCATCTCTTTTTCTTACCCCCATCAGTGGCGGGGAGGCTGCTTAGTTCCCCTGCGTCACATTGGCAGCAAAGGGCTTCTTAGCCCATGCACCTTTAAGTTCAGGTGGCTTGCTCTGGGCGCCTGCCTGGGCTTGGGGCAGGCGTTTGGGCACGTGGTAACCCAGCCGGGTCACAACTTGGGCAAACGTCTGCCGAGGTGCTGCAGGGGGAGGAGATGGCATCTTCCCGAGGAGACACAAAGTGTCAAAGTGTTGAAGCGCTTCACTCTCCTTTTTCTTTTCTTCGCATCATCTCTGCATGGTGGCAACCGCCGGGCTGAATAGGCCTTTTGGGTCCACGGGGACGTTGAGGAACTGAGCTTTCTCCTGTAGTTCAGCCTGGTAGGCCAGTAGCAGCAACAATGCGTTCAAGGCCTTCACCTGGCCACCGCTTTGTAGCTCTTTTCAGTCAATAAAGACTGAAATCACTCAGATTTTGATGGCAGAACGGGGCCAACTGCCACCATGGTGGAATTGCTAGGGATGGAGGTGGGATGCCAGCAGAGGTTCGACTGGAGGAAGGTGGGAGAAACCTTTCTCTTCCATGTCTGTCCAGTCCAGCGCTGAGCCTCCCTGGACGAGGTTTTGGTGGAGAGAGGATTACTCCACAACTGGAAAGCCTCCTCCATGCACTCAGGGAAGACCGGCAGGAACTGTCTGGCAGAGGATTTGACCTTGGGCAGCCTTCTTCCCTCATAACAAGACATGGTGATCTCAGTGGGGGTTTCTGGCCACACAATGCCAAGCTTTGCAGCTGCTCTCTTGCTCTCCGTGCTGACTTTGCAGCCAGCAAGGGGGTAACGGAGCAGTCCAGGTCCTTGTCGTCATTGTCAGACCCGAGGCTAATGGACTTATCCCCTGAGTTCGAATTCACCTTCCACGATGTCACCGTGCTCTGTCATCAGGCAGGCTTCAGGCTCATCGTGGTCAGTTAGCGGAGCAATAGGATCGAGCTGTTCACCCCTGCTGGCACTTGTAGGGATGGCGTTTCCATCAAGACTCTCCGCTAACTCCTGTGATGGGGGTTGGTTACCCCTATCATAGGGTCCGCTGTCGACAGGCTAGCTAAGTGTGCTAGCTAAGTGTGCTAGCTAAGTGTGCTAGCCTGCGTCGGTGAGTCTTAATGGACAGGCGTGCACAATGCTCATTAGAAGCTGGGGATGCTAACGAGGCTGGGCATGTTTCAGCCCGAGGCAAACAGCACAAACAGAGTGGGTGTCTGCTCCCAAGATCTTGTTGCTGCAATCACATGGCTTGAAGTTTTCCATGGTGAGGGAAGGTACAAGCTCTGACATTCTGTTAGCTCTGTAAAGGATGGAAGCAGCCACTGTTTGGAGACAGCCTAGCTGTTGCACTCAGATAGCTTTGCAGCTTCAGGTAACGTAGCGTTTGGCGACTGAGTCTTTAGCTCGCTCTGTATTGCTAGTTCAGCTACACCTGCTGTCTGAGAGGTTGCTTCTGGGAGCGAGAAGAGGCTTCAGACTGAATAGATTATGTTACGCCCGGCTTTTTAAGGAGAAGGAAGTCCCTCCTTAAAAAAAAAGCTGCACCAGTTCATATAAAACCACTCCTTTAAAACGTCATACTTCTCAATAATTTATTGGTTACAGCTCCAGGTCCATCCTCTTACCTCCCTCTCTCCAAAAGGACAGCAGCCTGAAAAGAATCTTTATGAATCAAACAAATGTAAGACGAGTTTGGGGTGAAGCCACATTTGATAACTTTGGCCTATATCAATACACGGCATACCGATGTGAAATTTAAAAAAAGTCAGCAAATAGTAGCTGATTTGGTATCACAACTATGTAGTCTTGACTCCTTCTCCACCTGGTTCTTGCTCTCTGTCTCTCTCTCTCCTCCTCTCTCCGTCTTTGTGCTGTCGATTAAAAGACACACTTAACAACCAGAGCATTTCTAATATAAAGAGGTAGGAAGAAGGGGGACAATCCATATCAATTTACACTGATTTTTCATTGTTGGAGCAGAGAGGTGTTAAGTCTCCAACAGCTTCTCAATCTGGGAGCTTCTGATGATCCAAAACTAACACTATTTCCACCGGGGCATGATCCAACAATGCAATATTACCAATTGATGTGTTAACAGTCAAACCCACAAATTGTTTAGATATCAAAAAATAGCCGATCTAAAATATGAGGTGTAAAAAGTGTACTCCCTGTCTTGGGGAAGTAGGTGCCTCCAAATGTCAACTAATTCTAATTTCTCCTCTAGAACATCAACTGCCAATTGTGATTTCTGTGTTGCTGTTTTTATATTGGTGGTGTTTGACTTGTCTACTTCTCACCTGATTAAAATCCCCTCCAATTATTAAATACGAGTTAATGTATGACACAGGTTGTTGTTGCATACTTTTTATATAAAAAATGGTCAAATAAAATCAATCAATCAATCAATTCCCCATTTTTTTCGCTGTGTTGCAGATATCAATAAAAAAGTCAGGAGAATCTGAATTTGGAGCATAAATATTAATAATAGAGCACCTGAAAAACCCAAAAAGATCTGCGTCATAAGGAGGCCAACAGGGCAGGGAGAGTAGCTGGCATGGTTCACCAGCGACTGAAGGTCCCTTCCCCCGAAGTCTCTCTCCAAACCTTTGGAACTTGGCAGCCGTGTGCTGTGTGCCCGTGGCAAACAGAAAGAGGAGGAGAGAAACCTCGGAAATTATTGAGCAAAATGCAGTAAAGACTTGAGTGCAAATAAAGATAGAGTTAGAAAAAGGAAATATTTCATTATATTTTCATCTAGGGGAGGGGGGTAATTTATAAAGAAAATTCTAATAATGATTAATAATTATTATTTTTTGGGGTGCTGAGATCAATTTTAGGTGTGCTTGAGCCCCCTGTCCTACATAGAGGGATATACGTATATCTATGTGCTATTAACATTTCCCCATGACTCCCCTGACTTTTCTGATGAAATAGTTCCCTGCCTTGAGTCAGAGATCATTACCAAATGCAGGGAATCATAATAATCCATGGTGATTTTAATGCCTGGGCAAGAAACTAGACTGAGACACTGTGATTAACAGAAATGGGAAAGAGGTCTTACGACTCTCCAGAAGACTCTGTCAAGGTGAGTCTCAATGTCATTGCGTGACAGTTGGCAGCCCTGTTTCAAATCGTGACACTGACAATAATCCCCTTTTTATGAAATGTTTCAGTAATCTGATTACTTCGCTCTTAACAGAATATATTGTAGTGACCATTTTTGTATTCTAATTGTGTAATACAGTTCTATGTATTTTATTACTCCCCAAGCCTGGTTATATGTTATCTACTGACAACAGGAAGTAACAGACAATATTCAGTTTATGCAAAACTCACAGGAACAGGGAGGAACATAGTGGACAAAACAAGTGACATTTAACTTCTTCACACAGTGTCCAATCTTTATTAAAATGTATATCCACAACAGGCAACTGGTAAATGTATTTCCCCTTTAATAACTTACTTTACACCCCTTACTGGCACCAGGAAGTGAAACTGAGGTAACACATAATTCAACAAATGTACAAACTCGTGTTCTGCACAGCTCCATGACAGCTCGAGTGCATGCCTTCATTAAAACAAAAGGGGGACGTATGGGGAAAAAAAACTTGCTTCTTATCTGTCTTCACTTTGATGAATAATGTGTCTAGAATTTTCTTCAAGGATAATCTTTATCTGTACCTTTATACACCTAGAGTCTGTTAACATACAGTATGTATGCCAAGTGTGAAGGACAGTGGGTAACTGCATCAACACACACATTAAGCATTTTTCAAATTCAAAGATTTTCAAACTGTTAGGACGATGTCATTTGTAATGAAAGACCATTGTATTACATTCCAAACAAATAAAAATCAATCAAATTGGTCTCAGACTGTTCTGATACTACAGTACAGTTTCCAACATGTGTCCAGGACCAAGTACTACATCAGAGCCATGTCAACCAATCTCCAGTAACAAAACCACAGGAGCCAGTCCCCCCGACGCATATAGGGGTTAGATGATCCATTCATTAATTTCAGGTAAAAAAGTTATATAATGTTAATTTAATATACTTATTAGAATTAAGATAATTGGCCATGTTAAAGGTAGATGTGCTTTCAAGTGTGCTTTATTGGATAGTTTTTCGATTGATGTATGTTTTACTCTATTAAGATTAGGCTCTCCTGCTTTTGGGTAGTCGGATTTGGCAGGTAGATTGGAGACTATATTTTAGGTTGTAGGAAGGTCCATCATTCATACATGTTTCTTTTCAAAAAATATTTTAATTTGTTCATGTCCGTGGAAAATAATGTTTTTTACTCCTTCTCCATGCCTCATTACTGGATGTTTAACCAAAGGGGTGTTGTTAACCTCCAGCAGTGCTACAGGAAAGTGGATGTGAACAACACAAGTCAGGACCTTCGTTTCCATCGGGAGGACCAGGACAAACACAGTTTTGTTACTCGATGTACTATACGGTTCTGTATAAAGATGGATGACGATAAAGTCTCTTATTTCTTATCTCTCATCTCATGACCCCTCAGATTTATCTGGTGACCCTTTGGTTGACCACTACATTGGGAACCGTAGGAGTGAAACTAACTGAATGTAAAATAGTAGCTCCACCTGGAGGAGCTTCTACTGTAAAATGCTGATGTAACATTGATGCATGTATTAACAATTAGAGGTGGCAATTTACTGCAAAAGAGTACTTTTGCTTTTGATACTCAAAGTGCATTTTGCTGATAATACCTCAGTTCTTGTACGTAAGCAGGATTTATTTGCCTGACTTTTGTTGTAGTGGGATATTTTTACATTGACATTGGCATTCTTATTTGAACAAATTATTTGATTACTCCTGTTTTCTACCACACTCTAATCCTGAACCGTAGTATTCATATACAATAACTGACGATACATACAAATATTTTTTTGAAAGTTTATTCAACAGTGAAGAGTAATCATATATTTTACACAGAATATTGACATTGCTGCCCCTCAGCGGCGAGGACGGAGGAAGGGAACTGATTCAAACCGTCTGGTCACATGACATGTGGCTTTGAACTGGACTGAGAAAATAATGACTTGTTTCCAAACTGTAAATCCAGTCCATGTATAAATATTCATGATAACCTAGAACATTATTGCACAACCACATATACTTTTGGTATAATATTGTGCATGGAATTGCTGATAGGCCCCGCCCCCAAGAACAGTATTTCCAGGAATCCCCCTTTTCTGATAGGTCAAGGGATTCCTGGGAAAACTGGACCCTAGGAGAGAGGATAAGAATACCAAGAGCTCCCATTCCTGACATGCAGAGGTTCAGCTGTGGTTTTCATACTGCCCATTCCACATACGTCCCCGTAAGAACCCTTAAAAAGGTAATTTCTCGATTTTTCTCCGATTCATCTGGTGATGCCAATCCAAACACCTAAATCATGGAATAAGGCACATGGGGTTAAATGATTGATTAAAGATGGTAAACTTAATTAATCTAAATTTGTATTTAAACATTTGACAGTAATTATTTAATAGAAATTAATGAGAAGTTCCATCCATGATCTATACTAGCTTTTATTTTGAAGGGTTGCAGGGGGCAGGAGTTTATCCCAGCTGATATTGGCGGTGAGGCAGTGCACATACTGAACAGGTTACCAGTTCAATACAAGGCTGAAACATAAAGACAGAACCATTTACAGGCAATTAACATAACCTGGACTTTGGATCTGGTGGAGGAAGCCTGGGTACCATGAGGAAACCCACAGATGCCCAGGGACAGCATGCAAACTGACAGAGAAAGGCCCCAGCCAAGGTTTGAACCCAGAACCCTCCTGCTGTGCGGCTACAATCCTAACCACTGCACCGCCAGAGCATTTTCTCTGGAAAAAAATTTGTTTCATATCATTCTCCCCTGCCAGATGCTGCTGCCTGGCTCAGACTGGGAATTCAGTCCTTCGTCCCGAGCTACAGTGCTTCATCTCAGACTACCAACTGACCAGAGATGCAGCACTGCACCATGGGCCGCAGGGATGGACCAGGAAGTCTGAAGAAAAAAAACGTCAGTTTGGACACCATTTTTATTACATCTGCTGCACAGATTTCCACTCTGATTTGTAACAGTTTTCATAGTTGAATTAGAAACATCATACAAAACCAAAACCACAGAGGCCTTTCTCACGTGAATCGTTATGAAGTAAGCTTGGAGTTGAAGCTAGCATCAGATGCCTCAAATTCATGAAACCTGAATAAAACATGCACATTGACTCATCAGACTGGTACAAAAAACATTGCTGCTTCACCCGATAAAAAAGGATGTGTCATGATACTACAATGTCTATATTTACCTAAATACTTCCTGCTAATACCTTAGAAGTGTGTGTGTGTGTGTGTGTGTGTGTGTGTGTGTGTGTGTGTGTGTGTGTGAGAGAGAGAGAGAGAGAGAGAGAGAGAGAGAGAGAGAGAGAGAGAGAGAGAGAGAGAGAAGAACATGGTATAAACATTCCTTGTCGGGTAACGATAAACAGGAAATTACTTAAAACCCCAGTAGACCTACATAATACCGACTTCCTGTCCTGCTGCTCCCTCTCTCTCTCTCTCTCTCTCTCTCTCTCTCTCTCTCTCTCTCTCTCTCTCTCTCTCTCTCTCTCTCTCTCTCTCTCTCTCTCTCTCTCTCTCTCTCTCACACACACACACACACACTTACAAATAGAGTTTTAAATATGTGCATGATACTCACCTCTCTAATTCATGCTCCTTCTGACATCTGAAATTCTGAAAGACAACACAAATACTTTATTAAAAGAGGGACAGCGCACACACACAGAGTTTCTGTCGCTCTACTTGACCACTTCCATGTCATATGAAATGTCTGCTTGTCCTTTATTATATAGCCCCATGTTTGATTATAGGAGGCAATTGTATAATTACTTTTAACGAGACAAAAAGACAGGTCAGGACAGTTCTAAAGAAAAGTGCTCCTCGCTGCCTCAACTGCAATGACCATCTATGATAAATCATGACAAGCTAGTGAGCCAGAAGGTTAAACAACTGACTAAGGGGTCTCTACTAGCTTTGGCTGGTGCTAGCCAACTAGCTTGCAAAGCAAACTATGCCAAGAGTATATTACTCCAATGCAAGAATTGCATTTATATAACCCTAGTAATCCACATGAAGGCCAGTTAAGTCAACGACCCATAAGTGTCTCTAACAACAGTGAAACTTAGAGATCACACAGGTCCTTAACGACTCTGTAAGGACATTCCCATACAGAGTTGAAAAGCCTGCAGCTCCCCTCAAATTAGTTAGAACTGAAGCAGCCTTTTGCATGAGAGGTGAAACATCTTCAAGAAACTGAAGTCCAGTTGCCTACGATACAGCACTTAGAACAATCGCATTTCATTTTCACATCTTTAAAATTGGGACTGATGCTCTTCTAACTCATTAGAAAGCTTTAGGGACAGTCTCAAGACTAATTTTCCGGGACTAATTTAGACCTGTCTTAAGATGTCATTTTGTTGTAAGATATGTATATTCAATGACAGAAAATCTATTAACAGCAATCAATAAATCAAATGTTCTGACGAAAGAAAAAGGAAAAGAAAAGACAGAAAGGAATCCAGTAACTGTGGCTGTTGTAGGCCTCTAATAAGCCTATCCAATCGTCTTAACCCCATATAATACACTTTACACTAATTGAACATGACCGGACTTCCACAGGACTAGGTGTATGTATTGCTAAAGCTAGCTAGTAGCATAAAAATGGCAGAGGCAGTGCAACCAAAATACCCCAATACTTACATTCTAGCCTGACAACGGTGAGTACTGATAATAGACATGTTTGTTGCTTACGATCATTGTGATTTTATCAGGTGCTTTCTTACATGAGACATGAGATAACTGGACGCAGTTAGCGATGACAACGATGTGCTGTGCTGATACACAGCCACTGAGCCTGCTCTTCAGCAGCTTGATAACTCAGTGGCATTAAGCACTAAGTTGCCCCCGACCCAAAGAATGAATGAGCAGATGCACCAGTGAAAGACTGTCGTTCTACTGCTAACCTACTATCACAAAACACAGAGTCCCAGAGCCGAATAAAAGAGCTGCAGCAGCAACACACTCCTTTAGCAGCTAATGTTAGCATAGAGCACACGGTCCCAGGCATCATGTCCCAGTCTGTAGTCAGTCAGTGTGCGTCCCTGTGTGTTGGAGGGGTGGCTCTGAAGAAAAGAGGTGGAATTTTTTTCAGTTGGATACTTTAAAAAATTCAACTTGCTTGTGCTCATTTCTACAACCCCAGCTTGAAGTAGGTAGAGTTTAAACTAGTCGTTAAAGTCAGCTAACCAGTAACTGCTGCTAGCTGTAGCATGCTGCCGCTCTGTGCCAGGAACCGAACCAGACAAGAAACCCGGCTCATTATTCTGCATCTTCACGCTGGGCTCCATGAGTCAGAGGCTGTGATCCGTCCCAGTGGCTTGTCTGGAGCGCGCTGACCGATCCCGTCTACAAATGCACGTAAGTACTCGTCAAATTATCGCAGATGTGCCTGTTCAAGATAACCCTTAAAATAATCAATCCTACTCAAACTAAATCTTTCAAACCAAGGATGTTATAATCAACTATTATGTAAAAAGAAGGAAGTTGAAGAAAGAAAAGAAGAAATTTACCGTTTACCGACCATAACTGTGTCAGTATGGGATGTCATCACATATTAAATGAATAAACACATACATACATAAATAATATGATATAAATAAATATGCCTATGAAATATCCCCTGAAATAAAATAAGGAGCCCCTGAACAAGGTTGTTAACGTTGATTACGAGAATCCAAAGTTGTTCTCTGTGTAATTATTTAATTAATTAATTAAGTAAATAAATATTTTAATTATAATTATATATATACATATATGCATACATACATACATTATATATATATGTATGTATGTATGTATTATAGATATAGCTTAAGTACAACAGTCATCTCTCTGTAGTTGCACTCCCTCACCCCTGCCGCAGACTGTTGGATCTCCATCCTTGATCGCAATCGCCTCAACAGCAACACCTGATAAGAGAACACAGTGAACAATGATTATAATTTTCTCATGGACTTAATGTTCTCTGGGCACCAGCGCTGACACTCAAACAGTTTATATCACTGACATTCTTGATAGATCAACGATAGTCAGAAGACATAGAGAGACATATATAGACAGAGGGAGGGAGAGAGGAGCTGGGTGTTTTCCAGACGTGCTCTGACTCTACTTGGCTGGAAGCTCCCAGTCTGCCCATATAAGGCTTGAGCCAGCCTTTTATTTTGGGAATCATGGAAAATGGGATTGCAGCTTTGGATAAACACCCCCCCTCCACCCCCCCCAGCCCTACCTCCTCCTTAAAGCAAGCTACATGCATTCCCTTTTCTAGTCACAGTGGGAAGAGACTCACTTAAAAGGCAGCAGAGGGAGACAAGGCCTCTACTTAACTCAGTCCTGCTTTGGGCTCAACAAGTCCATATTAAGAAGAAAGCCATGCTGTTTCTCTTTCTCTCTCTCTCTCTCTCTGTGTGTGTGCATGTGTGTGAGTTGAAGTGAAGTTGTGTGAATCTTGCTGTGTTAAAAAGATACACTAGGAATCACTTCTCCATGGTACTCCATCTTGTTTCTTAGTTTCACACCACAGACAGGACGTCCCATCATGATTTTCATCGGGAGGCTTGATTCACATTTTGCTGTATTTAACTGGTTCAAACGAAATCCAAGGAGGTTTCAATACAGAATGAAAAGTGTGTCGAAATTAAGGCAGGATGAAGATTTAACCAGCGTCCAGTCTGTATACTTAAAGGACTAGTTCAACATTATGGGAAATGTGCTTATTTTCTTTCTTTCTGGGAGCTTATATGAGACGTCTGTGTTTTAAGGAGTGAGCTCAAGTCAGGATTGGACAATGGGCTAAAAACACACATCCACCAACACTTCTAAAGCTTATTCAGATGTCTATAGCACTTCTATGCAGCTTGTTCAGCTTCGGCATGTTTCCAGATCAGTTCTCTGTTGATGTGCTCTGTTATTTGTCCCTATTCACTCAGGACAATCCATTGGATTTAAAAAAGTAACATATTGAAGTAACAAGTTATGGTGAATTCCCTGCTGGGCAGATTAAAAGTGGAAATCTAAAACAATTGTGGTAATTAAAGCCTATCACATAGACTTTCTGCCTTCATCGTGTGTCCTCTTACAGACTGAGACTCAGGTCACTCTTCAATGTATTTGTAAAAATAATGGGTTACACTTAAAGTATAATAAAATGTATCCCTGTCTGCAAAGACAGACCTGGAGTTCGACAGCCTGACCAGAGATACAGTATCCATAGAAATCCATCCATACTCTTCAAACTTGACTAAGATGAGTTTCTGTTTTCCCAAAGAACAATCACTTTCTGTCATTTGCCGAGTCTGTTCCGCTTTTTGGATCACTCAAGAAGGTAAACTTCAAATCCCTTTCTGCTGCTTACCAGAGACAAAAACTTGGCTCGGTCAGGGCCTCAAGAGCTGACTGCCGCACTGGAACAAATCAGGGATTTATCTTGTCAGCTGGCAAGCTGCTGTAAGAGGCCCAAAATATCCAGCAGCTGCTGGTAAAATTGAGCTTTCCTCTCTTTGGTAGAGATAATGAAAAAGTATAATGCTATCACAGAATATAAAGCTACAGGTAAAACAGAAATATGACTATTACCATAAATTCCCATATGTTGCCTGGGTAGAGAGGGATTGTTTAAGGTGATAGCAGGAGCGTATACAATTAGATTTTAGGCCCACACAAGATACGTTTTATAGTCACTGGATTTTGAAATGGGAAAGAAGAATATGAGACGCTACTAATTTAAGGAATGAGAGGATAAATGACACTGATGTCACGTCATTTTAATGTCATCTGCAGAATAATGTTATGAAATGTGAATACTGGGAACATTTGATCCCTTTACCTCTTATAAAGAAATCAACATTCTACAGGCTTACAGAATAGTCAGGTTTCGTCCGAGTGTAGAGATCCTCATAAAAAGCAACTAATGGATCTGAGTATCTACAAGACAGTGATGAAAGCAACAAAGGTAAGGCCAAACACACACACACACACACGCACTTTCCATGATCTGAAGTCATAGTGCTTCATATCTTTTTTGTTCCATTTTGACATTATATATCAACATGTAGTTGTTACTGCTTCATTGCTCTGGATTGAAAGACATTCCATATTTTTTGATCCGCACATCACATTACCTGAGAGACACCTTCAAAAGTACAACAACGGTGCGGTTCAGGAAGACAAACAGCTGTGGTTTGAAGTTTTGGATGCACGTCACCATAAATGAAATGCCCTTCGCGTTATTGGACAGTGTTCTAGAACAATCAGAGGTGGATCCCGAGGTGGTCCGCTGAGTAGGGATTGTTTGAAATAGTGAAAACTGAACTGAGTTCTGCTCCTCCTGTCTGCTATTAAGCCGTAAACGAGTTCTGCTATCTGCAGCTTTCCTTCGGTCCAGTTCCAGCTTCAAACGGGTTTAATTTACAGTTAAAGGTGTGCACAGTGTACAGACAAAATCCACAGCATCTGATGAGAATGGGAGTCAGCGGAGCCACATACCGACTGATGACTACTACTCTGTGTTAACTTCCATCCTTATCTTTTCATAATTCAAATTGTCCTTATAAAAATTCCATTCCAATAAAGCCTATTGAATTGAATTGACAAAATAATAATCCCTCCTTAAACCAAACATTTCGGCACTTCACAGTCGCAGTTTTACTGCAGGCTACCAGCTCCGAGGGGAAATGTGTCTGTACGGCTGCACATGCGAGTGTGTTTAGACAGGATTGTTAACAGTCCGAGCCATCTCTCTCCTGTTGAGCCGAACATTGCCTAATATGGATTTCTTTCTCCTTCCCCTCGGCTCTGTAAATCACACACAGGAAGCCTTGAGTCTATTTTACTGTCTGTCACACTAAACGTCTCTCTAGGACTTACACAGAGTCACAGAGCGAGAGAGGGAGAGAGGGGGAGAGAGAGAGAGAGAGAGAGGGAGAGAGAGAGAGAGAGAGAGAGAGAGAGAGGGAGGAGAGAGAGAGAGAGAGAGAGAGAGAGAGAGACACCTGTGTAATGTGAAAATCATATTTTTTTTTCATTTCAAGTTAAACAGAGTCAGATCACTACTGTGGTGATTGAAGAACTAAACACAATGTCAGAGTATAGAAAGAAGATCTAAACACAAACCGGCCAAGCGCAACACACAAAAGTCACTGTAAAAGTGGGTCTTCGAATCAATTACCAAAAATGGTCATACTTAACTGAGCACTGAGTCACAGGCTGATCAGAGCAACAGGAGCTTGTTGGCGGCGCAGTAAAGACCATAAGGGCTGTTATGAGGGTTTTAGTGGGTATTGAAAGAATTTGGTGCTGCATGCAAAAAGAACCTTGGAGGAGTGTAATCAGTCTCGGACAAAGGTCCACAACCTGCAGGGTCTTATGGTAAGAAATATCTAAGAAAAGGAAAAAAGTGGCCTCACTGCTCTTGAAGAGCTTTTCACATTAGGTCCTACATTGGCTGACAGATCACTTAGGTCAGTTAGGCAGTACATCTTTGCTTACAACATAAGGCCACTCGAGCATTTGTGGTCTTCACTGTGATGGACTACCTAACTCAAAAAAAGTTTTAACTTTCTGTGAGTAGATTTTCTCACAACAGTGAAAATGAATGTATTTTATGCAACAACTTGTATGGTAAGTTGGTGGTAACAACCAAGTAACTTTCGAAATGGTACATTTGTCCGCTTCAGTCTACTAACCAGCAGAAGTCGGGCAGAACTTAGTTGGAAATTTAAGATTCACCAACTCACCTCATATCAGATTAGCGGCCTGCTGAAGGTAAGATAAACATAAAACTAGTTTGAAATGAAAATGGCATGATCAGCAGAGGTTCGGCAGGAATACAATTGGAAGTTTCCTGGAAATGTAAATGTAGTGGAAAATAGCAGAAGAGTAAGGTCTGAGAGCAGGTGAAATATCAGTTGATCCGCAGATGATGTCTCAACTTAAGTGTAAATCCATGAAGTGTCAGTTCTGCCTCGAGTGAAATCAGAAAGCTCACGGCGACACTGGGCACCTTAATCAGTCACTCCAGATAAGAGAGTGTCTGGAGGTGGAGATTTAATCTAATATAAAGAAGAACAGTTGAATGAATAACAGCATCATAGGTTATATTTTTGTACAGCACGTTTTGAAAGTGCTCTGCAATAGTTTGGTAAAACGGAAGATTATCTGTTCCACAAGACAGCCCGATGATGAATAGAGGAGGTCAGTCCTCTCTGTCTTTTTTCTCTTTCCCTACATTCTTCTTCTTTCCACTTCTCTTCTCTTACCTTCCACATGCGGCTCCTCCTCTGTCAACCCCCTTTCCCTCCTCCCTCTGCGAAATTGACCCTGGGAATCATGGTCTTTCGGTCCCAGAGGAGAACTAGTGTGAGCCTGTGTGTGTGTATGTGTGTGTGTGTGTGTGTGTGTGTGTGTGTGTGTGTGTGTGTGTGTGTGTGTGTAAGGGGTTATGTGAAAGTCCCCCTAACCCAGTGCCCTTAAGACTTTTGACTGCTCAACAAATAAATACAGCATTTCCTCCTCTCCTCCCTCCACACACTTTCTCATGTCCAAAAGTTTCCACTACAAGTCAGCACGCAAAAACAACAAAAAAAAGCATTCTTTCATCTGACCATTGCATAGTTCTATTTGAATAAAAAAATGTTTTGGTGTGTGTGTGTGTGTGTGTGGTCTTCCTACCTTGCCTGTGTCTTCCACACCTCCTTGATTCTCTCCTTGGGTTAACTTCCACTGCTCATTGTACGTGCCGTCCCGGTCATTGATGCCGGCCTACTGTGTGAGATAAGATGCTGTGTGAAAGTGATGTCAGCCATACTTCAGTCGGGTTTCCCATCAGATTGTTCCTCTGTTTTTTACCATTTAAGGAGAACATTGCACCCCACTCTCCCCAAGGATCCTCCTCCTTCCCAGTGAGGTGAATTTGGAAACTCTAAATCGGTGGCCAGAAAACAAGTCCATTCCGGGCTGGTTCAGTGAGAGTAAATGAAAATTGCATTTTGATGGAACTCTCAAACGAGTGAAGCACACTGCTGCACGGCCACAGTCCCGTCACAGCCCAGGCTCCAAAACGTCGGGACGAGGTGTAAAATGTAAATTGAAACAGAACACAGTCATTTGCAAACAAAGTTTACAAAGTCTTCCTGACCTTATGTGGATTTTTAATTTTTTTTTCTAATTTTACGATCATGTAGTTCACAAAGTGGTGAACCTCGCCCCATCCTTGTTCGTCAGCGACTGAGCCTTTAAAGGACGCCTCTCTCATACCCGGCGATGATCCCATCACCTGTTACCAGTGAATCGGTTTACCTCTGGAATGTTCCAAACAGGTGTTTTTGGAGCATTCTACAACCTCTGGCCAAACATCTTTTAAAGTTGGAGCTGCCATCAAATTCACAATAAGCAGAGATTTTCAAAACTGAGTGAAGATTAAACATTACATATACTGTCATTGTTTTGTCTCAGACTGTCAGGTGTTAGCATTTGATCACATTCTGTTTTAATTACATTTTACACAGAATTCAAACTTTTTGAGACTCGGGGACGTGCGTTCTGAACGAGCACTGTGGCAGCTTATTTTCATTCAGTAACGCTCTTCCTGACCGCTGAACATTTTATCAAAGTGTACCATAATGTCGTAGATTTTTTTTCTGACCCTCCACATTTATTTTGACTTTGAAGAAATTGCACTGACTTAAAACTTGCTTGAGTGAAGTCATTTATCTCTAGGCCCCGTGCACACTGTGTGAAAACAACAGTCTTACGTGTGCCAGGTGGGTTTAGTAAAAACACTGGTTATATTTGTCAGACTGTAGGATATATACGTTTTGAGGCATGTCAAATCGTGTAATGGATGTCAAAATAAAAGAGCTGAGACAAGTCATTACCTTACTTCATCTATTTGAAAATGCAGAGTAAACAACATTCCCACCGCATCTAGCATAAATATATATACTCTGGTGGAGTAATAACATGTATATGTCTATAGACACTTACAATGTTGGCACTGGCCAAAACATCACTTCATCATTTCACGCGGTCTTGCAAGTGGCGGTCTTTTCCAGAGGTCAAATCGTGAGCGTTTGTCCTAATTTACTGACAATGCCCGAACCTCTAATTTAGCCATCAGTGGACGAATTTGACAGTGAGTCATGGAAACACTGTTTTTGAGTGACGCCGCAAGATTTCACTGGTCATAACTGTTAACGTTCATCAAGGACAGGTCAGAATCACACATTGTGGAGAGCCTCCAGTGGACATCAACATGTGATTTCTGGGTGTTGAAATGCTGTGCAGGCTTTTGTCTTTTTTTAACGGATTGTCAAAGCCCTTACTTACTCCAAGCCTTATACATTACAAGATAACGTGTACATGATTTTAGGTAGAAAGCTGTAGTAACGTGATCATACCTTATTGAGTCTTCTGCTTCAGGTCAGCTGAGGTGCTGCTGGGAGCTGTCATCTGCAGCAGCTGGTGGGCTTCACTGCTGGGTTGTGAGGTCTCCACTGCCGCTCATCTCCTTGTTGAGAGCGGGTTTGCTCACTGGCATCTTTCAAAAGCTAAAGAAAATCTAAACTTTCTTTAACATCGTCACTATTTTCACAGTTCGCTAAGATACAAACCGGACTAAAAAAAGGATTCTTCATCAGTGTGAAGGGACAGCGTCTGCTCTCTGTGTGTGTTTCTCTTATAAGGCAGATGAACTGCCAAGCCATGCGTTCCACTGTTACCTTTTATGGTTACCGGGGGCGGGCTCTCCGCCAGGGAATGCCCCCACTAAACATGACTGATGTCAGAGGAACCGAGAAGTCTCAACCAGTGACCTGTTGAGTCTGTCTGGGAAAGATGAATGGACAGGAGAGACAGAGGGGTAAACAGAGGAGAGGAGGGAGAGAGAGAGAGGGGAGTCGAGTTAGGAGTGGAGGAGGAGGAGGAGGAGGAGGAGAAGTAAAAGGAGACAGAAGCTGAGAAACAAAGGGGATGTGAAGAATGGAAGGGAGGGTGCAGAGAGAGAGGGGACGAAAGACAGGAAGAGAAGAGGATAAAGTGAGAAGAGACTAGATGTTGAACAGAGAGAGGGAAACAAGGAGGAGTGTGTGTGTGTGTGTGTGTAAATGTTTTACTCATTATGTTACAAGATTACTGCCATTAAAAAGTAACTTGTTATGTTACTGCGCTATAAACTAAGAAAAGGAACGTGTTGGAGTGCTTCCAGCATCAGGCAGCCTATAAACCTATAACAGTGTTAAGCGAGAGAGCGCGGGAGGCTGACCGATGAAGACAGTCCATTTCAGGGAAATGTGCTCATGTGTGGTGACACAAACACAATCACCCAAAGGGGACAAATAAAAATCTGAATACAAATATTTCATCTCAGCAACCCTAAAAATAATTATTATCGTTAGTTATTAAAAATGTCAAAGTTTGATGGTGTTATTTATCTTTAACTCATTTGCACTTGTTCCATCTCAGCTCCATATGAGTCTTTACTGCATTTTGCTGTCATTTACTATCGAGCAGGGACATGTCGGGTGGGACTCCTCATACACACCAAGCAGAGGGGACGTTAAGATGTTCCTCGAATTCACAACAAGCCAACAATTGTTACAACAAGCTGTTATATGTTCGTCTGTAAGGGCAGCTACTACTATGCACTACGCACTTTGAGTCCATGACAAATTTCCCCTAGGGGACAATAAAGTATATTCTATTCTATTCTATTCTATTCTATTCTATTCTATTCTATTCTATTCTGTTCTAACAACTAATTACATTACATCTCAAAAGTTCTTTCTGTATATTCTTCTGTTTAAGATACTATTTTTTTCTCTGCAAAACAGCCAGGTTCAGGTGAGAGTCAGGTTTTGATGTTACCTGACTGCATTGCCCGCAGCAACCCAATTTTCAATCAAACAAATGTAATAAATTGATATGGATTGTCCCCCTTCTTCCTACCTCTTTATATTAGAAATGCTCTGGTTGTTGAGTGTGTCTTTTAATCGACAGCACAAAGACGGAGAGAGACAGATTTGTAACTTCACAATGCTAAGCCATTATAAGGCCACAGGTATTAAATGTGTTTTTGTGACTGTCAATGCAAAGAGGGAGGGAGGGAGTAGGATGCAGAGAAAAAGAAAGGGAAGAACCAGGTGAGACATTGGACCAATAGATAGATTGTTATGTTGCAAATTTTTAGTTTAGTTAATAAACAATAAAACTTTATTTGTGGGAGCTGAGCAACCCTTACAGCCTGATCCTAGAATCACCCTTTGTCACACTATCACTCTTCCCCACAGAACAACAGTGAGCATATCTTTAACAAGGGCGGAAGGGACCTCCTGCAACTCCATCAAAGCCTCAGTCTGTATTTTGTCAGTGGTAGGGAACGGGAGACAGTTTGGGTAGATCCAATCACTGCTTTCCTCTTGGTCACAGTACTTCTGATTTTATGATTACATACCTTGACCCTTTCTCTCTTATCTCATTCACATGAGATGTCACATGTCATACCACAAACTTCTCTGTCTTACCACAGCCAAATGACCCTCTTTATTAAAAAGATCAGATGTTAGAAATTCACACAGATGGGACCAACACAGTGCATAACAATACCAGAAAGCAACTAATACCCCCCAAATCCAAACATTTTTAGATAGATCTTCTGGTTTTTACATACTTGAAAGTAAAGAAAACTTCAATCTATTGAGACATACAGCAAAAAGGAGGCACAACTCAAACTAAAACACTGAACAACAATGAATATCTAGTTAGAAGTCTTAAAATATTAAGGAAAAATCCATTCCATCAAATCAAAAACACAGAGACCCCCAAAATGCTGATGCATGCTTTCGTAATGTGCATTCAATACAACAAACCACAAGGCAAGGCAAGGAAATTTTATTTGTATCGCGCAATTTGGAAACTTACAGGCTTTACAGGGGGCGTAAAAGTACAATAAAAGACAATCAAAAGTGCATTTAAATACATTAAAAAACAAGTAGGAATACATCAAGAAACAAAACATTATAGCAAGTTTAAAAGATAGGAAGCTAAATAGAATAGGTTTAAAAGAGACAAGACTAAAGAATAAAAGTCACAGTGGAGTTCAAAGACTAAAATTGCTTCAATGAAAGGCAGCAGCAAACAAAAAGGTCTTCAGCCTTGATTTAAAAGAGGTGAGAGTTGGAGTGGACTTGCAGTCTTCTGGGAGTTTGTTTCAGATATGTGGTGCATATTGTCCATGTTTAGTTTTGATTATGTCTTCTGCATAAGTATGGTAACATATTTTGTGGTTTTACATCATCTGAGCTAGAGGGAGCATGTAAATTTTGAATAGCAAAGGGCCCAGAATGGAGCCCTGGGGTACTCCACAAGTATTCTCTATCATTTAGATAGGATTTAAACTAAATTAGTGCTTACAGTTACTGCCGGTGGCAACTCATTAAAAGAGTTCTAAATGATACAAAGAAACAAGAAACCGACCCAGAAGACTCAGAATACTCTGTTGAAGAGCGAAGGTGAAAACCCCGAGAGTGAGCTAGCTGACGTTAGCTCACCTGGCTCAACTAGCTCTGGGCATGTACTGACAGACCTACCAACATAGGATGCCTCGGCGATGCCCATCCTAGAAGACATCCAGACTTGTTGCCTAAACATCTGGGCACCAGGTGCCTGGGAAAGAGGAGATCATGCAAATAGTTCGGAGTACGAGCCCACTAAAATATGAGGGACAGCGCATCAGCATCTTCCCAGACCTCACCACAGACTTGATAAAAGATCGCAAAGACTTTGATGTCACCAGACAGAAATTGAGGGAAGCTGACATTCAGCATCTTTTTCTTGTTTCCTGCTCAGCTCTCACAGGGAGGAATTACCAAAATACTTGACTCACCGCTGGAGGCAAGCACATACATCAGTGGACTCCCGCTGGCAGCCGTGGCTGGAAACATGGAGGGTCCTGCCACTGTCAGCCCCGTGGACACGGTCTGACTTCTACTCAGACAAGCCTGACTGCACCAGCATACAAACACTTATTCTTCAAGTAAGAAACTGCGTGTTGATGTCACAGATTTACTGTTTAAAGTTTAATTCCAGTCGAGTTATCATTGTACCATGTAAACCATTCAGTACTCGGGACAGCTATCATTATGACTGGTCCATATGTTACTGACTCACAACATCTGTCCCAGACGAACTCACATGAGCCAAATGTGGCCCACAAATTGTGTTTTGCTGCGCTGGTGTTCATGTCTATCACTATAGATGTTCAAAGGGGGGAAAAGTACTCTGGGTTTTAACACTGTCCATAGGATAATGGAAATGGAGTGTTCTAATAATTTCATTACATAAAGGTAGCATGGAGCTGAGATTGGGGGATTAGAGATCATTTTCTGTCAGTAGCTAGATCAATGCTTACCATGAGTAGGCTCATCTCTCAGCAGTTCCTCTGAGGGAGAAGCAGGGAGTTTGGGGAATGTTTTCTTTTTTTATGTAGCCTGGTGAAATTGGAATAACACAGGACACAATACTATATTCAGGGATCTTTATTTTCCTTATAGTATTAAATTATCTTAGAGTGTTCAATTGGGTTAAGATTTAGCAAGGATTTGTCTACACCAGCAAATTGACAACTTTAGGCACAAATAGTCTCACTTTACCCTGTATATCTTACTTTTCAAACATCCAAACAATTTCACAAATCTTGGTTGGTAATAAAACTCCCTGAAATGTATCAACCCATCACATAAAGTGACTAGAATCCTTGGCTTACTGAAATTGTACCTAGTGCAGTAACCCCAGCTTAATGCATAAATGACTATATATGCATGAGAATAGATGAATGAAATTATATGATTGAAAATACATGAACAACTGTAGCAGTAGAATAAAAGAAAATAAACAAAAGATAATAATAATCAAAACATCTGTTGTTTGTTTCTCTTTCTGGTCAACAGTCACTTCTTCCTGGTCAGCTGAGATAGGCTGGAATCACACCTCTGTCTGGTCATTGTCAACACACACCACCTGAGACAATATGCCTAGTCTGGTCCAGAGGTTCAACCATACAGACGCTGGTTTGATTTCCTTGGCATAAACTGTAGCAACAGCACACGCTGGCACCATCTCGCCCTGTCTTAGAGCCTTCAGTCTCACCTTGGATTGCTCGGCTCCTGGCATCCAAGGAAGCTAGTTTCCCTTAACAGACACACTTGTGCTAATAGGCTGGCTTCCTGGTTTACGCTGTGTGCACTCCCTTGCTATATGTCCCACCCCTTTACATTTGAAGCAAATGGGCTTCCCATCCTCATTAAAGTGGGGCATTAGTCTAGGCTTGCTAACTGTGCCTTTGTTATATTTCCCCTTCAGAGCTAGACCCTCTTTCAACGCAATAATTAGCTCATCGATAGCCTTGCTCTGCTCTGAGACCAACTAACAATATCCTCTAGAGTGGCAGACTGCCTCTCCTCTGAGATATCAGAACTCTGGTGTGTGACAGGACGTGTCTTCAAGGGACCAGGCAATGGCCTCTTCTCGTACATCCAACAGAGTGACCTGGGGAATCTCTCTTACCATTTTGCATGGCTCTCTTCTAAGAGAAGAATCTTGCACACCCTCAATCAATCGTAATCAGTCGCTAATCGTAAAACCTGGGAGAGTGCGTGTGAGTGCTATTGAGAAGAGAAGACCAGCTCTTTTGAGCTGGCGCTGATGAGTAGATGGGCTGCAGGTGGGTGAGCCGCAGGAGCTCCCACTAAATCAAGGACACCATGCCCAGCCTCTGCAGGAGACTCAGACATCCAGACACAGCAAAAACACATAGAAAAAAAATAATATGGAGTCCATAACCATGACAAAAACATTCTTTGAAAAATGCTCAGCCTCAATAAAGGACTATTTAGCTTTTATTGACACAGGGGATGTTTCAGTTAAATTTGGGAAGGCCTCAAGGTAGTAATAAGAGGTTTTGTCATATCGTATGAAGCCACACAAAAACAAAACAAAATGAGACATAGGTTATCAGAAATAGATCAGCAGCTTGCTTTGCTTGACAAACATTATAGATAGGCACCATCTCATCCTGCACTCAGAGAAATTGTACATTTGAAACATGAATATAACAGTATCTCAGCAAATTATCATTTTACTTCTGAAGGTGAGACACACGCAGTTCGAACTGGGAGAAAAGCCTGGCCCCCTGCTCTCGTGTCAGCTGAGAGGTGCACAAGCCAACAGAGCCATTCATAAAATGAAGCGACCTCTGAGCTCTATTAGTACAGACTGTGTTGAAATAAATGATTGCTTCAAGAAATATTATGACAAACTGTATACATCCAAAAGTCCTGCAACAGAAGGTGATATTTTTCAGTTCCTGCACTCGCTTCAACTTCTGAAACTAGGTTCCAAATCACAAAAGCAGCTTAACGCTGAAATTTCATTACAAGAGGTCCTCAATGCAATAAAAAAAAAAAGTGGAAAGGCATCTGGCCCCGATGGCCTCTCACCCAAAAACGCATTACAACAATCAAGTCTGGATGAAACAAAGGCATGATTTTGGATTTCTGCATCAGTCATGGACAGGAAGGACCTGATTTTAGCTGTGTTGCACAGGCAGTAAAATACAATCGTGGTCATTTATTTTATATGCTGATGAAAAGAAAGGGTAAGATCAAATGTAACTCCAAGATGAGTAACAGTTCAACTTTGAGAAATAACACATTTGTCAAGAGTAACTGTCACTTGATCAAACTTTTGTCTCTGTCGAGCGGGGCCAATGACCAACTTCTCAGTTTTATCAGAATTTAGGAGCAGGAAATTATCTGACATCATTTTTTTTTTTTTTCACTGCAGACAAGCAGGCCTCTAAATTTGTCATTTGGGAAAAATCATCTGCTTTTACGGGTAATGTTATTCACAACCGTGAATAATATGGCCAAGAGGTAAAATATATTTAGAGAAAGCCCGGGGGAACTCCATACTTCACATTACTAAATATTGATGTATCATTAATGTGAGAAACACAGTGTGTATTTTCCGATATGCAGAGGTGGGTAGTAACTAGTTACACTTACTTACATGTACTTGAATAACTTTTCTGGGTCAATTACAATATTTGAAGTAGTTTAATGCAATGAATAAAAAATCTTGACTTTTATTTTTACATTTGGAAACGATGACTCTGTAATGGAGCTACTTATTTTTTATTTTAGGCGGTCATGCACATTCTGTGAAGAGGCAGGTCAGCTGGTCCCAGGTCAGCTGGTCCCAGGTCAGCTGGTCCCAGGTCAGCCGGTGCTTTGTTATGAATCCTACCATAGCCAGGCCTCCACATGACTCCACTCAAAGCAGCAGGAGTTCGGCTTTCAAATAGCGCTTGCCGCTAATGTATGTGGATGAACTAACAGCACATAACACAGTGAGCTGCAGTTGTGTGAAGTCAGTTGAGCATCAGAGAAGCCATCACTGACAGAGAGCTGTAAGTGTGTGTGTTGGGGTAATAAGTTTGATAATATATACACACAGTATATCATGCTTCAAAACTACTGCTACTGTTCCTGCCTTCCCCCTTAATGCATATATTCAAGCTAACTGTGTGTGTGTGTGTGTGTGTGTGTTATTGGCCTAAGCGGATGAAATGAGAAAGAAAAGTAGAGAACACATTTTGCACATGAATGTGGACATGAATGATATAATGTTAACCTCAGATGTCAGTCCACACTGTCTTCTTGAATTCACCTAAAAAATGGCTTCATGTGATTGGACGGACCTGGATGTGGGGGCTCACACCTGATTCTGATGGAAACTGAGACATCTGTTCTGGATTGATTGAACTTTAAGGTAACTGTAACATGTGGACATTCTTTATATTTACTTTTTGACACACAAACAAGGTCTATTATTAACAAGATTTGCTGATTTATTTTCCAAATCATATTACAAAATAAGAGACAAGAACCAAAGAACGTAACAAGAAACTAGAAAGAAAATAACTTGTGATCATATTTAAGAGATACAGACTGGGAAAGTTGTCCTGGTGTAAATGTGGCAGTTTTTCTAATCAGCAGATGATGATTTGTTATTGTGTCACAAATAAATACAGATGTCTGTTCACTTCTTTACCTGATGGAGACCATCTGCGGTTACAATACTTTCAGTCAGATCCACAACAAATAAGACTTGGGGAAGCTATTTCTTTTTCATTTTGGAAGTTACTCACTGCTCAAGCAATTTTGGAAATTTTTACTATTACTCAAGTAATTATTTTGATAACTACATTTACTTCTACTCAAGAAACTGTTTATGAAAACTAACAGTACTTTTACTTGAGAACATTTTTTGTCTACTCTACAAACCTCTTCTAGTAGGTTAAACTTTAGCCAAGCCAGAAATGCCAAATTGGTTTTCAACTGGGTCTAACAGTATGTCATGGTCTATGGCAGGGGTCTGCAACCTGCGGCTTTGGATCCGCATGCAGCTCTTTTGCCTCTGCAGCGGCTCCCTGTGGCTATGACATTTTACATGGAAATTAATAATATATATATTTTTTAATCATCATCACTATTTTAGACCTACAGTGACTCTTACATTCTCCGACAGTAAAAATGCGCAGCCTACACACAGAATTGTATCTGTTCTATCCAGTTGTTATTAATTGAAGGATCCTGAGTTATTATCTTTGTGTTTTATGCTCAGGTGTGAGGGTTGAGTGCTGTATGTGTCTGAGGATAAAAAAGAAGGATTCATTCACACTGAAATGGACTAAAATAAAATGTAAACTGTACTTTGTTTTTTTTTTTTTGTTTTTTTTAACTGTTTTTGAATTCTAGGCTGCCGGTATGTGTTTTAATTATTATCATATGAGGCTACTTTTTGCTTGTACATTTTCACAAACACAGGGAGGACTTAAGTAGGTCTGCATATATAGTTCTGTACTGCTACTCAATTTCTATGTATTGTAGGCTAGTTCTTCTGTTTCATAAATGCACCAAAACATGGCATCATTGAAATGGAAATGCAAAGTTCAAGTACCTTATACTGTAAGCATAAGTAGCCCACTGCAGAGTTGCCACGTGATGTGAAAATAAAAATGATTGCCCCTTATTAATCTTGATAGGCTAATTTAGATTTCTAGGCTGTGTTACCTTCATTATAAGACACAAATATGTTTTGCGGCTCCAGACAGACTGTTTTGACGAGGGACGGGGGCAAAAATGGCTCTTCTGATGGTAAAGGTTGCTGACCCCTGGTCTATGGTATCAAATGCTGCACTCAGATCTGGTAACAGAATTACTCGCGCAGTGAGTGATGGGCGAAATCAGGGCAGGGTGGGCAGGGAAGGGCAGATACGTAGGCTATCCATACAATATCTTCCAGCCGCTAAAATTGATTTGATAAAGTTATTACAGCCTTGTCGCTGTCAGAGAGCATGGATTTTTTTTCCATTTTTCCCCAAAGCATTTGACATTTTGATTGCTGTCTGGATATAAAGAGATTTTATACAAATATAATTTAAAGAAATGCCTCTGAATAGAATTACCAACCCCAGCTTTAATGGTGGGAAAATATTTGGTTACAGCCATGTTTCACAACCATGTCCAGATTTAGCATGAACTACAGTGTTACTGTAGCTGGCGGTGTGGCTTGTTTCCCTGTTTCTCCCTGCGTGATGCTAGCACCCTAAGATTAGCCTCTATGTCAGAAGCTCTGGCTCCAGGTAAACAGCAAACTTGCGAATAATGGAGTCCCATATCACTAGCATAGAGTGTTAAAGCCTGTCAAGGTGGCTGGGGAAGCATGTGGGCCAGCAGGACAAACAACTGGACTAGAAAGAACAGAAAACTGGTTAGCTGTTGGATGGGCAGACTGCTGACCAGGTCACACAACTGGTTACTGCGGCTGAGGCTAGGGCTAGCATTTTTTTCTAAACTGTTTTGTGTGATTGGAAATTATCTCTCTTTTATGATTTCATGTTTAATATTCATAGGGACAAACCCCTGCACGGAAAAAGCTGAAAGACTGAAAGCCAAACAGGCACTCAGCACAAGATCGATTGAGGCCGGGGTCTACCACACCAGGCAGGACCCCAGATGCAGGCTGTGCAAAGATGACCCTGAGACAATCCAGTGCATAACAGCGGGTTGTAAGATGCAGGCAGACAGGTGGCTGGCATGGTGTACAGGAACACCTGTGCCGAGTACGGGCTTGGAAGTCCCTAGGTCAAAATAGGAGACACCCCTAAGGTGGTTGAGAATGACCAAGCCAAGATCCTGTGGGACTTCAAGATACAGGCTAACAAACTGGTGATGGCTAACACACCGGACATAGTTGTGGTGCAAACATCAGAAGAAGGCAGTGGTGACAGATAGCAACCCCAAGCAACAGCAACATCTGGAAGAAGAAACACGAGAAGCTCGAGAAATACCAAGGGCTGAGAGAAGAGCTGGAGAAGATGCGGAGAGTGAAGGCATCTCCATATTTGATCTAATTCTGTCCGACATGTACAGCGTTGTTATCTTAATGTGCTGCCACTGTCTTGCTCAGGACACTCCCATACCAGAGATTTTTTTCTTTGTGTGGGTAAAATCATGGGTGTTTAATATTGCTACAGATTTATGTCACTGCCACATTTTAAAGACTAAGGAGTAAAAATAGTACTCACCAGTCAAACAGAATACTGTGAACAAGCAAGATTTCGGAATGTCTGTATTAATAATGCAGATTTTTTCCCCCCTCACTAAAGTACATGCATTGCTAAGATATGTGTGTGTGAGAGAAGGGGGGCAGGTATGAACCGGCTTCAAACTCTCCTCTCTGTTCAGTCTCCTATGTCTTAATAAGGTAATGTTTGGAGATGGTTCACTGTTTACAGCAGCTGACAAGACTGGGCTATTAGAGGGATGGCAACCAAGCATTGACCCAGCCATACACATTCACTCTTTTTACTCACATTACCTTCATTAAATGTACAATGAAGTAACTCCACATCAGGACTAAAACAGAGACTGAGACTTAACTCTATCTGGCTGTTGCGCTACATGCAAAGTACAGGACTAAAAATGTATGAGTGATGGTAAAAGCAGACAGCAACGTTTGAAGGGACTTTTTGGCCCTGAACTAGGTCTTCCAGGCAGATTTTCCTTTGTGGCTCTTTGCTGGTCAAAGCAACCTCCAGCAATGGATTGTACTCAAGTATAGAAACCTCTCGGGAGTCAACATATTTACATTTACATTTACATTTACATTTACATTTAGGGCATTTAGCAGACGCTTTTGTCCAAAGTGACTTACAATAAGTACATTTGTCACAAGAGACAAACCACGACATATCACCGTTCAATAGAGTAAAAAGAAAAATAGAAACAATTGTCAAGCCCTCATCTGAGGATTATAACTGCTATCTATCAAAGATACTTAAAGTGCATAAGTGCTATGATTGAAGTGCTAACGATACGAACATACAAGTTCATACAATTGGGATGGGAGGGAGTCATGCTATGTGAGGTCGAGGTGAAGTCTGAACAGATGAGTCTTGAGTCTTTTGCAGAAGATGGAGAGTGATTCCACTGTCCTGACATTGGTCAGGAGTTCGTTCCACCACTGAGGTGCCAAAACTGAGAGGATTTGCGACTTCGCTGAGCGTGCTTTGTTTGCTCTCAGCGATGGCGGCACCAGCCGGCCAGCTGATGTAGTCGAGCGAAGTGCTCGCACTGGGGCGTGTGGTCTGACCAGGGTTTGGAGGTAAACAGGTGCAGTTCCATTGACGGCCTTGAAGGCCAGCACCATCGTCTTGAGTCAGATGCGGGCCGCAACAGGAAGCCAGTGGAGGTCACGGAGGAGGGGGGTCACATGGAAGAGTTTGGGTAGGTCGTAAACGAAGCGCTGATGCTTATTGAGACCTTATTTTCACATCAGACTTTTCTCCTGCAGAGACCTCCGACCTCTAACTGTGTCCTTTCTTTATTTTAATCAACACATGACACTGAAACATTGACCCTTGACATGTTTCTATCACTACACTCTAATCCTCAGATCCGAGCCCGTCCTGTGAAGACACAGTATCAGGACCTGAAGTCCAGTGGATGCTGTGCAGGTTGACAGAAGACAGTGGGCAGTTTAATTCTGTTTACATATTCACTGACAGCAGCGCTGATTTGAACTGGAGCACTGGAACATATTTTGTGTGTGTGTGTGTGAGACAAAGAGACTGAGACTGTTACTCCATCTGGCTGTTGTCAAAGCAGGAAGAACAGAGACTAGTGAAACTAGAATTAGAACAGTGTGTACAGTTAGCTCTGCTCTGTTTCTACAATCCTAACACTCGTCTGCTTTGTGTCAGCTGCACTCTGATTCTTTGAAACAGAAACATTGGGAAAGTGAATAATTTGTTGTTTTTTTTTTCATTTGTGAAATCAATGTACAACTGGGATTTTGGAGTAACTATTCTTATTTTCAATTAGAAAAATAGAAATCTGAATGTATTATTTCTGCCTGTGGACACGGGCGAGGGTTTTTTTTTTGAGGTAGGGGAAGTGACTTCACGTGCGTTTCTGATGGTGGCCTACCATGCTCTGCAGTTGGTTTGTTAATTTTGTGGCTATTCATTTTTACACCTACTCTGAGTACTCTGAGTACTCTGAGTAGTTTTGTAGCTTCTAACTGAATCTCTTTAGTTTCTCTCGTCCTGTTTGTTCTTTTAAACGTCTGCTGTGTTTTCCTGTTTCGTCGAGAGCCAGAGACAGTAAAATTATCATTTTAATATACAGTCCCAGTTCATGTTAATTTTTTTTAACTGATGACATGCAGCAAAACAGCTTCAACGCAAGTCAATCCCAATGACAACACAGTGCAAAGCTTTTCAACACATACTGATATTCAACAATCATCCTGGGCTTGTCTTCATCGGGTTGGAGTGGGCCTCTTCTGGTGTAAAAAAGTAACATCACCCATTATTATTGGCATATTTTTGAGAGGAAATAGATGATAATAATTAATATTTTTGAATATTTAATATCTCTGCTGACCAGAATAGATTATGAATATTATTGAGATGCCAGGGGTGTTCAAACAGACTAACTCATTCTGCATTCATTCTCATTCTGGAAAGAGGGGAAGGAAAGAACGAAAATAAAGTAGTTAAAAGAGCCTAGAAGATCTCAACTGATAAGTTGAGATACTAATCAAGAGAAGGTGGTATTAATAAAGGACAGCAGTTAAAGTTTTAGTTATGAGGTTAACTAAGTTGTTTTTTAGACACAGTATAAAATAATGAACTTTTAGTAATCACTGCTGGTTTTTATAGAATTTGAAACTCACACCCGGCTCCTCAGTCTGGCACAGACTGTATAAGACTGAGTAAGTTCTTGATCTCCTGTGTGCTGTTCCACAGACTCTGACTTCCCTCTCCTGCTGTAGTCATGGGTCAACATGTGTGTGTTATGTGACCAAGCTGACCTGACACGAGCAGCTGGAGTGTGTTGGCCTTGCTGGGGGCACCGGATTTGACTAACTTTGTGTCCAAGGAAAGCTTTTCCTCATTAACGAATTTCCCATTTGAATCCATTAGGGGTGATCTTCAGCTGTCCTGCTCGGCCTGCTGGTAGTGGCCTCCCTGTGAGTCAGCGGTAGAGGGGCTGGGTTTTACTGCTAGCTGTTTCTGATGGCCTGGTGTCGACGGAGGCCTGGCTGTTTGTGATGACGGAGGTTGGTTGTTGGGTGGTGCTGAGACTCTCGAGCTGCTCCTGTGGGCTGAGGACGATTTGCTCTCTCAGGTGCAGTTGCTCTTAAATCAGTTATGTTATCAGAACTGCTCTGTGCTGCTGCAGTTCCTGCGGCCTCTGCAAGGAAGCCGTCAACTCATTCCTCACCTGGCTGTCTCTTACTGCCAGATGCATCAGTGGCCGCAAAATACTCTGCCTGGCCAATTTTAACTAAGCAAATGGGTGAGAGCCTTCCACTTGATAATTACTGCAGTGACTAATATGTTTCTGCTGGCAACAAGTTATTTAACCCTAACTGATGCAGTGAGTAGCTTCTTATTTCTTAAACAACCATGGGTGAAGACATATCCTGGGGTCGTGGAAAAGATGTTACTCTGTTTCAGAAGGGTCAAATTATTGGCCTGCGTATAGCAAAGAAAACAACTAAAGAGATTGCTGAAACTACTAAAATTGGATTAAGAACAGTCCAACACATTATTAAAACCTGGAAGGATAGTGGTGAACCGTCATCTTTGAAGAGGAAAAGAGGCTTATCAGAAAAAAAGGCTTAAATTTGCTAGATTGCATAAAGATTGGACTCAATGGAAAAAGGTCATGTGGTCTGATGAGTCCAGATTTACTCTGTTCCAGAGTGATGGGCTCATCGGGGTAAGAAGAGAGGCAAATGAAGTGATGCACCCATCATGCCTTGTGTCTACTGTACAATCCTGTGGGGGCAGTTATGATCTGTGGTTAGACAGCCGGTTCTCTGTTTCTCTGGAGCAGCACGCTATCTGTGTTCCAGGACTTCCTGATTTACAAATCAAGGACTGGACATACCAACAAGATCTCCACGTGTGGCTCAAAGGTGTACTACAGATCTACATCTCAAATTAAAGCAGCGTTGAACGGACCCTTGCATCACCGTGCGCATTGGGTCATGCAGGAGCCTCGACACAGTCGCTGAACACACCCGGCTGGATTCCACCAGATCCGTGTCAGCAGAGCTGATCACTCTAGTCTATGTGTTTACTTCCACCGGCGCAAAGGAGTTCAAAGTGACTTCCTGTGTCCACTATTGCTAACTCATTACATGTTGAGTATGTCGAGGGTGTACCACAATGTGTACATTTCATGTTAATCAAATGATAATGATCACAAAAGGCCTCCCTCCTGTTGCCAGTAGGTGGCGCAATTACTAATCCTCCTGATTGGCGTGAAGAAGTGTTATGGCCAAGATTGCGATCAAACAGGTCAAATCTGTGAAAGATTGGACAAAGTACACCTAAGTTACAACAACTTCTTGATTCATGGCGACTAAAGACATTGTCACAATTATGGCATCCAATGAGAACTTACAGTGTTGAGCATGTTTGGCAAATTTGGTCAACCTAGAAGGAGTAGAAGTAAAGAAAGATGTAGTTTCCTCTTGCCACTCGGTTAGCACTGTGGCTGTAACAGTATATGTGCATGTTTATGTCTTCAGGCCGAGTCTCTGGGAACGACTGCTGTACACGACAATAAAAACCTTTTGTAAACCAACCTTTATAAAGCTAGCTTTATGGCTAGTAACCCTTAGCAACAAAAACAAGTTTTGAAAAAGAAAATGTATATATTATTCCTGAACGCTTTAAAATTTAATTCATGTTACAATCACACAGACTTGAATAAGGACATTATTTCAAGAAGCAGTGAAACACCCTGAGACGAGCTGACGCGTCAGCTGATTTAAACAAAGGGGAGTTCTTTACTGAAAGTCACCCTTCAACTACATTTACACACTTTTGTCACAGTTCCCATCTTTGGCATTACAGAAAAACATTGTTGATAGTGTTCTGTCTTTGTTTGCTGTACTGTTCTAATTTCTCTGCTTTGAATCATTTCTCTGTCCAAACCCCTTTTGTACCCTGCTAACACATACTGCATGAACTTGTGTATGACAACACTGACCTGTCCTTCCCTTTATAACCACCTTAGGGAAGTAAGAGTGGAGCCTCATGGAAAAATGTTTTTAAATCATTTCAAATATCTGAGGGCAAACGTCTGAACGACAAAAGAAAAATCTTAATACTGACATAGTCAGAATTCTGCATTTATTCTAAATGTTATACTCTTATTTCCTCAAAGGACATATCGCTGAACTCAAGTCTAATTTTTACTCATGGTCCTGGTCCTCAACTTTCTTTTTAAACTTGCAGCAGTTAATAACAAATATGACAAAAACTGAGGAACTAAAGAATAAAGCTGCTGAACTATCCAAGCGAAGACACTGTTTGACCACTGAGAAAGGTCAGAACTGATCAACTGCAGCAAAGTCGATGTGGACTTTTGCACCAGTTCCTTTGTAAAAATGTACTCAGAAGGGGAACTATATTAAACTCTATATTAACTTTGACATTTCTGTCTCAGACCGTTTCTTTCAGTGGCTGGTCATGAGTGGAAAAGAGATCGGCAGACAGTGGCAGTGGACAGATGAAAGATCAGACCCACAGCAGAGCATAGTCCTCTCTCCATGGGTTCCTGAGGCCAACATGATAGACAAGTAAAGCAGCTGAGAACACAAGCTATGCAGACATCTGGGGGGCCAAGGCCCTTATTTAACAGGACTTTATCAGAGACAGGCCATTATTCCCAACTACCTTCAATATTTTCATGAACAAAATTAAATTGTACATTATACTGAATTAACCATTTTAGCCATAATTTGTGGTGGAAACTACATGTGTAACTCAACGCTTCTTCTTTTAGTCACTCCTTAAGATTGTTCTCAGAAAAAAAGGGTGAAAACTGTCCACGCCTTCAAAAAGAAAAAAAAAACCCAATACAGGTTTGGCATCCTTGGAAGAGTTTCTTGCAAAGTATCTTCAACATGTTTAGTTTTAACCTCTTCCACTGTCCGATGTCCATGTCAGTGTCTGATTCATCCGAGTACTTCACAGTCAGGAACTAAGGCACTGCATCAGCAGGACTGCTGTCTGCTGGGATCCCTCTTTATGTGATGGAGACAGTAGTTTTTGTGGTCTCTAGATGTAGTCATCGTCCACAGGTTCTCCTGGTGTATCACAGTGATGCAGGAAGAGGACCACCACTCTCTCAAACACTCCTCTTTTGCTCTGTCGACGCTCTGAGATCTCCTCCCCGATGGTTTCCATGCAGATGTCAGCGGACAGCTGACCTTTACGCCGTGGGGCATAGATGGTGGCTAACACACGACAGAACAGAGAGCAAAACATTTGAAGTGCTTATTCACTTATATCCCTTCTGTTACAGGAACAATTGTATTAACTGGTAAATACTAACAATTGTGCACATTTAGGGAAAAACCATGTGGAGTAAGTGCTGATAGGACAGATGGATGCACTTACTGCTTTCATCGTCCTCAAAGTCATAGCGGGCATAGCTGTTGGGATCAGCTGCTTTCAGAGCCTTCAGCCAGGGGAAGTCGGTGATCATGCTGTAGGGAGCTCCATCCACCACTCCTGAATAATAACATCCAAAAATAGGTTCATTTTATAGAAGCTTTGTTGACTCCGACACATCTCCTGTGTCTCCACTCTGCCAGCGGTTTGTCTGCAGTATAATGTTGTCACACCAACCATTTCTCAGTCATTTCTTGTCATGTTCTTCATGCTAATTTGACCCTGTCTTTACTAGGCCTCACTTGTAGTACACTCCTTCTACCATTCAGACCCACATCTTCCACACGGAGTACTGGAAGCTCCTGAATTTTCCTGAAGCTATGGTGTAGCAGGGAGACAGGTCTGATATCCTTTACAACTATTTTGGCAAAATAACTAATTTTCTTTTTGAATAAGTTACGTCACCAATATATCACAATTACAATTTCACTACATTTTTGGTATATTTTCCTATTTTTTCGCCTGCATACTTTGGCTGATATTAGATATTATCAAATATAATGCACTGCTGCACTAAGTTTCCTTGGCCGACCACTGCGTCTACGATCCTCAGCGCTGCCCGTTTCTTTGTGCTTCTTCAAAAGACCTTGAACAGCACATCTTGAAACCCCAGCCTGCTTTGAAATCTTTGTCTGGGAGAGACCTCGCTGATGCAGTATATCTAACTTGTGTCATGTTGCTGTGCTCAGTCTCACCATGGTGTATACAATGTGACATGAAACCGTCTTCTGCAGCCTCACCTTGGTAGCAGCAGAGTTTGGCTGTTCCTTACCCAGTTTTAAGTCTCCTACACGGCTGTTTCTGTGTCAGTTAATGACTGTGTTTCAACCTACATGTGAAATTGATGATCATTAGCACCTGTCTGGTATAACTGGTTGATCATACACCTGAATATAATCCTACAAAACCCCTGACTTTGTGCAAATGTACCAATACGAATTGATGCTGGTTTGAATGCATAGAGCAGTAATATATAAAAACATACATAAGTGTTAAAAGGAAGATTAGTATAATAATACAGGGCAGCCATACACCGTGGCAATTCTCACATACTGTTTTTGTTTACTAAACTGCATGGTTGTAAGGAATTTCAGAAGCAGCCAGAAATTGAGTTTTGGCTAACGCTCATAAATATACTAAGACTGCGTCGATGAAGACTGAAAAAACTCAGTTATATCGAGCAACAACTTTAAAAACTAGAGAATTAATTACCTCAAGATGTCGATGAAGTTGTTGATGCCTTATTAAAGGTTTTTCAGTTCATAAAGGGGTTTATCAGTGCTGTCTGCAGTCGTGTTAACACCAGTTGTGTGCGCTGTGAGGAACTTGGCGTTCAGGCTGTCAAACACTGTACACGCTTCAGCTTTTATATTTGGTGTTTGACCAGGTGTTTCCTCACATTAGACATGCTGCCTTGGTTGGGTTTGTATTTTGTATTACAAAACAAAATCACTGCAGCAAGTTTTGGCCTCCCTTTTTTGTTTTTTTAGCAATATATCGCTATCACCGTTTGGTTAGCAACTTACCGTGGCTTCACCCAGAACCACTGTCTAACCAGCTGTGACGCACTCTGTCACATGTGCTGCCAGCACTGCTGAACCTGAGTGTGTTGGTAATTACGGAGTCAGAGCGCACTCTGCTGGACAAAACATGTGATGACACCCTTGACAATTAACCCATTGTTTTCTCTATTATATAGTTTTTAAATAAAAGGTTTTCATATCAGAAAACCTATATACCAATACCAATATGTCCGTGATAGGCCCATTTAAGTATCATATTGGCCGATAACATCGTTCGGGCTCTAATTTTTTAGGAATTGAAAAGTAAGCAGAGTTCAACTTCATTGAACTCATTCAAGTCACTGTATGTATATTTTTGACCCAGCAGATTTGGTCACATCTTCATAAGACCTGTAATAAATTCATATTTGAATCACACTTGAATGTTTTTTGTGACAAAGCACTTTAAAATTAGAGTCAATATTTTGGTTAATTCCAACAATAGTTCTGTGTGCTGTTAATTAACTGAATGTCTTACTGGCTACAAAGCAAAAAAAGAATTTAAAAAAGTTCAGTTCAGTACATGTGCACGTCTACCTTCAGGAGTAAACTAGAAATCTGTGAGGGTTTATGTCGGTGTGACTGTATTACCTTCCAGTGTATAGATGTCCCGGCCCCAGGGGTATTTGGGATAGTTCTTCACATCCTCTTCTGTCCTGGTGGCCTCTGGGAAGAACTCATACTTAATTAATTCTCTGTGAAAGAGACAAAGAAAGACAGATATCAGTTTATAGCACACCAGTGACAGATCATATTCTAAGTAAGACTTGGCATTATACTAGCTCATTGAAAATGTGAAATTTTAATTTTGTTAACCTAATCAGTAAGTTATTTTTTGCCAACAATGCCATTGGCAATCTGCTAATCATAGTTGGGCAGTGATCATCTCAAAGTCTGCTGCTCTTAATCCAAAACACCCGCTTTCTTCTCCAATGCTGATGAAAGTATTTCTGCCATTGGCAACATGTGTTTCAGAAAAAAAAACAAAAATGTAGCAAAATTTGGAGGAGCTACCTGCAGCCGCATCTTCAACGCCACTTCATCACATCATAATAAAGAATGCAAGACCCCAAATAATGTAACCACGGTCAAAAGAAGGGGTTTTTGTAGTGGTCTCAGAGGATGAGCAGCAGCTTCTAAACCACTTCCCAGAAGGGGAAACAAGGTCAAATGTAAGAAAGAAATAAAAGAAAAGAAATTACAGAGTGGATGCCTGGAAAAAGTTATTTTTCCATGAATCCAAGTCATAGATTTATGGCGGTAACAGAAGGGTAGACGCAAGGAGACGGACAGGCGAGAGATGGACACCACAGTGTTTCAGAGGTGACGATATGCTGACCAAGGAGAAGTACCACTCCATTCATCAAAGACATGCTACACACTATGATTAGCAATTTTGTGGAGAAGGATTCATACTGTCCCTTGGCCGTTTTCACTGAAATTAGGCTCTTTTGATAGCCATCAACAAGCTTCTGGCAGGTCTCTGGCTGAATTTTAAACCCAGTCCTCTTGACAGAATCGGTGAAGTAATATAACTACATTTGTTGACGTCCTGGCAAGAACTTCTTACTTCAGCATAGTCAAAATGATGGGGTTCAAGTCAGGACTTTGGAAGGTCCTTCCAAAACCTCAATTCTAGCCTGATGTAGTCATTTCTTTACCACTTTTGATGTGTGTTCGGGATCATTGTCCTGTTGGAACACCCAACTGCACCCAGGACCCAATCTTCTGGCTGATGATTTGAGGTTTTCCTGAAGAATTTGGAGATAATCCTCCTTCTTCTTTGTTCCATGTACTTTGTTTAGAGCACCAGATCCACTGGCAGCAAAACAGCCCCACAGCAGAATACTACCAGCACCATGTTTGACAGTAGGTTTGGTGTTCTCTCCTCCAAACATATTGCTGCTCATTGTGGCCAAACTAATTTTTTGTTCCATGTGACCACAGAACTTTCCTATCTTCTACCCTTGAAATGGCCTTAAGTGACTTTCCTGACTTGTTCAGATAAATAACGTGCTTTTACAGAGTCAACGCTGAGCTCCTTAAACTTCGTAGCAGTTGCAGAGACGTGCTACACCCTCCGGTTTGTATCTTTGTGGAGAAGGATTCATACTGCAGCAGGATAATGAGGCCAGACACCTCAAAGCTGTGCAAGAACTACTTGAAGACCTCAGAAGACCAAGGGGTCCTGACTGTCATTGACTTTCATCCACAGTCACCCCACCTCAACCCCATTGATCAGTTATGGGGGTCCTTGAAGACTGACAAAGCCAAGCATTCTCTGACATCACAAGAAGCTTTGTGGAACACTGTCAAATCATACTGGGATGACTGAGTCATCAGGTTTTGGGGTCAGTGCCCCCACGATCAAGCTCGAAGGGGGCAGTGTTGTGTTTGTGTCAAATATTATTTTCTACAACTGGTCAGCAAATACATAAAACTGCTTACTGGATTTCAATGCCAGATGAAAAAGCAGTAGAGATGCATCAATGGATTGATTTGAAGAGACCAGAATCAGCTGTTTTTTAACATGATAAGCCACCAGCATAACATAGTCAGATATATCTGACTCAGTGGGGGTGAAAGTTACACTACACACTTGCCCCTTAAAGATGGAGACAGAATCGTTTCTAGACAGAAGAAGATTCTTTATTTTATCACATATAATCCAGTGCACAACACAATTAAACTAGATCTCTGCATTTGAGCGGCGGGCTGCAGACATGCAGTGCCCAGAGACCAACTCCAGATCAAAGCTAATGCCTTGGCCAGGGGCACTGACCGGGGGAACAGACCCTGTGTACATGTTCTGATGGTGTGGGAAACCAGGCCATCTGGAGGAAACCCATGTAAGCATGGGAGATGCAAAAGGCTCTGCTGGGATTCAAATCAAGGACCCATTTTTGGTCACTCTGTAAGCTTTGTCTACTCTCGGTGCTGCCTTTCTGTACGTTTCACCATGGGAATCCACACAGGCACAGATCGCAGCAGAGACATGGACATTACTTAGTTGAGAACAATATATAAAACAGACCTGGGGTCTCATTTATATAACATTGCCTAGGATCCATATTAAAAGTGTATGTGCGAAAGTCGAAAACAGCATGCAGCAGAAAATATTCAAATATATAAAACACATATAACAGCACAGTCGATGGTGTTCACGGCAGCGTTTTTACTCACAATTACACAAATAAATTATGAAAACTAAAATCGTACTTATGTTCAGACACATAGGCGTACTTTGCAAATGTACAAAAACATTTATTTTGCAGTGTGTGTGACACCTCCGCTGCTGCAACCTGGAGCCTGGAGCGAGGCACAGATAAACCCTAACAAGTCAGGCTTGTTTTATATGGCAGCAGAAGCTCATTAAAGTAGGCAGGTGTCTGACTATGCAAGGCTCTAAATGTTCAATTTCAACAGTGTAACATTTCATTCTGAATTTTATAGACAACCACTGTAAAGACATAAGAGTTGGTGTAACATGGGATCTTTTGGCAGACTTGGTCAGAAGCTTGGCAGCAGCATTTCAGACCATCTGTAAGCAGTTTATGGAGGTCTTGCTAAGACATGTTAAAAGAGAGTTATAATAATTGAGACAAGAGAAAATGAAGCATGAATAATCATCTCCCACTGAGCTCTTTGCACAATGGGCCTGAGTTGAATATTTATGTCTCAGCAGGTACAAACAGAAGCAAGCCAAACAATTTCTAAATTTACATGCTGGTCAGGCCTCAAGGCCTGCCCCATAAAAACATCTAGAAACCATAGTTGGTTGAACAGATACTACTCACTGGCTGATGTTGGCTATGGTGTCCATCCAGCTGCGAATGCGGACCTTATTGCGTATATTTGGCGGGTTGCTGAACTCGTGCACTATGGCAATGTGATAGGGATAGGGCCCCTGGAAGAGCTGACGCTCCAATGCTACTGAGTCGATCTGGAGAGAGGACAGAGACAAGCAGAAGATGAAGGACTCCAGTGACAGCAAAGAGAATGAGTGAAAAGACAAGAGTCAGCGGAATTAAGAGACAATCAGACGCAATTGCAACATTATGGACAGCATGGGAAATGACTTGCCTACCTTCACTACATATGTAGGTGCTTGCATGAAACACAAAAGACAAACCCTAACAAAAGTAACTAAAAATATCAAACTGGTTGAAAATGAATGTAAATCTATATTATACTTAGATTGCTTCAATAAAACCCCATTCATCTCTAAGAGCAATCCAACAAAAAAGTCCAAATGTTTAGTTTTGGTTACATAAAAAAAACATGTTCATTTTCTTCAACACAATGGTGTAGAAAGTAACTAAACATGTCTCACCTTTATGTTGACATTTTTGTTTTATATAAAGTGTTGAATTTCTTTTTTTCCTATGGTGCAAATAAAACATCTGAATCTGAAGTGTGCGTGCGTGCGTGCGTGCGTGTGTGTGTGAATTAAATAAGGAAGCCTATGCTGAATCATTAGCTAAAGATTAATGGAGAGGTGGTGGGATTAGATAAATTCACACTACTTTCCACTCCTTTTGGAACATGTCATTAGAATGACCTGTTTTCATATGCACTACTCTTTTGTTTGTTTGTTTGTTTATGTTTGCAATATTCAGCTCTCTTAATACATTAATGATTAAGATCAGTTTCTAAGAAAACAGAGATGATCATGGGAAACATCTCAATGCTGCAAGGGGTGAGGAGCACGGAGTGAGGAGGGATCTCGAATGAGCAGGATTGTATTAGCACAGTGCTCAATTTTCCCTGAAACATTTAGCCTTGTAATTCATTTCCACTATTTAGAAAACACCATTTTCATATACATAATGAATTCATAATGTATTTACGATCAGAACAGTAATTAATACAAGTATCAAATAATATAAACACCAGTGTGCCTCTGAGCAGGACTCACAGTATAGATACAGAATGCATCTCATTATTCATGTGCAGGTTAAACTGGGAACAGGTGACAGAGAAAACAGCTATTCTGATCTGTTAACTGTGTGCCTGTGTTACCACAGTGCTCATCTATGCAGACCCAAACAGATTTTAAAGCTGACTGACAGTTGATCCAACTTTGTTTCTTCTCTGCTCGCAAGGTTTCCTCGAGTCTTTTCATGTGCTCTGATTGGGAGGGACGGAGACCAAATGAAAAGAAAGTCATTTAAGAGACTTGGAATGTACCCACAGATTACCAACCTGGTGCATAGGGCGCATGTAGATGATGCGGTTTCTCTCAGGAGGCATTCTCAGTATCTGATCCAGAACCTGTTCCATGTCCAGCTTCTTGCACTGAGCGTAATCAAACCTGTTCACTATGGGGGCACTTTCTACTCGCAGCTGTTTCAACACTCGACATCTGGTGGCTAGAGAGAGGGGTGACACGAAGAGGCAGAGCAGTTTACAAATGAATGTTCTCTGACTCAGCATAGAGACGGAACATAAATGGCTTGGAACTGTGTTTTTAAAACTCAACATAAAGTTTTTTGACTCATTAATACCATCAAAGGTTACTGGATCTGTATAATAATATGTCTTGAGGTTGGTTTCCACAAGATATTCAATTTGTGGGTGGGTGATGTGTTTGAATTTTTTTCCTACATTTTAATAGACTGCGCTATGCAAGGTTCATTCAGATGCTTACACCTACAACACCCTATAGAAAAAAAAGGTTGTCAGTATACGCAGCACTTGGGTGCCTACCAAGATCTCTTGAAACCATTAAAATCTTTTTTTTTGTACATTCATGGCCTCCAGAAGACGACAGTAATTGGTAATTTCCTGATTATCACCAACATCATCACTAGAATTCCAAGCAAGATTTCAAAGATCTAAGCACACAATGCAAGTTGAACAATGACAATGGAGCTTAAATCATTTCATTACAAGATTCAATATCAACATCTGGAATCTCTAATGGTGTTTAATCAGGCGCTTTTCCTAAAATGACACTGTGCAATCAAAGAGCCAACAGAAAATCTGTATCATAATTAGTTCAGTTTACAAAAATGAGTTGCCTATATTTTACTGAATAGTGAAAAGATTTGTACAGGTGGGTATCAGTGTCACCTACATCATCAAAAACAGCTCTATGTAAGGACTGTCTGGATATAAAGCATCTGAATATGTGATGTACTGTAGGGACACATGAACCAAAACAAGTCTGTCTGTGCTAGAAGTCTTCCCAGAAGACAAGAGGGTTGACTGTGTGTTACTGCCAACTGCTGAGAGACATGCTCTGAATGGTAAATGGTACCAACACACAATTTCTTTTCAGTAAGATTGAGTGATGATAGAGTATATACAGTGCTTAGCCAAAGTAATGCAACAATAAAAGTGATAGACACATTAATATAAGTAATCAAACATCAGTGTCCTCTCTGTTAGTTACCATGAATGAACATCATCTTGGGGCAGTCTTTGAGGACCAGGTCAGTGATTCCACAGTTGGTCAGCGTGATGCCAACCAGGTTTTTACTCTTCAGAGACAAAATCTGCACGAGTAAAAGCATTTCAATCTCAGCTCATTGAAAGTCACATCAAAGTAGTTTTGCAGTAATGCCCACATTTACAACAGAAAAGCAACAGGCAAACATACGATTTATTTCTGTTGTTTTTTTCCCCCAATTGTTTGGACAAGGAACATGAGGACATACAAATTCTCCCTCCGTCCCTCGCCCCACCAGCAACACTCTGGGTCACCCCAGGGGAGGAAAACCTTAATATAGGGCTGGGTAATCTGGTTAAAACATAATATCATGATCTGCATAACTGTAAAAGGATTCTAAATTGCAATTTTTTCTCAATTTTGAAATGCCCTGTAGACCAGAAAACACAGGACTGTATCCATCCATAATACGTCAGCCAAGACAGAGCTATAGGGATGGGTAAAATAATCAATTCAGATAACAGCAGCGATTCTCATCTCCCAAGAGTCCAAATCATGCTTTCAAATCAGTTCAGTCATTAATTGATGCACTTAACTTTTTATAATAAAAAGGCTGCAGATCATTCAACTTAATTTCCAGCTGTTTTTTTATGTTGTAGTTTAGAAGATTAGACTGAAAATAGTTCCCCTTTTTTCTATTAATCAAATCAAGAACTGATTTAGAATCAAGAATCGTTTTGGATCGAAAAAAATCAATTCTGAATCGAATCGGACACTGAAAAATCAGAATCGAAATGTGAAATTGCCAAAGAGTCACACCCCTAAAGAGCCACATGATGTCATTCATCCAATAAGGACAGCGATCTAGTTGGCCACATTTCTTAGCTTATATGTTCATGTGCCATAGATCTGCTTAGTCTGAGGTTAAATTCAGTTTGAAAACAGAGGTGATAGAACATTCAATAGTATGTCTCTATGAATCGCTGAAAAGTGGATTTTACACACTTCAAGAACCATCGAAATCTGCTATTGTCAGATGCCCACCCCTTCCTGATATTTAATTTTCATTTGAAAATTCATGTGACCAAGTTTTTATCATTTAACTGTGAAAACAATGTCTACAATTCGGATTGTGTGCACGCACCTGTACGTGGTCGTCCTCAGTGACCGGGTCTGAGGTACTTGTTGATTTGTCAGCCATTCGTTTCCTCCTCACTGATACTCGAGGTCTGGCTCTAGAAAGATCTACGAAAGATGAACAGTAACAAGTGTAAATTCACAACAGCTGCAACCAGCTGACTTACGTCCAGACATGCATCCACATGCTGACAACCTAATTCTCCACTCCATGAAATACCTTCCAAGCACTACTCTGGCTAAAGGGTTAGAAAATACAGGCTAACGTTAAATCTTTTGCGGTCTTGGGGTAACGTTAAGTGTTGGAACAGCTGATTTTACCGGAGGCTGACAAGTGTGGCATTCAAGTCTTATCTAGTCTCGTATAGCCAAACCCCTCATCGGACCTGTTTTCAGTTTATTCTCCCCATAAGTTATCTTGTATCGAATATATAATGTAACACCATCACACTGTCCACGATAGGGACAGGGGACTGAAGGCAGCCAGGCAGGCAGGAAAAGAAACCCTTCTGTTAACGTTACGTTACTTTATACTATACCAAGGGGGCGTTCTCTCTTCCAAATAATCCAGCTACTGCTAGCTTTTCAACTAAAATTAAAGAATGTATCCTGCACATCTCTAAAGTTCGTCTACTTTACTAATGTTACAAAGCCAGAATTTCACTGTAACTCCCACTCACTGAGGGTGTGGGAGGGACTAGGGGGAGAGAGACAGAGAGGGCCCTAATGTTCAGTTCAACAGTTCTAATAAAGTTAATACCAAAGATTGTTCAATTTTGACAGTGTTACATTTAAAAAAAGAAGTAAAAACATATAAAATATGAATATAGATGATGTTGTACCTGTCCAGCTTTCACCAACAAAAAATAATCGGCATTGTGATTGTAACTGTTGTTATATCAGCCTTTAAAAGTCCACTATCCGTCGACCTCTAGTGTGAACCGTATCACAAATACAATATTTGTAAACAGGAACAGGATTTTTTATCATATCGTTGATGTTATCATAAATAACAAGAAATAAATGTTCATCAGTTTCTTTCAATAAAAGTACAGTGCAAAAAAGAATAATCAACAGCTTCATTGATAATTCTAACATGTCCGTCCGTAGGTGTAGTTGATACTATGTCAGATCTGTATAGCCACCGACATGAACAGGTATCGATACATAATTATTGCTTCACTTGAAAACCAGGTGTCCAAGCAACCAAACAAAAACACAGTTTTAGAGTTACACTTCCCTGAAGTGAAGGTCAGTGGATACATTTAAAATGTGTTCTGTTTGTAACTTCAGTCTTACCTGTCTCAGGTACCAGGGACGCAGAAGACATCCGGGTACAAGATCGAGTCAAAGGTCGTCTTGGGACAAAGTCCTTGTCTCTAGCCTGACCCTGCTGTGAACCTGAACCAGCAGCAGCAGATCCAGCAGGGACCTGCTGTCTCTGCCCCTGTCCAGCCAGCAGTGTTGGCCTCCTGGAGGCATCTGTAGGGTTCAGACTGTACACACCGGCAGCACTAGTGCACTGCCTCACCCCAGCGTCCCTTGTGCAGCTGTCCCCAGTGTGTACCCCAGACGGGGCCTCTGCCCCATCAATAGTCCTGCCGGTTCCTGTAGCTCTGTCAGTGGTTGTGGTTCCTCTGTGGGTGGTCCCTGCCAGCACCCTCCCACATCCACCGCCTTGTCTAGATGTAGCTACCCCAGGTCCAACCCTGCCCACAGATCCAGCCGCTGGCTGCACTCCACTCCTTGCTGCTACCCCGGCGCTCCCAGTGCCCCGAAACGTCCCTCTGTCGGCCACAGGCCTCGCATTGGTCGCCCCCGCCTCAGGAGTGATACCATTACTGCTAGTCCTCTTGCTGTTCTCAGTAGCAGCCTTCATGTCTGCCTTGATCTGTTCACTGGTCACCTGACAGCTCTTCTCACAGCTGCTCTCCAACACCTGAGCCTTTGTCTGATGTGCGGGGGCCACCACCGATACAGCCACGTTGTTGTTCCGCCGCAGAGGAGTCTTTCCTTTACCTGGAAACAGCACACACATACGCAACATTAGTTAGAACATGTTCGTTTTCATTCATTCCAGCTTGGTAACTGTGTGAGATATGATCTATGAGATGTACGAATGTGTTGTTGTTGTTGTCAAAAGTTTACATACAGTTGTAAAGAAAATGTATTTAAAGACAGTCTTCACTTCCAATGAAATCATTCTAGTTTTATATAGTTATATATGCCACACTGTTGTGATGGCTGGGTGTGTGTTCTGTGTCACGTTGAGACCTTCTGGACAGGACGCTGGCTGCTGCAAACAGGAAGCTGGCATCAGCCTTGAAACAAGGCCTTCCTCTTCCTCACTGTCAGAGTCTGAGATGACCAGTGGGGGCTTGGAAACAGTGACACCAGCTGGTCTGCACTGCTGGACTAAACCACTGGGACCTGCAGGTGGGAGGGATTTATGAGCAAACAACAAAACTTAATAAGAAAGACATGGAGAATAGGAGCTCTAAAACAGCTGGGGAAACTCTTGCTTTAACCTTTGTTAATCATTAAAAAGAGCTGCCCCAAACCTGCTTGCTCCTCATCAGGAGGTTGGGTTGTTGCAGCTGGATGACTGGGTCCTGGAGATGCACTGGCCTCTTCCCCTCTCACCTCCTCTTCTGCTCCCTTCACCTCTATCTGAGGCTCGGCCTCCATGTTCTCCTCCTCCAACATCATCTCCTCCTCCTCCTCTTCCTCTTCATCCTCCATCCCATTTACTTCTGCTCGTGCTGTGGAAACAAACACAAGTACTTACATTCACAGAGAAGGTTATGTGTCCAGTCTTACTTATTTAATTGTAAGTTAACAGTAGCTATTCAAAAAAACTGTTGATAGATCTAAAGAATTATTGCATCTTTTTTCACCTGAACACACATCATGTATAATTACTGAGAGAGACTCCCACAGGAGGACTGACCTTCACCTGTGCACAATGACTGGGCCGGGCATTGTCTATATAAGATCATTGTTGTAAGAATTGTGGAAGGTCCGGAGCGACCAACATATCAGTAGATTTAATGCATTGTGAGCAAGAGCAGTTTGCAGTGTCTTTGCTGAAGTCTGAGGTGGCATAAAAGTAAAATGTCAAATACTTCAGTGCTTCTGAGTTGTGCTCACTTCTCAATTCTCTAACTTCATCTTTGGACACAATGCTATTCATTCCCAACCAAATTTGGGTGTGCTTCTTTTTGAAAAAAAAAAATAATACAGTATGTTTTCACTTGCTGTTTCTATGAAATATGTTTCCTGAGGTGGGACTTGCCATTGTGCTGCTGCGGATGCTGCCGTCTTTGGTTGTTGTTGTTGTTGTTGACAGGTGGAGGAGCGGGAGGCAGATTGGCCTCGTTATTGTGGTGGTGGTGGTTGTTGTTGTTGTCGTTGTCATTGTTGGAGTTCTGGTTGCTGACCAGTGCAGAGGACACACCGATACCAGTTCCTGCACTCAGGCCCACTCTGGCACAGCCCTGACACAGACACATGATGTGTAATATGCATCAGCACTTTATTAAGCACAACAGTTAACAGCCACACATCAACTCAGCTGTTGTTCATGATGACATTTTATGTTCCCAATATCAATTGATTTCATTAATTTCTGCCCTAAGCATGAAATTAGCAGGTGGGTTTTGTAAGTAATGAAAAAGAATGAATGTCAGATCTCAAGAGAGGGGAAAAAACGAATAATTGGGCTCAAGTTACACCATCTTTTGTAAGAGGAAGGGGGAAAGGAAAAGAAGTAGGGAAACCCTGCATCCAAGGAGTCGGTGTGAAAACAAACCTGGTGAAGGACCATCAACTCACACCAATATTCATCAATGAGAGGCCAATAACTCTCTGTATGCCAAATAACTTAGTATACAGATGCCTGAGACCCACGAAACTTCAACAACATGCTCTTCAACAGGAACAGTGAGCACAGAAGACAATGTCAGGATCCTCACAGACAGCCAGAACATCTTGTAGCACTAGAATAAAACACTTCAGTAAACTTTATAGGAATTCCACCGTTGATTCCACCAAGATTTGTGCCCCAACATCTTCCACAACCTTGGATGGTAGCCTTTGCAAACAGTGTATGGCGACTTGTGTTGTAAAGCACTTTGAGTGGTGGGTAAGACTAGAAAAGCCATGTAAATGCAGCCCTGGCAGTCCAGTCCAGCACCAGTGGAAGCTTCATTCAATCATGGATATCAAAAATAGGACTATGCTACCAACCTTGCAGTCCCTAAGAAAGATCAAGCCAAGCCAGACCAGCAAAGGCACCAGCATCAACCATTAGCTGAGATGGATTGACCATGTGATCTACATGAATAACACCACACTTAGTTGCCACACCACACTTTATATATATATATATATATACACACTGTATACCTTGGGTGGTTCTCTGAACATCTGATCCAGACAGATAAACTCCAGACTGGGCAGCAACTCTATGAACTGGGAAAAGGATTCCAGTTTGATAGCATGACAGCGAACCAGAGTGAGATCAACAAGGCGACTCCATCTGGACTGATCTGAGGACAGAAACAGGCAGAACATAACAGCTACATGGTACACTACTGTGAATGAGTGACAGATGAAAGCCGCACCAGTGTGCAGCACCATCTTTATTATGTAAAGAGACTAAGCTCACCACAAACACATAGACATTAATATTTGGGTCATATGCTACTATAGTTAAAGCAGCTGTAAGTGTTGTTGTAGATTTAGCCAACTTCCTGTCCGTTTCACAGTTAGCAATCTCCTTCTCCTCCCCTCTATGAGGAGAGACATGGGTTACTGCCCATCACTCTGTAACACTGAACTATTTAACACCTATTTTAGTAAAAGAAATATCACTTACAGCAGCTTTAAGCAGTGGTGAGGACTCAAGTGTGAACAGTCAAAAGTGTGTTACCTGTGATCCAGTGGTGAGGGTTGTGCAGGTGAGGACAGTTGTAGATGAGGAGGTATTTAATGTTAGAGAAGACCTCGTTCACCACCTTTATGCCAATATCAGTGATGATGCCTGGGTTCTCTATGACATCAGCCAGACCATACTTCACCAGCTCCGAATGACTCATCTTACCTGTATTCACACACACACACACACACACACACACACACACACACACACACACACACACACACACACACACACACACACACACACACACACACACACACACACACACACACACACACACACACACACACAGTGTTGGAAAAAAGGTTGAGTCATTTACGGTGTCTTAAACCTGATAAAACTGCCTAATGACTGAATCTGCGAGCTGGAGCAGGAGCATTCTGAGGGTCTGTTTGAGATGTGATTTAATCCAACTGGGGACCATTCTCCCCCTCATCATCATTTCTGCAAACATGAAGTTGACCTTTGATATAAAATGTCATCACATAATTTTTATTAGAGAGAAAACTGGCCTCCAAACTAAATGAACTAGGCATCAACCCATGCCAAGAAGCCATAATTCTTGGAGTTATCTTTGACTCACATGTATGCTATGTCACAAAAACAGCATTTTATCATTTAAAAAACATTTCAAAAGTGAGGCCTTTACTCAGATCCTCCAGCTCTTCTCTTTTAGCTGTTCCACAAAGCAGAACAAATACATTTGGTGATGCTGAACTTTAATTGCATTTTGATTGGTTTGAAAGGTGCTATATAAATAAACTTTGATTGATTGATTGATTGACTGATATTAGCGATGTTTGTCTACAATTATAGCCAAATTTATATTTTATGAAGTCATAGTTGACCTTTGACCACAAAAATCGAATCAGGAAAACCCAGGAGAATCGCTGATTTTTGTCAAGGAAGGGAGAGAGCTCAAACATGATATTTAAGAGAACAGACTAACATTGCAGCAGGAACTCATCCACGTATCCCAGATGAAGCGTCTCAAACTGAGGAAACTCTAGTTCGGCCATTTTGAGAGCTGAGAAGACCCCATCTTTAGTCAGTGAAGGCTGGATACGCAGCTCATGTAGCCTGTTAAACACAGAAATCATGTCATTAAATGCAGGTACAGTCGATGCTCAAAGTTTACATGAATGAACATAAATCATGCAGTCTTGAGTTTCAATGATTTCTACAACTCTTTTGTGACAAAGTAGTGCGTGTTCCACTCATTCCATCACAGAAAAATGAGAGTTGTAGAAATCAGTCTTGGCAAAGAGGAGGTGGCAAAACCGGGATAGTAAAAAATTGAAAAAATAGGGGCAAAAACACAAGTGTTACATTTATATTTTTGTTGAGTGTACATTTCACTATTATAACTAGGGCTGTCAAAGTTAACATCATAATACCGCGTTAACGCAAATTCCTCTTAACCGCGTACATTCTTTTGATGCGCAATTAACGCACACGCACGCCTTGTGAAACGGAGACGTCTGGATAACTCTTCGTGAGACAAACTTGCAATGTAATGCTTTCAGCATATTTTTGGAGCATGCGTATAACCGTAGGTTATTCTGGAGAATATTCTGGACAGTATTTGTCATTAAACATCATCAACCAACAGACAATGTGATTAATCACGATTAAATATTTTAATCGACTGACAGCCCTGATTATAACAAAAGGACTTGTTGATATACAACTTGTGTTTTTAACATAAGCTGTATGTGAACAAGTGTTTTTCTCTTAGTTAACTTCAGGAACTGATGGCTGGCTGAGTACCTGCGAGCAGCAGTGATGATGAGGTAGCCCAAGTCCACTTCTAGAGCATTTTTGCAGGCTCCGAACACGATGGTGTGGAGGTTTCGAAATCCGCCTAAAAGTGCACATAAACAGCATTAAACAAATCAATGATTAATCCTACAAACTAGTATTTTCAGTGTATCTACAGCTCAATAACAAGTTACTGAATACATGCTGTCCTCACCTGACCTCCAGCTGTCCTCCACCACATGTTGGATCAGCCCTCCCAGGAAGGGAACTCTCACTAATTCCAGCTGCTCCAGGTTTCGCGCTGACGCTAAACCGGTGACCAGGGGAACATATTTCAGGGAGTTTGTTGGCCCTGCACAGTTCCGCATGACAAAGGTTCTCAGGCTCACACACAGAAAGTCCTTGAACGGCTGTGGTTTGGTGAGACGGACCCACTTCAGATAGAGGTGGCGCAGCATGGACACACAGGGGATCTCTGGGACATTCACACCTGCAACAAACAAACACTATGTAAAGTACATAAACAGAGCTAGGGTATATCTGAAACTAGAGCACAGTATGACCTCAAGGGACTTCTGAGCAGACAGGAACACTCTTCAGGCCTGCAAATTCATCACAAACCCATGCACTAACCAAGAAGAAGCTGACTTGAATCCAGTGTGTCTGATTCGTTTACTCCATTGTATTTCAGTTTTAATGTGGAGCCAGTAGCAGAAACAGTCAGTGTTGCAGTGATGTTCCTACATACCTACTAGATGAAGGGTCTGGATCTTTGCAGTTATGGGGATGGTCAGTTTGTTCTCAGCAGGAATGGGAAAAGCCCCATTGCGGTTGCGGAACTTTCCCAGTATATGAACCTGAGGCATGTAGTTCCATATGGCTTCCACCAGCTCAAGATGGGATGTCTCCACACCCTGGAATGAGGTCAAATAAGGTCAGAAATCTCAAGTCAAGGTCCACTGTGACATTTTGATTCATCCGCCACATATCTTTAGTGCCTGTAAGGCAGCTTTTTTGGGCTCTGGATACAGCCCTAATCTCTCCATTCATCCAGGCCTTCTGGTTTGGGAACGATCTGACTGTCTTTGTGATCGCCACCGTCATCAACACACTTACTGATATATGATGTCACTGAAGATGTCTATTCTTCAAGTTTGATGTTGTTATCCTGAATTAACATTTGCCAGTCTGTGTACTCAAAATAGACCTTAACTGATGGTTTACCCCTTTTAATAAGAAGGGCTCAAGAAGAAAGAAGCAGCACCTCAGACAGTTGTTGGTTAGATTGACAACCTGCATGTTATTGGCTCTGTGTCAGAGCTTCTCAAGGTTTGGAGTTGAGTTGGAGTTGACTATCAGCTTCTAGCAGATACATAATGTGCCCTGTTGTCTCTCAGACACAATTTCTACAACTCGTGCAAATTTATTTTTTGAATATTCTGGAGCCTGTGTGGTAAAGCTCCTAAGGCTCTCCGCCATGCTGGCAGGTACATGTTTGTACCAAAATAGTCATGTAACAAAAGAACTATGCTGAGAGTCTCTGCCTTGCATACAAGCTGCCTCTCTCCACAGATAGAACTGGACTTCAGTCCTCTGCTGTCAGTGTAGGACATCTACCCCACTTCTTGACAACTTTGTTATATCTACTCAAATGGCCAAGAAGGTTGATTAAAGTGGGAATGTTGCAATTTGTTCTTATTATTTCTTTAAATTAATAAATATATCTCATTAATTTCTATGCAGGCAAATGTACTGTTTTTTTAACTTCAGGATATTTTCAAATAATTAAATATTAAAGACGTGTACTTTGAGAGATGTGGCCTTAACTATTTGATTAGTCTCTTTGTCATCACAGACATCTCTGCAATAGGATATCATTCTCACACTTCATACTGACCAGCAGACTGGGACAGGCTTGGAGCGCCTCCAGGACTCCAGGTATACTGAAAGCCTCGTAGCCTCTGACTCGTCTCCTCTCCAGGTATCGTGGGTGGAGGCCGTACAGCTGCTCCAGGTCTGGCATTTTCTTCAAAAGGAGCAGAAAGCTGTTGTCCGTAAAGCCTTAACCAAGAAACACAGCACAGTTAAAACCTTTTCTCAGTATGTGAAAAAAAACAGCATTATTTACTACTAAATCAGTTGAAGGTTTCTTAATGCAACATGTTTCTGGACATAAAAAAAAACACAAACCACTACAATAGAAATCTTAGATAAAATTATCCTTTTTGGTATACTTTCTGGATATAGTATCAATTTGAATTAGTATATCAATGCCAGTCCATTCTTTACCTCCAAATACCTTAGCATGTGATTATGAAACACTACTCTTCAAAGTTCCGCCCCCTAGTGGTTTAATGAAACAGTAAAATTATGAATTCAGTAAAACTCTCCCTTTCTTCTTAGTAAATTCAATCCCATTCCAGTCTTAAAGCTATATCTCTCACTCTACCTATTGCAGAAAAAAACATTCCCTCCATCCACTTTAATGAAAGCAGCAACACAGGAATCATTGTTCAACATTTATATCAAGGGCACACTTGCAACCTTCTCACAGCCGCAAAATAAATCTTATCTCCCAAACAGCATAGTAGATATTTGCCCAAAAAATGCAACATGTTTCCATTTATGGTACTTTTCAAAAAGAGCACAAACATATCAGCTTTGTGCTAATGAAAAAACAGTGAAATAAGCTGATATACTGTATGTAAATACCCCTGCAGCTAGTCCAGAACGCTGCCGTTAAGCTACTGAACTTTTCCCAAACTACTTTGCTTTTTTGCTCTCGAAGCTACACTCTGGCACCACCACTGTGCTCTTCTGCCTCTTGACCCCAGGTCACTGTGGTACTCAGAAGACCCTGTGATTTCATCTCCATCAAAGCTGTTCTCTCTTCTGGTCACAGAGTGGTAGAATTAGCTAACTAAGGGTCAGGATAGCAGTCATTCCCATCTTTCACAACAGACTGAAAAGCATCTTTACAGACGGTGATCCAAATCACACGATAGAACTTACTAATGTAATTTATATAAAAAAAACTCGAAACAGTTCTACTGTAGCACTGATCTTGCACTTTGTTACTTGTTTCTTGGGATGCACTGGTTGTGCTGTGAGTTCTTACCTGAAGGCATGTACTCCCACCAGCGACCAGCACATAGATCCACTACCTTGACCACTCGGAGGTACAGAGTTACAGCTTCTCGAAGCTTTCTGGACAGACACTCCATACACATGATGTCCTTCATGGGAAGGTACCTACAAAACCAAACAAAGGTTAAACTTTCAAATGTTTTGCCCCTTTGGCTTAGGTCAAGGTGTCACTCTTAGGCAACTATGGTAGGGTTGGGTCACACAATGATATACGTATATACATCTACATGATATGCATTTAACAACCATCAGAGATTCTTCATACTGCGGTGGCTGTGAGCAGGACTGCTTTAAGACAATACTGGACTTTGATATCATTTCCACATCGATGTGATGTACCTTTATTTTTCAGGTATATCAGAGAAATATTTTTAAATAAAGGAAAAAATAAACATTTTGTACTGTTTTGGTCTTTTTACAACTGTGATATCACTTGTAGAGAAAAAAAAATCATTAATATATCCCTTTATCCAGATATGCACCAAAATAAATGGGGTCTGTTCTGGGCCAGGACCCATCCTCCATTCAAATTTCTTGGAAATCCCATCAATGGTTTTTGTGCAGTCCTGCTGACAAACCAACCAACTAATAAGCTAGAACAGTCTCTCACTCACAGACACTAGCCACCTAAATACAGCTGATTTTTCAAATCAAGATCCATGCATTATTCTCTGAGAAATTAACGAAAATGTGGAAAAATGCCCCATCTCGCAGTGATCGGCAATCATTCCAATCTAATGAGTAGTTTTTGTGTGATCCTGCTGACAAACCAACCAACAGACATAACCTCACTGGCAGAGGTGAAACCACATATTGGAGAATCCCACCCAGCCAAAGAAAACATAGTTATGTACAGAGTAGAATGGTAACGCTGTCGGGCAGTGTACCTGAATATATGACAGAGGACCTCATGGGACAGCTCGTTGATGTAGTCTTTGGACTCACTGGGTCTCAAGACAAGCTGACCTTCACCGCTGCCTCCTACAGGCTGGAGTTTAGAGGCCTTCCTCCGAGGCCCCATCGCTGTTGTGTCACTGCTCAGGGTTATACACACACACACTTCCTTCCTCCCGCAGACTGGAGACAGTTTCCATGAGCGTCAGTTCTGGACAACACATCACAAAGAGGAAAATGGGAGTTAATGGTTAATGGGTGTGGAAAAATGATAGAGACAGGGGCTGCTTCTCATGCCTTATTTCATGTGTCCTCACTCACAGAAATCGATCCTGTCTCTATTCATTTATTTTTGTTCAGAGGAAAACTTAGCCTACCAGGAGGAGGTATGAGCAACACCTTCCTCCACTGAAGTCTTGCTTCAGACAACACCGCCCTTTATTATATGTTTAAAATCCTTCCTGTAAATTCGGCATTAAATGCCATACAATAAGTTATTTCTTTGCAGTTTGTTGTGGCATTGCTGTGCCAGCCAGTGTGCTTCTGTGTCTGAAGTGCGTCTTGTATTTTAATAGCTACATATTGTTTTAACTGATTTAATCATTTACATTATTTATACGATAGAAGACAATATTTCATTGACATTAAAATGTCAAATTTTACAAAAAACAGTACAAAAACAGTTGAAAAATGCATGTGCATTTCATACCACTGTATTTGGTGTCCTCCCTTGCCGACTGAAAATTTTCAGATGAGTTTAAGACTGACTCATTACACCTAATACACACGTGGACAAAATTGTTGGTATCCTTCCATTAACGAAAGAATAACCCACAATGGTCACTGAAATAACTTGAAACTGACAAAAGTAGTAACAAATAAAAATGTACTGAAAATTAACTAATCAAAATCAGACCTTGTTTTTGAATTGTGGTTCAGCAGAATCATTTAAAAAAAACAAACAAACTAATGAAACTAGCCTGGACACAAATGATGGTACCCTTTACTTAATATTTTGTTGCACAACCTTTTGAGGCAATCACTGCAATCAAGCGATTTCTGTAACTCTTAATGAGACTTGTCGACAGGTATTTTGGCCCACTCTCGTGAGCAAACTGCTCCAGCTGTTTCAGGTTTGAAGGGTGCCTTCTCCAGACGCCATGCTCATTCCACAGATGGTCAACAGGATTTAAATCAGGGATCATAGAAGGCCACTTCAGAATAGTCCAATGTTTTATTCTTAGCCATTCTTGGGTGTTGTGTTTCGGGTCATTATGCTGTTGGAGGACCCATGACCTGCGACTGAAACCAAGCTTTCGGACTGGGGAGCACATTTCACTCCAGAATGCCTTGATAGTCTTGAGATTGCATTGTACCCTGCGCCAGATGCAGCAGAGCAGCCCCAGAACATAACAGAGCCTCCTCCATGTTTCATAGTAAGTACAGTGTTCATTTCAGTGCCCTCTTGGTTTAACCAGTGCAACACATTTGCAAGGTCCTGCCAGATAGCAGTTTGTGACTGACGGGATTAGAGGGACTGGTACCACAGAACAATTCTTTCAACATTAGGTCCCGCGCTGAAAGGCCAGCCAGTGACTGTAGCTAGCGCTCACAGCTAACAGCTGATTGAGCTAATGACCCGAGCTAAACATAAACAGCAAGACTGGGGGTTTCTGTTCAAAGGAACATGCAGGGTTAAATGTGAACTGCAGTTAAATGTGACAACACAACAAGTTTACACGAAACACGTACTGAAGTACTTTTGTACTTTTTTTTTGTAGTTTGTAAGTGAAAGTACTCTGAGTTTGGAGTTATAGGCACTTCGCATTAGTGTAAATTTCATCAGTCTGAAGTAACCAGGTACAAGCAGTGATCAGGTGATCAAGTAGTGGCTTCAGGGAACAAAGAGCTCTGTACAAAGACTGAGATACCCAGACTGAGACAAAGACTTTTTTCTACATTGTCTGTTCTATTTTTACATTAAAATTTAGAGTGAACTTTTTCATTTTGTTTTGAACTTACTCCTTTGAACTAATTTACATAGATTATCTATTTCCTGAACATTTTATTGGTGGTGAAACTATGCCACTAATAACTAACAACTATGACAATAAAGTGAAGTAACATCCTTTCAATCGGTGATTGGTATCAGCCGATCCTGCTTCCAGTGATCAATGATCGGCCACGAAAATCCTGATGGGAGCACCCTTCACCCAAATGTGAAGAGCCTCTTGTATTTAACCAGACTTTAGAGCACACTGTCATCAGAGCATGTCTGTGTGTGTGCAGGCTGAGAGAGCTGGCCTGCCCCCCCGAACAGATGACAGCCTCATGAAAGAGTTCTCCCTTATGGATTGAAAGAAGCAAAAATACAGTTTGACATGGAAAAAGATGCAAATCATCGTACAAACAACTTGGACAGTTTGGACCGCATCATTTCCATGTCACGTCTCACGTGTGCGATCTTGCAGAGTGTGACCCCCTGTCATGTAGCGTGGAAACCACAACGCCCTCTAGACTCCCGACTACAACGCACAAAGTTGTGTAGTGTGAACAGAACAGCAATCAGACGACTTTGAAAGTCATGTAATGTGTTCAAGCCATTAGTTGCGTGAGATGATTCCTTTATGCATTATTAAGGATCCCAGTCAACTTCAAGACCCGCCCTACTCCACCTCTGATTGGTTGGCTTCATTGATTGCAATCACTGGGCCTGACTATAACTGTTAACTCACACAAAGCTCTGTTAATATGTTTTCAGCAGTCTTGAGCTACAGTTTTGTAGGTCAACACACTGACCTCTTCGGGCCTCTCTCCCAGTCTTCTCCTGCTCCTGTCGGCATCACTCATCCTCTGGAACCGCTTTTTACAGCTGCAGTTTCTCTGGTGGAGCGGACAGACGGGCTGCCATTGAGCTGTGTTTATCAGGACAACATCTCAGTACACTGCATCAGCTCCACTGCTGGCTGTTTGTTTTCAAACCACCACAAGAAAAACACAAGCACTACCCATTAACACCAGACAGGCAGATGACATGTCAGTTACAGTTACAGAGATTGTCGTGGCCCTGGTAGTCCAAAGGACAAGAGGAAAGGAGATCACGACTGATGAGTGCCTGTTCTTGGCTGTCCTCCTGTGTCCACACTGCCCTGGGTTACCTGGTAGTCCGCTGTACAACCAGAGAGGGGGTGGGAGGGGGTGAATTTACTATTAAATCAGACTAAAAAAGAGACAAGAATTAGCTATCTAGCTTTCTATTTCCTAACCATTTTCAGTGGCTGTCTGGTGTAAATGGGTTGTACTTTTGTTTTTCTCGCAGCCAGTGGTAGGGCTGATGCAGCAGACAAGCCCTAGCTGCCCCAGTAAACACACAACTATGGCCGGCTGGCACAACTGCAGTGTCTCTGGGCTTGTTTGGTGCAGCTGACTGGCCAGCTGTCTGCTCCATCTGAGGAGCCCAGAGACACTCTGACAGTGACGGAGCCACTGAGCTAACAGTTTGAATCAAGCACCAAGAACGCAACCAATGAGGCCAACCAATCAGAGGGCACTTAACTTAAACCTTTTCGACTGGTCTTTAATTATGTTGAAAAAAAAAAAAATGGGTCCGAAAATGAAAAACGATCAATAATTATTGATAATCGACCAATATGAAACCTCTGCTAGACTTCTCAGCCATATCGTCCATGTGTGTATACATTCTGATAGAAACTATCCGCTGCTGGTTCCGCACATGACAGCAGGATGACAGCAGAGGAGAGAGGGCGATGGGAGAGGGATGTCTGCTCCCAGTGACTGAGGCTCCTTCCTGCTCACCGACATTCTGCGACTCAGCTAGTAATTTAACCTGCTAGATATCCAGCCGGCGTCGAAGAGCTCTTGGGCCTTTTGTAGCCAATCTCCAAGAACCATCAGCAAGTGAATGATGAGGACAACAACCTTGTAGCGTGGACGTAGCTGAAGCCAAAGACTTTCATAAACAAAGCACCGTTTACTTCTCAGTGGAAGTTGTGAGCCGTTAGGTGACACCACAGTCACGTTACACGTTAAGTTCAATAGGAAAACACCTCACTGGTGTCAATAAAGAGAGTTAAGCCACGTCCCTGGGAAGCTTTGAGCAAAACCACACAAACATAATGAGCGTTATTTGTGTGACACACACAGTCATATTACACCTCCTCATAAGCAGGTGGCAGTTGGGTTTGATTACAGTATGACAACTAAAGTTAAAAAATGAAGAAGCCCTATTATAACACACAATTTAAACTCGTTTAACGATTCTTGATATAAAGTTCAACCGGGTTTTTTTTTTCTCAAAGCTAGCTTAGTAGTTAGCATTGTTGCAGCTAACATTGTACACAAAGACAAAAACCACACAGGCAAACAATACAGCCCGCACACAGACTAAAGCTGTATCAACTTTAACAAAGCCTTTTGCAATGGGGCAAACCTACCGGCATTTTTCTAACAAAGCCGCTGTGATACTGTTCTTCAGCCATCCTGTGTTATCATCTCTGCCAGTAGCCGATGTGAGTGGCTGACCGATGTGAGTAGCGCATGCGCAAACGCGTCCGCCATCTTGGACAGCTGTGTAGGGCAACACCAGTCGGACAAAAAACACGCGTCGACCAACAAGTCCGAATATTTAAATCTCCCTGAATTTCAGAATATAGGCTGGACACACTGCCTGCGAGTGAGCCACAGCAGCTGAGAAACACAGCTTTCAGTCACCACACAAGCAGCTGGTGTGGACACGGGTTAGGAAGTGGTGTGTGTGTGTGTGTGTCCCTTTTCTTTTAATGACAGCACGCACTTAGGCTGGCATGTAGTCTGAAAACCTGATGATGAAATATGCAGGTTCTTGCTAAACCTGATGATGAGGTCCATGACAGTCGTGACGCCTCGAGGTGTGTTTGGGCTCATTATCCTGCTGCAGTTTGAATCCTTCTCCACAAAGATGCAAACCAGGAGGTGCAGCATGTAGGCTATCTGAAGAATGGAGTTGTACTTCTGCTTAGTCAGGGTGGAGTCGGTTCTGTCAGGTGTAGAAATCTGACCGTTTACAAAGGAGCTCAGTCGATCAAACCACAAATTTGCTTAAATTTGTTGCTGACCCAGAAATACTTACACGTCATAACACAACTGTGTTTTTAAATGTTTCTGAATCCTAAAACTTTACGTAAAAACATTAAAGAAAAAAAAAACTGTATTCACCTTGATAATCACATGAATTAGGGTATCGTTCCTTAGTTATGGAAAGATGAAGCCTTGGAGCTGTTTGGAGATGTTGTTGAAATGTTGTTCGTTACTGCAGGCTGTGAATGCACTGTAGGGTTGTCTACTGTTCCGACTCGTAGACTAGGCGGAGGCCTGCACAGCATACATTGACATTAAAGCGTGCCCAAATAATAAAATTGGTTCCATTCAGGTATTTATGTCCGGTATTGAAAATAAGTATTGAAAGTGGTCATTAATGACTCAAGCAGAAGTGTTTCCATGGCACCTAAAGCAAGATTTACAGTTGTGGTCACATCTAAATTCACATACACTTGTAAAGAACATGTAGGTCATGACAGTCTTGAGTTCCAATGATTTCTACAACTCTCATTTTTCTGTGATGAATGAGTGGAACACATACTACTTTGTCAAAAAAGAGGTTTGATTCAACAATGAATTTGTCATATGATTAAAAATCTGATCATATCTGTTGGGTCAAACATATACATACAATAATTCTAATAATTGCCTAAATGTCCCATGGCAATTTTCAACTCAATGAGGTGCTTGGAATGGACCTAATCGGCCCACTCAAAGAGACACCAAGGAAAAACCAGTACGTTTGGACAGTGACTGAGATGTTCAGCAGGTGTGTCTTTGCTACCATTACCATAACTTAATCTCTTAAATCAAATCAAGTAAAATCAAATAATTTTATTTATATAGCCCAAAATCACAATCACATTGCCTCAATGGGCGTTACAATCTGTACAGTGAACAACATCCTCTGTCCTTAGAACCTCGATTTGAGTGAGGAAAAACTTGCCATGTTGAGAAAAAAACTTTTAACGGGGGAAAAAAAAGATGGAGTGTATTCAAATATTTGATCAAACCGATCGGTTGACCTTTAAAAGTGAATGTGGGTGTATGCTGCAACGACATTTACACCTTGCATCTTCTGAAATTCCTGTTCCTACTTTCCTCTCCCAGCGTTCCCTCAGGTGTTGTGTACATAGAGCAGACTGAGCTGCAAACACATCTACAAACAGAGACACTTGACACTTTTTTGGTCTAAGTTTTCTTTGTTAAGAGGGACAGAAGTTCATCAGGAGAGTTATAAGTTTCAAAGTGTGGAATGTTTCCTCTGACATAGTCCCTACTTTGTGAATACCTGGAAAACTGTGATCACTGAAGTTTGTTTGAAGTTGAATAAATGAAGAAAATACATTACCGGTATACAGATGGTTCACGGTAACCAGTCCTTTCCCATTCCAGGTTGAGAAACTAGCATCTAATTGTGAGGGAGGAAATGCATTATTATACCAAATGGGGGCCAAGATAGAAGTTAATGAACTAGGTTTTGACATAGTCTTGTTAGATTCGGTGTCGAGACACAAGCCCTGCTTCACCTGTGCATTCTGGGCTTTCTTCCAAAATTTGGAGAAAAAAAAGAAAAGAAAGGACAAGACGGACACTGGACAGCAGTTAAGGCATTTTAATGTGGGAAATTATCACTTCAGCTCAAATACTGCTGGTACAAATTGATAAGACAACCACAAACATTTAAAGCACTTTGTTTTAATCAAAAGAAAAGAGATATACTTCTGATGAAGTATTGTGTTGAATGAGTTGGTATACATCATGAGAGGTATACAAACTTCCAAACTGCATCTTGCTCTGGGGCTAGGGTCATTCATACCTATTCTCTCTTTTGGTTTTATAGTTTTGAAGGTTTTTTTCTCTGTCTGTTAATATAAGAGAGCACAGCTGAAGATATTACAGTAAAGGACGGACAGAAAGAAAAGGGATGCCACGCAGCAAAGGGCCGAGAGCAGGAATCAAACCTGGACTGCTGCTAAGGACTCAGGGCCCAGAGCTCCCTGCAGTCTTCCTCCTCATTTAGGGACAAAAATCACTCTTCAATTGGAAGTGTAATTATACAATTTTTTAACCCAACACCAGCTCACAGCAGACCTCTTACAAGTGCGAAGGAATATTACATACCCATGTGAAAAATAATTCACTGTCAGGTAACATAACTCAATTCTAGTAGAGGTGATTTGATATAAAGATAACTAGCTTTATTTATTTGTCTTTCTACATTTTTTTATTACAAATTGCCATTTCTAATATATGGGAATATATATTTATATTGTCACTTGTTTGTAGAACATCCTGAGTGTGAGGGTGCACTCCAATTTGATGTTTAGAAAAAAAAAAAGGCCAAAGAATTATCCCCATCACTAGTGGATCCAGCACGTAGGAGCCATTCATATGAATGCTGCAACATGTTAATCTACTACAGTGGGAGTCCTGACGAATAATTTAACTAGCTTCAGTTCAAGCCGCCTTCAGATTGAATAAAGTCACATAACAATGAATCACTATTACATTCAGTTCATAGGCATACAGGTCAATAGGCAGTGGTTCAGCAGTGTAAGGCACATTGTATATGGAGAAGCAGAGTGGGTGGAGCTGCAGGTCCTGCTGCAAGTTTTCACCAAGTAAAGAATCATTTCAAACCTTCTCTTTGAATGTAAACTTAATTGCTCAAGGACTACTTGAATATTAAAGCACCTATAGTGGGATGATATTACAGTTGCATAAAAGCATTTATATATTGTTTATGCAGTAACAGACATGCTGTTCAGCAGCAGCACTCTGATAATATCAATCACGTACAGTCTGGATGCTTATATCAATACTTTGCAAGCCGGACCACAACAACTGATGGGAGAGGCCTCCTGCAGCAGCTATTAAACACTGGTTTACTGGTGAAACCTGAGATCTCAAGCATGCCTGAAGGAAAATTTCATCTTGCATATCTTGAAAATCTAAATTGGAAGTTTTCTATCTTGCATGGCATAATAGTGTTATTAATTACAAGCGTGCTCTTAATGCTACTAAAAGAGAACATTTCTCTGGCCTACTAAACAATAATAAACACAACCCCAGATTTCTCCTCGACACTGTTGGCTAAACTTCTTCATAAACCACAGTCTGTGAGCTGTGCACTGTTTACTGCAAATTATTTCTTAGTTTTCTTTTGCGACAGAATTATCTCTTCATCTCTGGCTTCCTCTGCAAAGATGATGTTAAATATCCGTATGCTGAGTCACAATTAGTGCCAGCTCTTAACATTTTTTAAAGTATCTCTCTTGAGACCTTCCCCTTTTCTTTAAAGTCTTGGAAAGAGTTGTGTCCCAGCAACTTTCATACTACCTATTTATTAATATGCAATGAAGAAATGGATGCCAGAAAACTTCCTGCTCCTGAATTCGGATAAAACTTAGATGGTGGTCATTGGCCCCACTTTGATCAGATGATGGTAACTCTTGACAACTGTGTTATTTCTCAACTGTTAAGAATCTTGGTGATACATTTGATTCTACCCTCTCTTCTGATCAGCACATCAAAGAATTTACCAAGATCGCTTTTTACCACCTGTGCAACATAGATAATGCCAATGCCTTATTTCCAGGTCTGCTGCATGAGAGCACTAAAACTCTTCAAATGGTTCAGAATGTTGCAGCTCGAGTCTTAACACGTACAAGGAAAGTTGATCATATTACACCAATCATCTCATTGCGTTTAAAAAGTTTTTTAGTCTTAGATCCTTGGCGCAAGCGCACTGCCACCAGCAGCGAAAAAGAAAACTGTTGTTGGAGACCTGCTGAAGTCACAGACAACCACCTGAGCTGATACCAAACTCACACGCTACCTCCAGGAGGACCCCATCAACTCCACTGCAGAACCACTCACCTGGTAGCGTGATAACCAGGGTAGGTTTCATTTGCTCTCCAAAGTCGCCCCCAAGTACATAAGTACAACAAGCTCACTGATGAGCTTCTCTAATGTGAAGTCTAGTCTTCACATTAAATCCAAATTGCAAATGTGGGTAATTAAATCAGTGAAGTCTGGTGAAGTGGTAAAGTCTGCGCCCCCAGCGGACTCTCTTGAAGCCTGCAGAAAGTCCGCTTGAGGGCCTTGTGGACTAGATGAATTGTAGTTTTGGCCCTCAGCAGTCGCAGACTTCCCACAAACGCACCTGCCAATCCTGAGAGTAATAGAAGACATTTTGATGCAGCCATAATGTTGTTGTACAGCTAAGCAGTACTGTAAAATGTGTCTCATTCAAAGGCAGAAAAGGCAATGCACTAGGCACTCTTGATCATATTGATCAGCACTGCATAGTTTAACATTGTGATCTGAGTTTTGTGAGTAGTGTGGTTTCACATGCTGCTTTTATTTTTCCAACTTTACTGAGCAAACCAAGCGTGCATTTGTTCACCTAGTGTGACATCAAGTGGCAGTAAATGACGTACACACCCTGTCTATTTATGCCTCGTGTTGTAAAAGGTGCAATAATCTAATTTTAAAGACCAGCTGAGACCACATTTAGTCACCCCCTTTATGCATTCAAAAATACTGTCAAAGCGATGTTAAATGTATTGTTAATAACTTTATTAACGAAAGAAGAAAAAAAAGGAGAAGCTTCAGGGAAATATCAGAAATGCTCTTTTTTTCGGTGTCTGGAAAGGTGAGGCCAGCAGGGCAACGAGAGGTGGCGTAAACAAACTTCAGCTGTAGTTTATGTGCTGTGGGAAGACAGTGGGCTGTCAGAAGTAAACTGAATAAGACCATGGCAGCCTCTAAACTGACTGTGCTGCAGCTGACCTGCTATATACTCTGCAAACTGACATCAGTAGTGCACCTTTACCCAGTGAGTGTTTGTTTTGTGGCTTCTTCTACTAGCTCAGGCGCAGGATGAGACAGGTGTTCTTATCTGTTATTTAGATAAAAAGGAGACTTTAGCAGGTGTGATATGATATATATCATCTAGCAGAGTAAGGTAGAACCCCCGACCAATTCTATCTCTTCCACTTACTTAAACTGTAAGATATAACATATCATTCTCAAGTTCTTATACCGTTTGCACAGTGTAATGGCTGTAGAGAAATTACACCATTGGCGCATAGAGTGGTTCACTAAACCTTTTTTTCGTTATGCTATTCAGTCGGCCAATGGGCTGGATTTTTCCTGCAAAAACTAAAAGTTTGAATTACAGCACAAAGGAAGCGCATCTGCCATTGCCCAACCAAAACAAGAGGAGGCATTGTCAATATCCCATGGCAACGGTGGAATAACTGAAAACTCGACAATGCCAAAGAAAAATAACCCCACATAACGGAGGAGGCAAACAAAGTGAAGGGCGAGAGTGACAGAAACTGAGGTAAAACCAAAGTGAAGGGACAGACATTCACACGATGGAGAGCGCTCTGGTGTTGTGTCAAAGTCTGTTCCCCCAATAATATGTGATTCCTCTTTCCACCAGGACTTGGCACGATTCAAAACTGCCATTCATTCTACTACATCATATGTTCACATTATCTACTTAATTAACCTACCTACTCATTACTACAACCACTAAGGATGTGTTTTGCTTTGGGCAGTAGCCGAGCTGTTAGCGGTAGCCAACAGTAACACCACAGGGACGTCAGGAGGGAGGATTTAAAACGCTGTCCATTCCTGCTTTATATAGGGACCTACTTCATTTGTTGGATCATTGTTAAAAATTTCAATAAATTAGTGGATACATAATGGATTATGTTACAGGACCTTGAAAAAGTTTCACCAGAATGACTTCCAGACACCCTGTATGCCTGAAATAACTGCTCCCACTTTGCTACTCCATAATTATAATCTCATGGTTCAGGTTCAGCCACACACAAACAAACAACTTAACAAACAGAACAGAGACAAGGGCCCGTTTATGGTCTCAACAGTTTAAAAAATAAAGATACATACTGAGATTTGTGTCCAGTGGGAGCTGGGCAAAACTGTTCCTAAACAATTTAAGAAACTCTAAATTTCGATTTTGCAAAATTCTAATCAAGAAAATACCTTTTGGCACAACACAGTCTTGACTGAACAATGACAAGGAATCAACTGCCTAAAGAGTCTTTGTAAAGGCACATTGTGTATGTAAGTGAGTTGACACACATGAGACTTTTGGCTCATCAGATCTAAAGACAAACCATGGCTTAGAAAAGAGAAGTGTTGCATCCTTGCCATGGACAGCACCCTGCTTGTTGACAGCACTTCATGTCGTCAGGTCCACGCTTGCAGTGATGCTGAAGGACGCTTGCTGGTCAGCTTTAACTCATCAGGAAGCTGCAACAGACGGACAAATTCAGCCAGTTGGAAGCAAGGCATTGTCTCAGCCAATCAGAGTAGGTCAAATGAGATAAACATGTAGAAATGAGTCTGTCTTTACCTGTATGGATACCCATGGTACTTTGCTCTGAAAATAGACAGCAGCCAACTGAAGAAAAGCATCACCAGACCAATACCTGCTACACACATAACTGAGACACACAAACACACACAGTTTTGTTAGACGTATGCTACAATACTATGTATGTTATTATATTTGTGCACTTTCATTCATAATCAGAAAGTTCATAAGAAAATTATTTTAACTACTTTAAATTTTAACATCAGTGATAAATGGCAAGAATTCACTGCAAAGGTCAGCACATTTTCAGACCTGCAGTTTCTTTAGTTATTCTCAATTGAACAATCACAAGTCCCATCCACCCGTAGTTACTGCTGCTAGGTCGGACAAGCTTGACAAGAGGATATATGGTGATGCCGGTCCTGTTTAGCAAGGTGCTGCGGTGTTTAATAGATTTATAGTTTATGGGAGTCAGGCAACAAAGCTTCAAGAGGCCGTCAGCAAGGACCATAGCTCACGATGGAAGGATATATTCGCTGTGTTGAGATTTATAAACATGGCAAAACAACGCAACTACAGCTGCTACAGACCCTGCCACTGCTTGTAATCGTAGCATCCGTCGGCGGGCAACTGATTTTTTAAAAAGGAAAATAGCGGCTGGGGAGGTGGGCAAGTCATCTTATCTGTGTAAGCCGGACCACTAACACCGGGAACACAGACTACCATGGCACAAGTCATTTATATGGAGAAACGATTTGCACTATTAAAAACTAAAAATGCATACAGCTGTATACTTGTGTTTGCATGTACTTTGTTGTTGTTGTTGTTGTTAAATATGGAGAGAATTAACCAGAAGTGCTTCCAGGTGTCGGGCAAGAAATAAAGTACAAATGTACTTCATTTGTTAGTTCAGTGCAAAGTTTCAATAAATTTGGCTATTTAAGAGTGAAAAATTACACTGTTAAAAACTAATCATATCAAAATGTATAAAAACTGCTGTTCGCATTTTTTATTATCATGTTAATAATGGAAATAAAACTGAAGTTTTAGAAATGTTGTGTTTTCTTGTAGTGCTTGAGTGCTGAAGTGGCCCTCCTGTGAGATGTCAATACAAGCAGTGGCCCCAAGCTAATTTGAGTTTGAGACCCCTGATACAAACAAAACCAGCACTGGGCACATATGAGTTTAACTGTGAACAGGTACATGTGAGTATTAAGCTTGCTCATCTGTACATAGCACATAGACTCCAACTACAACAAATATCCTGATGCATGTAACTAGAACGCAAGCCAACTGAAGGGTTTGCTGTGAGAGATGGGATCTGATGGGCGCAGACCATCACACACACGCACAGCAATTCTCCAGACAGTGCATCAGGTGATCTTGGTTAGATTATCTATAATCATTATGGAATTGACTAAATTAATAAAAATGTGCTACTTTGGATCCAATGCAGCTGCCTCTCTGTGTGTGGGTGTGCTGATGCCATTGATGACACATGGTTAGTGCTTGCAGGATGCATAAATCACCTAAACCAACCAAAGTATTTCCAGCAGGTGAGAAACGTGCCAGACATGGACATTATTGTGAGCCACACGTGTGAAAGACTCAAACTGAGTAGAGACAGGCCAGCAGAGTACTGATGAAAGGCATTTTTTTGAGCAGTGACCATTTGGACACCTTTCAAAAATGATATGGATACAAAAAAGCTGAGGTGTGTGTGGAACATACTCTTTCTCTTCCCAATGTCCATGTCAGAGGTAGCAGCCTCACACAGCAGCACCATTCCCATGGTTACAGCAGCATCTGACAGTGAGGGTCAAGGTTTAGACAACAGATGCATCCACTAGAATTGAACAGTTACAACCCACCAGTCGACATTTTCAGGTCAGGCCTGCAATGGTATAGGTTGAACAGGGGAAGGGAGGTTGTCTGCAGTCACATCATAAACTGAATGGAACCGATGAATGAAATGAGAAGAGCGAAGAAAATCTGCAACAAGACAGCCAAATCACTAATCTGATCCTCTGAGGATGAGGTCTGTCTGGCCTTGTTTTTATCTGTGCACTTTACAAAAGTTAACATATATATGAGAACCTTTGGTCTAGTCACAAGTATTCAGTGTGTGCTGACTATTTATACAAGAAGGAAGGATACTGAAGAGTAGGACGATGTGCGTCTCAGCCACAAACTGGGCTTGACTGCTGCCGTGGATGTAACTCTGAACACAAACAGACAGTTAAATACCATTCTGATACATGTTCACATATTTTATAAATTATGTTCATCATATTATTACATTTCATTTTTAAAGAGGATACAACCCAGTTTTCCAAAAAAGTTAGGATGCTGTTTAAAACTAAAACCGAATTCAGTCATTTACCAACAACAGTTTTTCACAGTCTTCCGTAATCCATGTAGTAATATCCTTCATAGACTTATATGTGAAGTACACAACTGAGCTTCAACAGTTCCACAGACAAACATTTCAGTGTTCATAACTCAGATACACATGTCCATGAGTGAAACCATTGAAGCAACAAATATCCTGTTGGGCTAAATATATGAACCCATATTTCATCATCCCCAACTCATTTTCTGAATTTTTTGAAGCATTCCACAACATTGCTAGTCTTCTGTTTCCCATGTCCCAACTTAAATGAAACATGCTGCTGGCACCGAATTCTCAATGAACAGAGATTTACAGGCTTTGTATCATTTTCAACTGAATATGTCAAAAAGGTTTCGCAAATCCCAACTTTTTTGGAGATGGATTGTATGTTGTAAATAGTGCATTTATGTCTTACAACTTGTCCAGTGCTGGGGTTCTTGTGTGCATAAGGTGGTCCTCTGATGTGGTTCCACATCTGGCCTGAAGTCATGATTAGGACAAAGCACTGATACACAAAGAAAAAGAAACGCACAGTGGCAAAAGGAATGCATTATAAAAAAATAATGACTTCTGTTTGCTTTTCATTTTGGAATGAAACACCTTTCTATTTGGGGTCATCTACAAGTACATGGCTAAACAGGTGAGCTAGCTCCTGAGGTAAATACTCAGCAGTCCACTTACATCTGGAGGACACAGAACACTCCTTTGAGAACAGCAATGTACACAGCTGGTCCAGAGAAGACAGATGGTTTGAAAGAGATGTGACAGAATGCATTTATATCAAACTAGACTGACCAGTCCTAACAGAGGAGGTGGCCTAGGACACCACTCATCAGTCACTTACAGTGCAGTCCTAAGTGTACATTCAGACCAAATCCAGTGGTGCAGCGAAATGCCACAGGCTTGTCAGGCAGTGTGGCAGTGTCACTCCATGGTCCGTGTGTGAGACATCTTGGGAACCCCCCGCTGATCTGCTGCTATGTTGTTATGCTACTAGCATGCTGGTTTGTCCTCATCGACGGATCAAAAATAACAGTTAACAGCCAGGATGAGGAAGATCATTACTAATTTTTTTAATCTGAACACAAGACCAAACCGATGCCTCTGCCACAGTCTGTTAAGCATGCCGGTCCTACAGTGATCATTGGCATCCACAGATGCATTTTAACCTGGTATACAATGCCAAACTGAGTGAATACACATGACACATGCTGCAAGTCTGATCGCCTGTTTATGTGATTGACCACTTTAACATGACACTGGGCTGCATTTCTCCAAAAGTCGAGTCCGTTTCAACTTTTTCGTAGCCAGTTGCTTTTTTTCCCCGGAGCCCCGTGTGGCCAGCACAGTTGCTGCCAAAATGGACTTCCCATACTGAAAAGAAATGGGAAAAGCTACGTTTTTGCCACTCCGCCAGATTTGGTCTGAAACCCGCCTAAGTTCTCTCCCCAGACAGCTTAACACCCATTCACAGTTGGACTCAGATGAGCCCAACGACTCTCATGTGACCTCAATGACTTTGAAAGGGTTTAACAAAACCACAAGGGTTAAAGGTTTGCCTTCATTTAGTAGATAATTAGACACACTATGACATGAATGGTTGAGAAACTTCTCAGACAAAGGCTGGTACACAGTCAGCTCAAAGCATTCTACTTCCTGTTCTTAAAAGCTTGGTGGAAACCTACATGGATTGTGCTGGGTGGATGCGAGTGTGTTGAATATTGTTACCAGTGCAGAGAAGGCCCAGACACTCTTGTTAAAGAGGAATTCCAAATTGTGTCTCCGTAAATACGCCAGGCCTCCAATCACTGCAAGGAGGAAGCCTAGCAGGAGAGGCCCTGCGTAGTTGGGAGGACGAATGACACGGATCTGAAAAACAAACAAAAATGTAGAGTGTCATTAGAGGCTCCCACCGTGAGAGCTGTGTTGAAGTTCAGAGTATAGATTTAATGGTTTACTTAATCAAAGCCAACACAGTGAATGGATCACATTTAGGGGCCTAGAGGGTTATACCCGGGGTCTAACAAAAATACACAAATGTAATTGTATTCAGATCTACTCATGCCCTAATTATAGTGTAGTGATATCGGAAACCTGTTCATTTATGCATTCACACAGTCAGTGATTTTTTTTGTCAGCTGCCCTTCCCGTATTTGGCATCTGTACTGTGTTGCTCTTAGCCTGGATTGTGTGTTTAACTTCTTTTATTTATCTAATTTTATAGTTTGCTCTTTGTAAAATAATGTGCTCTGCTTCCGACAGACTATGTTGCAAATACCTCACCACTAATGTGAACAAACTCATGGCTAGGAGCGGGAAAACTTGGTCGTGATCATTAGGGTTCGTAAAACCAGTTAACATAAATATTTTATATATTCTGTTATATTCAGCATAATTGATAATTGCCTCAGGTCTCGCAGATTTAATGTTATCTTATGCAATTACCTGTACATCAGTCCTGTCTGCCACCCATCTTGCCAGCTGCTCAGCGGCAAAGCCTCTGACCTGCAGCTCATAGGTGTCAGACTTGCGAGGTTTCCCTTTGGATGGGAAGTGGAGGAAGGTTGGAGCAGAATTCATATTGAGCTGCAACACAAACATTTAAATACAGGCAAAACATTCAGTATATTCATTCACATATTTCCCCTAGATTTACTAAATAACACATTTCAATTCAAAAGGTGCAATATGTAAAAGTCATTGTTTAAAACAATTTAGAAAATACTAAAATTCTCAACAGAATATAAAGAAATATTCATATCTCAATAAGTAAAGCTGTTTTACTGATTACTGCCAGCGCTGCAGCACCATCATCCATCCAGAGAACTTGTCAGTGTATCTAGCAAAACATCAGATGTGTCAGCACTAATGGAGTGTCTTTTGACCAATTTAAAGCCAGATACAATTTAGAAATGCACAATAAAAAAAAATACAAAAGTGATCTGAAATACCAACATCAAATGTGTTCTGAGGTATCATATCAAGACCTTTAGAAATAAGCAGGTAAAGAGTATGACCATCATGACCAGACCGAGTAAGTCTTACAGACCCTCAGAGACTGAAGGTCTGCAGGTTTTCAGTCCAACCAAACACTCAGCTGACTGACTAGCTCCTCCTTTAATGCAGAGGGTCTATCACTGAAATTAGCTGGTCCAATATTTGGTTGGACTCAAAGCCTGAGGCCCTCATGTATGGACAGCAGGAAGAAGAAAAAAGTTGGCTCACCATCTGAAAGACGTCTGACCCTTCATCAAAATCGACAGATGCAAAGAAGACTTTGTTAGTGAAGGCTGAGGAATAACGCCAGGAGTTAGCCAGCACCTGGAATTCTTCATCAGCTTGTCTGAAATGAAAAGACACATTCAGCCTCATAGATTACTATATATGTATATATGTATGTAAGTATATGCTCGTGTCTCTCACCTGCAGACCCCACACTGTCTCTGTGGCTGCAGTGCTGTAAACATGATTAACACAGAGTAGTTTCTGGGAGGAGCCTTGACAAAGCGACGAAACTTATCTCCATTCATCCTGATGACTGAACGCTTGGAGGTCCACTCCATTAGCTGAGTTACCTTCTCCGACAGCAGAGTCTACAAAAGACACACACACAAAGACGGCTGTTTGAGTTAGACACCAAAAAAATGAAAAACAGAGGACAAAAGTCAGGAGTCATCCTGATACTACTGGCCTCATACAGTTTGTTGAAGAAGGTCGTACAATACATCCAAGATAGACACAATGCTAGAATGGAACACGTCGGGAGGATTCCTGGTGGCCAGACAAGCTGATTATGTCTCAGACCACTGTTAAAAATACTAAATGAAATGTTTAAATCAGAGAGAAAAGACACAGGCCAGCTACAGTCCCTGTAGAACTGCAGACTGTAGACTGTACCTGCTTGAAGGTGTGACTTAAAGCAATGCGTCTGTCCTAATCCCTGCAGTACTATTGAAGAATCACAGCTACCAAAGTGGCTCCACTAACTCGGTTACAAACATGTTTCATTTCCTATAACTTCTTTACAATAAAAGCCCCCTGCTACTGAGTCATTTAAAAGCTTTTATTATAAAGTAGCATTACAGGAAATTAATTTTCACCAGCAGTAGCTAAACATGACTCCTGAAACAGCTTTAAGTGAACACGACGAAACAGTAAAACACAGCAGATGTCTGAAAGTACAAACAGGATGAGAGAAACTAAAGAGATTCAGTTAGAGGCTACAGAAGTCCTGAGAGCTGAAGACACTGACTTTTAAAAACATCTGTCTCTCAGGCTGTCTGCACAGACATGAGTTCAGTATCGATTTTAGGGGCAGACGGGTGCTTGTTATGGGTTGGCTGCAATCACGAGATGTCACTGTGGCCCACTTGGGAGGCGGTGCTGCCGCGACTTGGCCCTACTCCAGAGCAGGTACATCACCGGCGTGGCTCGGCTCAACTCTGCGCAGTGCATTGGTAATGGAAAAGCAAATCAGCACGGCTCGATTTGACTTGGCATGGCCAAACACGAAAAAAACATAGAAGGGCTACCCTCGGCATGTGATATCTACTTTTCCAGAGTTTGTGTGTTATAAATCTTAATCATGTTATGGAAAGCAGAAGATGCATATGCGTAGAAATGATTTGGATAATGAAGACCACTATCTTTCCAGAGATTCGTAATGACAAAATGAAGTCCAGTCAGAGCTCTGATGGAAATGCAAAATGCAAATGTACACAAAAACATCTATTTGAATATGCACTGCCTGAACAATGGAAGTGCAACTGACTTCCTCTTGAAACTGAACACTGTTTTTAATCATTATCCCAGTCCGCCCCTGCCAGAGTGCATACCTCCGCCAAAGCCCGACAGTCCCCTTTAATTCAAGCCTAATTCACTAATTCAATAGTCCTTTATCACTCTGACTTTTAAACCACCCATAGCTGCTTTACCATAACGTAAGCTCACCACAGCCCTGTACTACAAAGCCAGGTTGACACAGCCAGGCTTTCTTTAGATGAGCTGGTTCAATAAAACCTAAAACCTCGTTCAGAGATATTGGTTACCATGATGGTGGTCATTAACTTTCTTTCTTAACTCAGGCTTTCTTCATCAGACTGTAAGCAGCCCTATAAAAAGGGGCATTTGGCGTCATTTGACTCTTCTGCACAAAATGTAAGAAAACTACTTCTGATTAAGAATATGAGAACATATTCCGCAAAAAGTAACACTGTTGCTGCAAATAAGGCATGGAAATTACTAATTGTGTAAATTCACAAATACAGTGCCTATAAAAAGTAGTAAAGGGAACCATGGTCAATATAATTTGGCTTTTTTGACAAGAATTTACTAACTACTGACCTGAAGGGGGTGAATATTTATGCATTTATTTTACATTATATATTTTTAATTAACTGACATTACTTTGTAGAAATCTGTTTTCACTTTGACATTAAAGAGGTTTTGTTGTAAATTTGTATCAAATTATATTGACCATGATTCCATTTACAAAAGCAATAAAAGGCAAAAACATCCAAGGGGCTGAATCCCTTTTATAGGCAGTGTAGTATTTATTTTACCACTCAGTGTCCTCTTAATGCCTACTGCTCATTTCTAATGGGACAACTGCACATTACTGAGCTCTCAAACAGTAAACTTGATCCAGAATATTTAATATACTCAAGAATTGCATCAAGGTCTGACACTGATCTAATAAGGAATACATGGTATTCACGTTATTGCCATATCAAAGTTAAATCATTTTCATTGATTAAATATAATCTGTGATTAATACCAATAAACCATAATATCTTTTTAATCTGCATTCTATTAGCTGTAGTACAGCCTATAGCCTACCAGCAGACAACAGCAAATCAGGACCAAGAATAAACATAACATTATGGTTCGAAGGAATTTCCCCACATTTCATAGGCAAATAAACATCATAGGCCAGCGATTGAAAAGATTACTTTTAATAATCAACTTTTTTATGTAAGGCATAATTTATAGCCAGTGTGTATAAATACTGGTAACATTATAAAACACATTCTGTTGTTGAGTAAGAGCAAAAACAACCTTCCAAATGAAATAAAACAATATTCTGCAGCAATATTACTGCAGCACTGATAGAGGTTGTAAAGAAAATAATAAAAAAAACGCAACGCAATACATACAGTATCTGTAACTGCTGTAATTGCATAGCTTCATACAGTGGCATTATTGTAACGTTACAGCTCAAAGTTCGCATGCATATATAACGCATTCCCTCAGCTGAAAATACGTACGACTGGGTACTAGTGCCACTACTTATGGAGAGACACTATTATCATTTGTGTGTGCACAAAATGAGAAAGTACTTTTACTAAACAGTACTTGAGTATAGTTTTTGGCTGCTCTACCCATCTCTGGTGGTAACATGTGGCCCAGACCACCTCTGAATTAGGTGCAATGTGTCTTGGAAGTGTTCACACATGCAGTTAGAGATGCCTACTTGTGATCGGATCACTCAGGACAGATGTTGATACTCAGCTCTTTCTTACTCGCTCACTCTCCAGCTAGAGGAGTAAGCTATGCTGCAACATTATCTACAACTTCAGTGAGTCAGAACTATCCTTCTGGACATGAAAAGAAAAAAAAAAACAATGATGATAAAGATTAGCAGGAATTGCCATCAGGTAAACGTGTTCTGAAATAATAGTAAGATAAGTTGATGTGCGAGGTTACAGTCTATTTCTCTCCGTCTTTCTGTCTTGTAAACCTAGCTGGGTCTGTCTACCAGCCACATACAGCTCTGTGTTCTGTGACTTTGTGCTTGACAAACGTGAAACTGAAATTACAGGTCGACAGATAGTGGATTTTTAAATGGTTGAGCATATCCCTCCATGTTAAATGGTGACGTACTTCCCCATGCGGTCGGTGGAGGCTGATGGCAACTATCAGAGCCAAGTTCAGCAAATAACAATAGTTTGTAAAACATCCTTTCGTTGCCGATAAATCATTCTAATCGATTAATAGGTCGACCTCTAACTGATATACAACTCACACTATTTATTACGTTTGATAACAAAGACATAACCGCGTCACATGTGAACACGCATTCATAAGTGCATGCACAAAATTAAACTAGTTTTCTATCAGCAACCTCTGTGTGGACCAGTGCAGACTATATGGACATGATGGCGCTCCTTTTACATGCACATAATTTTAAAGCAAGACAATCAATATCTGGTCTCTCAATCAAGGGTGACTTACAAGTACAACAGCACGTAAAAATATACTTTTATAAAACACAAATTGGGCCAATTCAGTCTCAAGAAGTACTGAAATATTGCACTTGAAAGCATACTCTTAGTAAATTCACATTAGTATACTTACTACATGCATTTATCAATCTTTACACGGAGCTAACTGACCATGACAGCCCATTGCAGAAAACCACATGTCCATTCATTTGTTCTATATTCAAGAAGATGAAAAACACTCCTGACAGCATTAGCTCAGTGTCACCTCCTGCAACCTGATGTTTAAAATCCTCATGTGATGAATCATGTGATGATCGTGAACATTAGGAAAGTATGCATTATTGCTGTTACGAGAAACGATGTTTAAGAGGTACTCATGACTCAGACTTGACTGATCATCTCACTTTTAGAGGCTGGGTTCCAACTACATTTCACTACCTGGCAAATGTCCACTAACCTTCACTGTGCACAGCTTTGGCAATGAGGGCAAGTCTTGTAATGAAGGGGGGTGGGTCATGATGTGGAGGCTATTTCGATTATTAGAAGCATCAATGCGGAGAAACATATCTAATGAATCTGACTCGATTTCCTTGACCTTCGTGATAAACACGGATGTGGTTGAAAGTGTTGATAAATGAATGACGCGTTCTGATTACGAGAAGAAGAGCAGCGAAGGCTATCTGAACTCTGGCAGGGAGTACACTTCCCGAGTTGGCTGAATAGGAAGTGGTGATAACAGCAGTCTCACCCCAGCTCGTCAAACAGCGACAGAACTGTCGGTCTCAGGTTTTTAACAAGTTCTGGGACAGTTTGCTCTGTTTAGCTCACCTGAACTGAACTGAAAGGTGACGGTGTGCTGAAAAACAGTTCTAAGTGGATCCACCACCGTCAGACTAGTCCAACAACACGTTAACATCCAGTGCTATGGTTCAGCATACGTTACTGACCGTCAGTAAGCGGCAAATTAATGTTATTTGGTGAAAACTAGTTAACGTCACTTACCTGTTGCCATGTACAACCACACGTTAGCTAATTTGTGGTTGCAGCTAGCTTAGCTTCTAATATTGACAAGTGACGATAGTCAGCTTTGAAAACGTTATCAACCTTCTCTGCTTTACGACAAGAAAGGCATGTTACCTCTTTTTTCTTCTGTGCGTCAGAAAGGTCATAGTAGAAAAATGTGAGGACAAACAACGAAATGAAAAGTTTTCCAAGCATTCTGCCACACTACTGCCGAGCACACACACACACACGACTTCTTCTTCTTCCTCCTTCTCCTCTTCTTCTTCGAATGCCGCTTCGGCATGCTGTGCGCTACGAAGCGGAGTGCTGCCGTCCACCGTCATTCATTAGTCACTTCATTTCATGTTCCAATGTAAACTACAACCTGGTAAAACACACACACACACGCGCGCACACACACACAAATAATCTGCCCCAGCCAGTTTATTATTACCAACAGAATGCAACGACATCATTCAAAAAGGAAGACACTCCCTGGTGCGGCAGCTTTACAAACTATTCACTTCACCTCTATTATTTCTACATTCAAGAACATGTTGAACACTTTCAGGATTTCCATATGAACACAACCCATCTGGATGCTTACTCAACAACACAGTCTCCCCCATTTTTCTCCATTCCCCACATATTCTTTAGTAGGGTGAGTTCAGGTAATGTGGGACATCAGGTAATGTGGGACGTTTATGCATTGTGATGATTTAATATGGTCAAAATCAATACACAATGATCAAACTGATCTTGAATTGTTGCTACAACATTTCTTGCCACTAAACAATGGTTTGGGTTGGTCTGACATCACCAGAGTGGGCGTGGCCTATCTTCACAGGAGGTCTGCACAGCACAAACGCTTGGTAAGTTCAGCGGCAAGTGGGTTTCAATTTTTCAATGTTAAGGCTTTTAATGAAATTTAAATTAGGTAAGAACCTATACTTCTGTTTTATATTGAAGTAGGTTAAACACTGGTTGAGAAACAGGAGAAAAAAGTGTAAAATAATCCTTTGTTTTTATGAAAACATGATTTATGTCACTGTCCCACATTAGCTGAACATGTTAGATAATGTGGGACGGCATTGTTCAGGTAAAGTAGGACAGCGTGTTATGCTTTATTTATGCTATAAAACTGGCCCTAACCCTAACCCTCCTAACTTTTAACCTTTGTAGATCTACAACTAGGCCTACTCCATCATTTCATTTAGCTAGCTATAGGTAACATTGATAGCTATCTCGTGTTAGCTAGCAAGCAGTCAATGCTTTGTCGCGACACAAATACAGAGCACATTTAAACATAATCTGTCACAGTTGTGGGTGTTTATCAGTGTTTTCACAATGTTACCACTTTGAAAATATTCAGAAATAGTGTTTTAATCTTCGGTTTTATAAATTTATGCCTAGCAAAACTCTCAGTGGAGTTAAACATCAGTCCTGAAGGGGGCGATATGAACCGGAAAATATGAAGAAAAAAAAATAAAACTGCAGTGAAGTTAGTTTTAAGTTGGATATTCGACAGACATTCGCTCCGGTTAAACCTCTTCTTCGCTCCGAGTACACTGCGATCCGAGCAAGCCGCTCCAACATTTCAAGTGCACCCGTATTGCAGACTATACAGTAAACACACGGCGATAGAAGACGGCTACAGCGTGTACCGACTTCCTGTTTTCAAAATAAAAATGTGGGCTAATTAAAGCAGAGATAATGTGTTTAAAGCTATTGAGAAGCTATTGAGCTAAAATGCTAATATTTACATATACAAATTAATAAAGAATATTTAGAGATTTAAAATGCAAAAACAAGAGGTGTATCTCATGCAGCCGGTGGAGTACTATGATCCCACAATGATTTTGAGACAATTGATCACATGACCCGGAAGCTATTGAGCTAAAATGCTAATATTTATATATAAAAATTAATAAAAACTATTTAGAGATTTAAAATGCAAAAACAAGAGGTGTGTCTCATGCAGCCAGTGGAGTACTATGGTTCCACACCAATTTTGAGTCAATTGATCACATGACCCTCAAGCTATTAAGCTAAAATGCCAATATTTATATATAAAAAATAATAAAAAATATTTAGAGATGTAAAATGTAAAAATAAGAGCTGTGTCTCATGCAGCCAGTGGAGTACTATGATCCCACACTGATTTTGAGTCAATTGATCACATGACCTGGAAGCTATTGAGCTAGAATGCTAATATTTACATATTAAAAAAAAACAAGAGGTGTGTCTCATGCAGCCAGTGTTTCTTTTATTCATTGGCATAAGGGACATTTCCAGTTTTTGTCCTTCGCGTCCTCTATGTCCTCGCTTTCCATGGACAGACATGAACTGTAGAACCACCTGTCGCAGTCATCACATTGTATCTGTTTAATTGAAAACACTCATTATATTGAGACATGAACTGTAGTCTCAATATAATGAGTGAAAAATATCGTTTCAAAAGTGTTTTAATCTTAAAATATTCACAGATGAACCATTAGGGTTAGGGTTGCCCTAACCCACAAACTAATTGTAGAAGGTGAATCGTCGATAATATTTAAAATTATAAAGAATTTGACAGTCTGCATTCATTTAGTTGAAGCCTAAACAAAGTTTTTGTATAGAGCTGTTAGTAGTGAATGGTCAGTATACTGAGTCAGAGGCTGAACCAGCAGTCTCAAACGGTCTCAAACCGTCGTGAGCACTGTCATTTGGTCATTTTGATATGATTATCTTATCCAGTGGACAGTAGATTAAGACACTGTAATGAGATTAATTGAGTTTACATGCAACATTTAGTCCCGAAGTCATAACAATTTAACATGAACAACAGGAAAGACATTTGCATGGGAGATTGCCAGAGGGTCCGGGTCAGGGTGGGTTTTGACCCTCCTAAACATCTGTACCAGATTCATTAATGAGCAGTTGCACTACTAATAGTAGCAGTATATTAGTCTGAGTGTATTTGATGCACAGTCTGGTGAACAACCAATCCTAATGACTTTTCAGAGTAGTAAAACTGTTAGAAATAAAATATAAGAGGTGATCCCAAGATGGCACTCTCTCTCCCTCCTGGAAGGCTGGTGCCATTTTTGGGCACTCCATTTAGGTTTTGTTTGGGTTGTGATTGTGTTGAGTTAGCCTTTGTTCATGTTACATAGTTTGGGCTAGGTTACATTTTGTCTTTTTAAATTTCAAGGGAAAAAAGTCATTCTACCATTTTGAAAGAGAAATTTCCGTTAATCTACGATGAGCAAATAAGTTAAGTAAGTATTAGATATTTTAAATCCTTTTATCCTTTATTCAATAATACTGAATAATCAGACCAAGTTATAATAGCTTCATTACAGAGGTAAAGGTCTTCAGGAGGGTCTGCTGACAAATTTCCATTCACACTGATTTTTCTTACAGTTCACGTGTCTGACTGAACATGTTTCAAACATTAGTAGCTGTGAATTATGATTATTGATTATGGCAAATAAAACATATTGAAATTAGACAAAGAGGTCAGGAGTTCAGTTTTGAAGTTGTCTTTTATCACTCAGTTCTCCAAACCCCAAGATGAGCTTTAAAATCTTCTGCGCTCTGTTGACTGAAACGAGTAGAGAACTCCTTCAATATGCTATGAAGCATCTGGCTAATTTTTGAAAGTAGTTCCAAAGTTTAAAAAAGATGAAGGAAACAATACAACATTACAATTAACAGCATTACTGCACATGGCCTGACCTGCTGACGAAACAGACGGATAATTAGCCAGTAGATCCCAGTAGGCGTCGGTGACATGGCGGCAAGCTGTCCCCGATCTCCTGGTCACATCCTTGAACAGTTCACACCTACTGATCACGGGAGTGTTCGCCGATCTGGGTCTGATCTGGGGCTTTTTGTCTGTGACAGCAAAATCAGAGCTAAAATCCTTTAATGAGAGTTTGGATGAAACATTTTTAAATGGCTGCTGCAGCAACAGATTCTAGCTGTCACATGCATTTTCTTTTAGTCATTGAGGGGCTACAACTGCACGTCGTTGTTAAAATCCTCTTATAGAAAAAAAAAACACACACAACAAAGCAGAAACTTGAATGATTGTCAGCAAAGAATGGGAAAAAAATATCAATGCAGTCAGTGCAATCACAGTAAGTCCCAAAGCGTTTAACAATAACACACAGTAGGCATATTTTCCAAAGGTATATGGTCAAAAAGGGTGTTGTTTGAATGTTTGACCTGTAGTGGGCAGTCATTTCCCGGAAACATCGGGCTGGACAAAAAAAACACAACAACATAAGACGAAGAAGAAGGAACCCGGAAATGTGTCAAGATGGCGGAATGCGAAAATAACAACGATGTTAGACAGCCCACAGACTCTGAAGCAGAACCCCCTAAATTATCTGAAATGCTGGATAATGGGTGGAAGATATTTGAGGAGGTAGACAGTACAAACGAACCGCTCGGTTCGAACAGTATCCAGGTCAGAGTTAAACGCGGCATAAGTATGTTGGAAGAAGCGTCGAGAATGGTCGCTCAGCTCGACCTGTTCAGCCGCAATGAGGAGCTCGAGGAGGTCGCCACGACAGACCTCAAGTACCTGCTGCTGCCCGCCTTGTTAGGAGCGCTGACCATGAAACAGACCAGCCGAGAGAAAAGGCTAGAAATAGTCCAGTCAGCCCAGGCTTACTTCACGGATTTCCTAAAGAGATGTAAAGAGTATAATGTAGCACAGTTTGAACTGCCAAATTCAACAGATGAAAACACAAGTCCTGACGGCGCTTCCGAAAATGGATTCTCCACAGCCGCGGTAAGTGATCGAGCCAAACATTATTACAGTATAAGAGTATAAATGACAGGCAGCTCGGGGCTCGGGCCCGCCTCCATCACCAGGGCCTACAGTGGAAACTCACGTGTGTTTGATCGCGCTTCTTTATCAATGAACAACGTTTACATGTCATTATATTATATTATATTATATTATATTATATTATATTATATTATATTATATGATATTATATTATGACGTTTTATTGTGATGCGCAGAGGATCGCTTTTAGTCACGTGATAGCGCCTCCCTGTGAGTAACACTTTCTCCAGTGAGCACCAGCCGAGCTGACAGTGGATTTCTAGTAGAAAACTGGGTAAAATGCGGTGTGAACGTCTACCGGGCGGGACACACTGGAAGCCTGTGTGCTGCCTGCCCTGTCTGCTCACATGGAGCCTGTTGCGTATTCGCATCATGTCTGACATATTCTACCCATATAGACATAAAACTGTAGTAAAATGCTGGTATGATGTCTATATGACTGTCTACAGGCCGTTTTCAGATAAATTTTTGCCAAGAACGTGTTGCGGTAGACATGGGCAGACTCAGAATCTCTAGATGAAGCGACCAGCAGACACACGTGAGAAGCGTGTGGCATACCTGCCAACATCAGGCTGAGAAAGAGAGTGGGATTTTGTTAGGTAATGGGAAGTGGCCGAGAAGAACAGGAGGAAAAGTCTTCAGTTTCAACCATAAAATCTTATCACAGCTATGGAATATCACATAATCCATCTTCACACTCAGGTGTGCATGAAAAAGCTTCAAAATGTTGGTTTCTGTTACCGGTTATTTTATCTGCCATGAGGGTTAGGTAATTATCGATTATCAAGGACGGTGGAAAAAAATCCACATCGTGCATCCCTGATCAAAAACATTACCATTGTGGGACGACAGCCCTTTTCACGCAGAGACTCCACATTATCTCTGCAGCGGAGGTTCGCCATTTCTCCACCTTTGTTTGTTCACACTGAACCCAGCAGCTCCGGCGTAAAGCCGCACCAGTGTGTCAACTAATACAGCACGAGGTGTGACGGTACACACCATGGCGTTGAGATCAGAGTGTTTTTTTCAGTGTGTCAAGGTTACGTTTTTCGCTCTAAATTACATAATCGCCATCAGTAAACAGCGGACCCTGTCTGGTTCTCACTTGCTGGGAGGGATGCTGTTTTTTGGGGGAAAGTTCACTGAAGTCTCAGTCAGGAGTCAGTCACTTTTTTTTTCAATACAAGTTTCCAGGGACAGTAACTACAACAACACAGTAGTGGTAGGAGACAAATACATGGTGAGAGGTTTTTTTGCTCTGAATCACAGAGCCTGGCTCTGCTGCCGGGGACAGACGCCATTTTTCAGGCAGAAATGTGATGAAGAATCGGAAGAACAGACACTTTTCCATGTATGGATGCTGTGTTCTTTTTTTTTCCCTCAGAAACACACTACCAGTTATCACATTACTGTTGTTTGTTCCTGTAACGTTGCTTTGTGGGTTAAAGTGTGGGACATTTCTCTGTTATTGGTTGAGGGAAGAATCTGTTAAGCTAGACTGTGATCACTATGAGACCGACACACTCCTGATCCACGCCTCCGGAGGCGCATCAGAGCTGCAGCGAAACTGTCCCCCTCTCCACATCTGAAGCGCTCACACAGACGGCGATGCAGAGAATCTGCTTACGATTTACGCACTGAAAGGGCAGTGTGAATGGAGCTAGTGTGTGAGGAACCATCAACCCAAGAAGAAGACAGAGGTTAAACTGCAGTCTGCAGAGTGGAGGCAAGTGGAGTGAAATTTAAAAGCATATTTCTTCTTCTTGGCGTCTTGAGTGAGCACAGGAAGTGACAAGTCAGGCAGGGTAGTTTGTGAATGCTCACCTATGTCTCTGGGTTGGGTTGCCAGTGGAGTCCAACCAATTCTGGACAGTCAGATCACCCAACCAAGACTTCAGGGAACTTTCCCAAGAAGACAGCATCCCTCCCCACCAGTGAAGGCCAGACAGGGTCCCCTATTTACTGATGTTACTCTGTTTCAGAAGGGTCAAATTATTGATGTAAGAGCGCTTCTACATGCACAATGTGAAGAAAACTCAAGGGATTGAGACTAAACAGCTGTGTAGCATTAAGAAAACCACTTATCAAAGAGGCTTGTCGGGGAAAAAAAGGCTTTCATTTGCTAGGGAGCTTAAAGATTGGACTCTGAAGCAATGGAAAAAGGTCATGTGGTCTGATGAGCCCAGATTTACCCTGTTCTAGAGTGATGGGCTCATCGGGGTGAGAAGAGAGGCAGATGAAGCGATGCACCCTTCATGCCTTGTGCCTACCGTAGAAGCCTGTGGGGGCAGTGTTACGATCTGAGGTTGATTCAGTTGGTCAGGTCCGGGTTCAGCATGTTATATGTGCCCAAAAAATGAGGTCAGCTGAATATACTGAATGACCAGGTTTTTCCATCAATGGATTTTTTTATTCCCCAATGGCATTCCATGATGACAATGCCACGATTCATCCGGCTCACATTTTAAAAAAGGATTGGCTACAACAGAGTCCAACCTTAACCCGAAAAATGTATGTAACTCTGGACGGAAATAAATGTTGTGACATTACATAAGCCACAGCATCGTTTTGATAAATGGTGCTAAATAAGGAGAAATTATGCACAAGTGAATGTATGTTGTAGAAACGGATAAAAAGAACGTGTCACAGCACAATTTAAAAATATATCAGGTGATTTTTTTTTTTTAAGCTCATGTGTGCTTGTTCTTTCAGCCGGACCTGGTTTCCATGGCAGCACAAAGACAAGCTAAAATTGAACGGTACCGTCAGAAGAAGCAGCTGGAATCCAGACTGTCAGACGTACGGAAAGCTGTGGACAGCGGACAGGCCGAGGATGAAGTCTGCAGAGAGTTTTACCTCCTAAATGTCCGGAGATGGGTCACCATTAGTCTGGAGGAACTAGAAAGCATTGCCCAGGAGGTGGAGATCCTCAAGAGGATGGATGGTCTGAAGCAGAGTGCTGCCAATCAGCCAGCGAAGCCAGTAAGGCCTCCCATGAAGCCCTTCATCCTCACCAAGGACGCTGTACAGGTGAGACTGTGTGTGGGAGACATTGTAGGGGCCAGCCGGCGCTGAACCACCCGCATGAAGTCATTTAATGACAAAACAAGCAAGACAAGTTGCTGGTGATTGCAAAAGTAGCAATATAGCATGAACAGGGTATTTGACACAAAACTGGCAAATGCTGGAGAATGTGTGTTGCATGCGTGGCATAGAGACACACACGTGGCAAATCTCTGTTTGACAGAAATAGTGTCTGTAGGATTTTAATTTGTTACCAAGATGGAACCAAAGATAATCTTCCTGTACACATTGCACTTTCCTGGTGCAATTTTTCTGACGGAAAAAGTGAAGACAAGAAGGTTTTTGTGGGGCTGTGCATCATTACTCCTTATCTGTTTGGTTCTTCATCGGTATTCTTACCAGTTGTTATTCACAGCTAAATGATATCTTAAAAAAAACCAACTATTTTTTCAGTAAATTAATTAATTTAATTGTAAAAATAAATAAGTGAATTAAAAAACAATAAGCTCAGAACAGGAATACAAGTATATGTAATATTTATAACTGCAAAATCATAATAAACTCAATAATATCTCACACCTTCATGACATCAGAGAGTCTCAGTCCCCCTGCTAAAGGTTTTTCCTCACGTGAATCAAGGGTTGAAGGTCAGAGGATGTCGTCACTGTTCACACTGTTAAGCCCACTGAGGCAATGTGATTATAATTTTGGGTATTAAAACAAAATTGGTTCGATTAGTTACCGCTATAGAAGGAGGGGAGGTGATGGTGTAACAAATAGTGTACACAGACACGGCCCTGGCTTTATTAGACTTTAACTCACTTTAATGTGTTTTATCAGAGATGTATGGAAATCTATTGTGCCCAGCAGGTACCGCTATAGAGGGAGGAACGGCTGGTGTGTCTCAACCTGCTGTAACGTTTACAAGACTGTTAGGTGACTCATACATGACCAACTCAGCTAATTAGTGACTACATACAGACAGCCTTTGTTTCTGCATACCGCTACGTTGTTTGTAAGAGTTTGCGATTAGATGACCTAGTGCGCTTAACATTTGTTAATTGGCTCTTCTTTCATTTGGAATTTAGCAGCTTGACACTCATGAGACACTTTTGAATGATTTCAGTCTGTAAAGTGGGGGTGGAGACAAATTTAGGGTGCCTCACGGGGCTTGTGCCACTTTGCATCATCCGCAATTATTAGATACCTAGCTCATAAACTTCACATGAATTATAGTGTCTACTTGTCCAATAAAGATAATAGTGTTATCGTCCACCTTCTAACCGATGCCCCCGAGATCACACAAATTCTAAAACAAGAGCAGATGCTGGCTGGTTCACAGAGAAAGCACAGGCTGACACGACTATCAGGCTTGTAAGCGCTGCAGCTTTTGAGGTAAAAGATGAGTGAGTGTTTTTAAGGCACATTAAAAGACCAGCCAAACATTGGACCGGGTGGAGTAAAATCAAGGTGAAGTGTCACAGAATCAAAACTGAACACAAACGACAGAAATGCAGAAACCTTGAAGGTAAACCAGCTGAGGTAGTAAACAGGTGAGGGAGCGGAAATAATAAATCCTGGCACTATATCAGGACCTCTGTAGGCAGGTGTTCAATAAAACAGGAAATTCCTATCATACATCGTACCAGTCAAGGTACTGAGCAATCACCCTGGACTTCAAGACACTAGCTTTTAGAGGTGGGTAAAGAAAGAACGATCCACATGAGAATCGCGATTCAGAATTCATTTACAAAGGTCAACAATCAATTTTCTGAATGTCAGTTTGTGTTGTGATATGATGTTTATGATTGTTATCCTGAAGTTCATCTTCAAACAAGACAGTGATTTTATTTAATGACTGGATAATTACCTTTGCAAGACGACCATGAAGCAGGCCGCATGTTTGTGATTACTTCCTGTGCCGTCACGAGATGTTACGACGTAACATTACCCCCAGCTGCTTTCAAATGAATTCAGTTATTCATTTATGCTGTTGATTTTTTAGAATAAAAAGGCTGCAGATTGTTCATCTTAATTTATGATATTGTTTCATTTTGTATTTCAAAAGAATAAAGGACACCAGTGAATGGTTCAGCACGCAGTATACTAGAGCAAAAGACTGAAAATAGTGCCCTGTTCTCTTGTCATCAAATCGAGAATTGAGTCAGAATCAAGAATTATTTTGAATCAAAAATCTATTCTGAATTGAATCGGACATCTAAAAATCGAAATCCAATCGTGAGATCACCAAAGATTCACACCCTACTAGCTTCCTTAATGTGCTGTGCAACAGTGTTTGCATGCGTGATAGAATGTGTTTGCTTCGTCCGCAGGCTCAGGTGTTCGGGGCTGGCTACCCCAGCCTTCCCACCATGACGGTAGACGACTGGTATGAACAGCGCAGAACGCTCGGAGCCATGCCTGACCATGGGACACCCAGGAGGGTTGCTGTGGAGGAGGACACTGATGCAAAGGAGAGGGAAGAAGAAGAGAAAGAGACAAAGACTGAACGTGACGACGAGGAGTCTCTGCTCAAGGCCCGAAACTGGGATGACTGGAAAGACACTCATCCTAGAGGTTATGGAAACCGCCATAACATGGGATAACTGGTCCCAACACAGTGTGTGTCCTAACAGACCTGTCACTGTCTTCATTTCTATTCTTATCAGTCCTGGAAGGAGGGTGTTCTTTGTTATCTTGACCCTTAAAACCGTTGATATGTGAAAGCCACCAAACCAAGACACACCACAGCATCACTAGCCTGTTGAGTTAATCGAGTTGAGTTTATCTGCAGGTCGACACTACAGCTGATTTACTCATGTTACATTTTCTGTTAGACATTTACAAGGTTGGACTCAACAATCCTCTGGGACCACGACAATGTTTTTGAGTGAGTCTCAAATAAAAAAAATCCACACTGGCTGGTCTGAATGCCATGACGCCAATGTTTCTGTTCTTGTGTATTCCCCCAACACTGTCTGTATTTTTGTCGCTTTCACAAAATAAAGAGACTGATCAGACTATGAGACAAGAAAATCAGTATGTACGGAATATGGTAACACTCTGCACAGACAGTTAATATAATGTGTGTGTTCTGTTTGAAGTCATATCCTCTTGCCTAAACAATTGAATAGGTCGATTGCCAATGACTCCCGAAACGACATATATCACTGGTCCCAAAATGACATGACCCTTGCAGCGTATCAGCAACTGGTGTTACCTTATTGTACACTTTGCGTTGGGTTCAGGCAAGAAAACTATTTGGTTAGGCCCTATTTTTTTTTTTTTACATCTTTTAAATTGATTCATACTTACCAAAGATTTTGGAATCGGTCCAGTAGATCACCTCCACTGGCAGCCACTATACGACTGCAGTCGCTGCAGTGTAATCCTGTGGGGCAACTGTCGAAGTTATGTCCACCACAAGTGCTCGTTTTAGCCGTTGACAGGCTCGATGTTGTGTCTAACAACGTTACAGAAACGGTGCCTTTGGGAAAAAGACCCTTTTGTTTAATAAGATCTGTTTTGTTACCAGAAACACGAGTCTCGCTCGAGTCTTGCATTGAAATGTCATGAGGTGAGCAGTCACAGCTGTTGCCTCATCTAGACTGTCAAATCAGTTAAATAGATAGCCATGACTTCAAGGAAATTCTGGCTGGCAGTTACCTAGATAAACTCCAAACTCCCCTCCTCCATCTCTGGCTCACATTTTCACCGCCGTCTTCCTGCAACCACTCACATCTGACGATTTCCGAACCAGACTTCTTCTTGAGCGGGACCGTTGCTTGTAACACAAAGGATATTGTTATTTAAGAACAGAAGCTCGCTCTGCAGGAATTGCTTCCGTACTTCACCTGACTTACTTACTTAATTACTGCCACTAGCAGTCAACGCCTTACCACAAATGCAGCTCGCACATGTTGAGCAATATAGCCGTTTATCTGATGAGCACGGGCTTGAAATAGAAGTTTGAGCATCTTTACCTTCAGTCATGTGATGTATATCATTGTGAATCGGATTATGTTGGTGGAGTGTCGTTACAAGATGGATTTTATTCCTACAGATGTGATTGGAACGTAGTGGTCATTAAAGGAATGCAGCCCTCGAGCACTGCATCTCCACCTGTCTCTCAACAGCTCCATGTTTCTGTAGAGTACTGTTGGGCTCCATGCACACCGCCCTTACAAGTCATGTAGATCAGGATGAGGAGAACACCCTCGCACTCAACATTCTTTCCAAATGTGAACAAAGGTTTTGTCAGCTGAAATCCAAGCATTCTTAAGATATTGCTCTGCCAACTAGCTGCTGACTAAATGTAAAATTAAAAGAGTAAAGACTGTAAACTTTACATTTAAAGAGAACAAAGAGATTTTGCTAAAGAAAGTACTTAAAAATGATCGTTTTGGACACACACTTGACACGAAACAAGAGAAAGACAATGACACCGGTTTAGAAGTTGGAAAATGTTTTAATTTCACTGTGTTGAAGTTCAGACCATCTTATTTGTCAAGAATGCAGTACACATTTAATTAAACTGTTGTCCTGGGAAAATCCAGAATGTGTCATTATTTTAAGATGAGATGGTTGCTCCTGCTATGATGGCACGAAGAAAGAGAACCTGAAGCATAATAATTACTAATTGGTGCAGAGTTATTGAAACATTTCCTCCCTTGTCTAAATGTGAGGAAATTGTGTATTCAAACAATTGATCTGAAATGTGTTCACGCCAGGTCTCAGATCTCAGAAACATCACAATCCTTTATTTAAGTAATCATTGACTTAAAGATGAACATTGATTTGAAAAAGCGTCTGTTTTAGTTAAGCTTTCACTGCTGCCTATGATGCAGTTGATCATAATATTATAATTGACTTAAGACTTTTTCCCACATGCCTCTGTGTTTCCATCAGTAGTTTTAAATCTTGAAAAATAAACTTGGACCACTGCTTTCTACTTTATCTATGGTCTCAGTAGCCAACATTATAAGATGACGCACACAGTAGCTGACACATCTCTCTCCTCTGCTGTCAGTCATGTAAATGAGCTGCTTATCTGTATGAATGATATCAGTGGCTGGATGTCCAGATCATTTTACATGTGAACTATATATATTCGCAGTTATGGGCTCTGTTCTTCACTTTAAAAGGCATGCCAGGAACAGAGTAGCTATCATCAATTGAAGGTGGTAATAGCTAGTGTGGACAGTGACACATTTTACTTTGAAGACACGCATCAACATTACAGTCCTAGATTGTTAAAGCAGCTTGCCTGAGCTGTCTAGATAACTTTAATACATATAAGAACCTTTTTTTTTTAAATGATAAAGAACAGCAACAATGAAGTAATTTTGGCTCATGCTGGTGAAAGTTTGTTTTCCATCAATACTGTTTATGAAAGGTCTTTTATAACTTATGAAAGAATATGTGAAATTTAAGTCTGCTTTTCTAGGTACACTAAGCTTCACAACTTTTGATTTCGTTCCTCTCCTGTTTGAACATGATGATGTCGCGATGCACAAAGCCAGGCCCATAAAGAAATGCTTTTCCCAGTTTGTGTGGATGAACTTGACTAACCTGCGAGGAGCCCTGACCTCAGTATGAACTGGAACCACCTGTGGCCTTAACACCCAACATCACTGTTGACACTTCTCACAAAAGCTCAGTTTCTTGAAGCTCCATTTCTATTTCCATGCTTGTGGTTCATACTGTGACAAATGTTTCTAACGTGGACATGAGCCATGCTTGACAGTTATCTAGTCGATATCGGTACAGGTTTATTTTGAATTGCTGTGACCGGATGTGCACACTATTTTGTACTTTGAGAGGATGCAGAGCATAGCAGAAGGCTAACAGCTCCCTGTATTTCTTTCCTCAGGATGGCGAAGGGATGACCCGCCCTGCTCTGCCTGTGATTGGCTTACCCATACAATTATCCTGACCAATCGCACTCCTCATGCATAAACCTCAGCCAACGAGCGCAACGAGTATCAGCCAATCAGAGGCAGAGTGGGGCGGGTCGTGACTTCACCACCATGGAAAAAAAAAAAAAATGAACGAGCCGTCCGGAGTGTAGACACTTGACCCGGAGAACAGTGGTTGACAGCTTTCTCTGCGAAGAGAGGATTACAGACGTCTTGTGTACTGAGGAGTATTGTAAGTTACAGTTTGTATCAGCCTCGTATCTGTCTTTCTGTACTTCGCCTGACTCCATCTGTAACGAATGGTCGAAGCTAAGTTAGCTAACTTAGCTTAATCAAACTTAGGACAACAGGGCCACGTTCTTCAAGGTCCAAGGTTCATTCAGCGGCATTTCCCATTCTGCAACACCGGCTTGTACAACTTAAAGCAGTTATTCAAATGCGGTTTACATTATTGAGGCAATCATGCGATCGGCAAATATAACCCGGGTTATTCCCATCCACCTAATTTGGCTGATTGTTTGAATGACACAGCACGCCTCTTCTGAAAATAAAGGCAAAATGAGTCAGAGAGTCAACGGAAGTTCAAAATGCTTGATCGTCACGTGATTCAAGTACACTTCAGATAGTTCTAGGAACATAAAACAGAAGGAAGGGTCATTACGTCACTGAACCGTGCTTTGGGGTCAGACTGTGGTGACAGCTGTTTTGAAGTCTATGGGAGATGCATGGAGAAACATTTACATTAGCATTTTGCAGACACTTTTGTCCAAAGTGACTTACAGGAATTCATACATCCACTGATGGAGGTGGCTGCCATGGAAGTTTGGGGTTCAGTATCAGACCAGGGGAATCGAACCAGCAACCTTTCGATAACAAGACGCTGGCTCTACCTCTGAGCCCTAGCTGCCCAATATATATATGCTCTATGACTTCTGATGAGGTTAAACAATGGGTTCCTAATCACAAGTCATACGGCGTAGATATGTTGGGTTTTAGTGTGTTTCTCCAGTCATCTGCCATAGACTTCAATACAGCTGTCACCACAGTCTGGGCCCAACATAAGATTCATTGATGCAATGACCTGGCTTCAGGTTCCTTGGATAGTTCCAGGAAGTTCTAAATGTGTAAACACAGAGAGACAGAACTACCATGTTACAATATTTATACAGCGCGTGTGTGTGTGTGTGTGTGTTATAATGTTTATCTCAAAAAGTAGAAATTGCCAGTATTTGAGCATAGTGTGAAAAAATAACCATGTTGACATATTTCAGGCTAACGTTACCTTGGTTAAAGCCTCCCTACAGTCTGTTTCTCTTCCTGTCTAACGGTCAACGTTCTCTCTCAGACAGAGAATGCGGGCGTGGTTAACAGTCATATCTGAATCATTTCCATCGCGACCAGACTGCCGTTCTAGCTAGATCAACATCACTAGCATGGATTAGCAGCAGCATTAATATCAGCAGGGGTAACAGTAGCTGTCAGTCAGACAGAAGGTCTTGTTGTGTATTGAGAAGCTGCAGATTTTTATTTTCAGAACACAGTCTATGTTGCACCCTCTCCTCTATAATCTAAATCACATTAATGAGGGGAAAGAGTATTTTTTATTTTTTAATTTCATTACATTCCACCATAGGAATATGGACATTGTAGGATTGAGGGAATGTGGTGCCAAAGGAAAAGTCTTTTTAATGGCAATGTAAAGTGCCAAAGTGCAGCCAGTGTCCGGGTGCCGGTTTAGGCAATCGACTGAACAGATTCCAAAACTTTTTGTGCCTATTAGTCATTTACAAAATGAAATATGTTAACATAGCGCCCAGGTTTAAAAATACCAGAATTCCCCTTTATTTATATACGTTTCAGAGTTCAAATGACAAGTATCAACAGAATGTAAAGAAATAACACTTTTGACGTTGTGTTGAGTTGTGTATTGCACTGAACAGATATCAACTGAAGTTAGGATGATAAACAGCTAGGCCTGGCTCGTCGTGTGTCCTTATATCACTTTCCGACCCATGACTACTCAATAGTCATTACTACATTATTACTTAATTATGGGTCAGACACACGCACCATCTTCCAGCTCGGCCTACATTTTGATCTCAGCTGAACACCTGTGAAGTTTTGTGACTGTATCTTACACAGTTCTGACAAAAATCTGGAAAAAAAAACACACAAAGGGATGCACAAGGTGAAGGATCACCAGCAGACGTTGTCCAAGGACATATGAGAGTCTGACATGTTTCAGTGTATCTGTGTCTGTGTAGATGCCAGGTGTTGGTCCATGGGTGTGAGCCGACTGGATGTATTTTACAGAAGGCTGCTCCTCACCAAACTCTTCATTGGGGGATGGGGGAAGCCTGAAGATCTCAAGAGGTAAGGGAAACAACTGTTCAAGAAGTTGTATTGGCATTACATTTTATGTGTTCCCAAAGCACAATTCATTATGAACAATAAGGAATGAAATGAATAACCATAATAACAAGCAATAAGACTAAACTGGGACTACTGCCTGGAGGTTATATGCAAACAATTGCCGGACAATGAAAGTAGTTCACATGTTAAACAAAACCTAATAAAGCAGTTTTTGGTAAAAGACAAATGTATAGCCACTTCAGCCACTTCATAGTTTTCTTTAGCATACAATGAAGGAATGTAATCCATTGGTGCCAGTTTTGTCACACATTATTTACTTTTTCTGTTACTGCAGCCAGTAGATGAGAATTTTGTGAAGAATCAGTGGATCTGTAATCATTTGAGCAGACAAACCCCTAAGCAGTCTATTCACCGGTCAACCACAACATTAAAACCACTGAGAGGTGAAGCGATTAACATCGATCATCTCTTCACAATTCAGTGTTCTCCTGGGAAACTTTGTGTCCTGGCACTTATGTGGAAACCACTGGACACGCACCAGCGATCCAAACACTGATGTAGACCACATTAACAGCCTCCTGGCGGGGGGCATTGATATTGGGAGTGCCGTTGCCAGGAGGCGGTTGAGGTATCCCAGTAGGACAGTACGCCCTGAATCACCCCAAAAACTGGTCAGGGATGGCCCAAGGAATGTGGCACGAGCCCGAGGCGATGACCTGGCCCGCCACTTCCCTAACCCAATCTGATAAAACACCTGTGGGACCTACAGGATCAACATCCCAGCGTCACCATTGTATACCCCTAGAAGTCTTGTGTACGTGTCTTGATGAGTCAGAGCTGTTTGGCAGCACAAGGGGAGCCAGTACAGTATTAAGCAGGTGGTTTTAATGTTGTGCCTGGTGTAAGTCCAGTATTTTGTTAAAGCCAGGGATGGTAAATTGTTCGTGAAGCATTTCTTGTTATATTTGTAGAAAATCCTGACAGCAATCAATGAATAAATTCTCTGACGATTAAAGTGAAAAATCTACTTTTTGGACTCAGCTAAGTTTGTGACAGCTACTTTGCTTGTGTTAACATGATTGTGGCATTTAACAGCATTGTTTGTTTATGCAACAATTCATCTAAAAAGTTAAGAGAGCGTGTTGAACATACGAACCAGCTGGCCAGCAGCACGAGCGACAGTGTAGACCGCAGTGCGACGAGGACAGAGGAAAAAACAATATTTCTAAGGAAATCTCTGCAGCTTTGGTTTGAACCATAACAATGTTGAAATGTCATTGCCTCACAAACTGATGAACTGTTTTGTGTTTAGAGTTTTGAGAAACTGAGCTATAGTCTCGGGAATTGTGTTTAAACAACTGTTGAACTGATAAGTGCTTTGTGTTTATAGAATCTTTGAGTTCCGTAAGATTATCGGAGACAGAGAGAAGTGCAAGTATCTGGTGCCTGAGGACTATCCAGTCTACATAAACAAGGTACTCCATCTGTTCTCGCGTCACTGCTCTCCAGCATCACTGTTGTCTTGTAGTCTCACGGCGGTGTGTTTGTTTGTAATTTTGCGTCCAGACAGAGGAGCACGCCGACTGTCAGATCCACGATGGGTTCTTCATCTCGCCTCTGGAGCACTTGGTTCCGGGAATCCTGCCGCCGGAGGCCGTCAAAGCCAGGTAGAAAACATGATGTCGTCGCCTGCCTCTGCTGATGTGGTGATGTCACAGCAGCAGCAGCAGATATGAGCCCTGCAATCACTGGAAGCTGTGAGAGATACAGGAGTTCTCTTTCTTGTGAAACGCGATCTTGAGAATATGTCAGTTACATAGCAGATAGCTGAAGTACAACAAAGCCATTTAAATCCAAAGGTATGATTTAAAACAGGTCCAATACTTAAGTAGTTCAAGCAGGGGATAGAAATATTAAAGGGAGTGCAGGGAAACGAGCCGATGAGTAAATTGAGTGTCCGGCCTTTACATTGCTCCATGTCCAATGTGGGTGGGTAGTGTTGTGGGGCTGGAGTAATGTAAGGGATTGAGTGAATGTATGAATGCAAATTTATTTCGGACATGTGAAAACAAAACAAAACAAAAAGTTGAATTAGTGCGACAGATAAGAATAATATAATGAAAAGCATGTTACAAAGTGTATTCCATTAACATGCAGTGACATGCCCAAAAAAGGAGTAGGAAGAAATATACACTTATTTAATCCTGCCCCTTCTCCACAACTTGGAGTACAACATCTGAATTGAAGGAACCTTACAAGTCAGTGTAGGTTAAAGTGGTTCCATATCATTTATTCTGAGTCCAAGCATCCAGACTTTTTTTTTTTTTTTCTAATTTCTAGTCAATATCTTTTTTTTTTTTTACTATTGTACTGTCAACCCTTTCTGTAGCTATTATCAGTCAGTCGGAGCAATTTAAATGTGTGTAACATAAGCCTAAACGTTACATCACACATCATATGATTAAACATATAAGACTATATCTTATCAAATATAAGTGTAGAATTGATTTCATTTGTTTATTATTCATTTAAGTTGTCATAGTATCTGAGCTTGAACTATGCTGAACTTGCTTGTCTATTGAGTTTCACACAGACTATTAAATTACACGTGTGTGTTGTTTCAGGTTCCAGTTTATAGTTCCTAAGAGATGGAAGAAGAACAGACCAGTATGTATCCACCTGGCTGGGACTGGAGACCATGTAAGGATCTAAACCATGAAGCTAAACATAACTAACCCCCACCTAACAAAAAATACACTGGGGAGTATAAAGTATTGCAGTGGCCGTGAAGATACTATCAAGTCCTCTCCATTAGCATGTGTTTTTTTTAAATATATTTATAATTATGTTAAGTATTCATAACCATACTGAGGAACCAGTGAAGTGTTCCAAGCTTGGGTTTGGGCCATTTTGGAGGTGACCATCTTGGTTGTTTGTTAAAACCCACAAGAAAAACAGACCCCAGACAACAAAGACGGCTAAAGAACTAAAAAGAAAATCTTAATATTGATTTATAAAACTTCAACTTCATCCTCAATATCTATACTCACTGATTCTTCAGTATTAAGTGAGTGTGTGTGTGTGTGTGTGTGTGTGTTTTCAGTTTTTCTGGCGCCGCCGGACCCTGATGGCCAGGCCCATGATTAAAGAAGCAGGAATGGCCTCACTACTTCTGGAGAACCCTTATTATATCCTTCTATTGTCTTTTCACATCTGCTTCCCTGTTTTTTCTTTTTCTTTTAATGAAAATTATCATAAGACTCCGAGAAAGTATATCTTTTTCATACTACTGTGCCTCTATTTATATAATAGGATTTTTACTTTGGTGTATAGTTTTGATTTGGATTTGAAATAAAATATATCCAAACTACAAAAGATTCAGTTATTCCTGAAAACATTTATGTGCAGTTTAAAAAGAGAAAAGCGTGAATAAAAAATGCTCGCAATTTTTCAGTTTAAACATTTGGAGCGAGTAATTAGTTTGATGGTCAAATGCCCAATGGGCGTTGGCTGAAGGTGAATATAGATCAGCCAATCACATCACTGGTGTCACCACTCTAAAACTGCTGAGCCAATCACAGGGAAACGTGACAACAAGAGCTCAACAAATGAAAGCTGTCTCTTCAGAAAGGAATAATTCCACTGCATCTCACATCGTTAATGGTTACAACATACGGTTATTGTTGTGTAGCAGTGTTTCCTACAGAATCCCTCTTTAATTGTGGCGGTGGCTGTCCAGCTGGGGCGCCATAGAGCATGCACATTCGAGACTTCCGCAGACCGAGTTCGGTAACTTCCGTTTTATCGCCGAGCTAGACTAGACCAAAAAAAAACAAAAAGTTTTATTGGTCCGAATTGCCCAAATTCTGACAGTAACACGTGTCATTTTGCGGTGGTTGTGAGGCGTTTATTAGAATTTTACAAACGCGTCTTTCACAATATTAGCTTGCACTGGGGACTTTTTCCCAGTGCATCACATGACGATGTAATCACACGGCTTGGCTGCGATAAAAACTGTCTTCAAGGCCTGGCGCTGTTTGTGGGGGCTTGATCTCGGCGATGAGGCCAGCCGCCTTCTTTGCAGAGGAAGTTACGGTCAAGCCAACCGCGTTAAATAGTCCTCCGCATCTTCTTCGTTGGTTTTACCGGCGTACTAAAAACCACACTGCCATCCACTGTACCGTAGTATATAACATCCTGCTATTCACTGGTGGGGGCGCTGTAAAAAAAAATAGAAAATCAATATGTGCTGGCCAATGTTTGATATTGTGGAAGACTGCCACAAGTAAATGAATGTGTGGGAAACACTGACAGCAGTGTTTGCTTAATTTCAAGAATAAAACAGGAAATGCTACTTTTGCTTCAGAGAAAGGTGGAATGGAACTGGCGTCACCAGACTGGCAGCGATGTGGCGTTGTACAAGAAACAAAAAAGTCGCTGTGCTGCCTCATTTGAATGAACCTCCCGTCTGTTAGCACCTCTCCTCACTCCAGTGAGCTCTGAGTTAGACACTACCATACCACACAAAGTCCAACGCCAGTTTCAGGGTCAGTACATTAGTCAGTAAGCATAAAAAAGAATATGCTGCTGCGTTCACCAGCATCTGAATATCATCCTCTGCTCATGTTTGTGTCTTGTTCTCTTCATCTGTTGTGCTGTCTGTCACCTTTTCTTTTATTCCTTAACTGATCTTTTACATGGCTATCGCAAACCCAAAGACCAACTGTAAGTTCACTCCTCTTCAAACATGTGTGACTTGATTGACTAATTGATTACTAATCTGGCATTTGTTTGGGCTTTTAAACTCTGAAGTAGATGAAAGTGAGCTTTTCAGTTTAAAGAATTGGTGTAAAAAAAAAAAAAAAAAGAAGGAAAGAGAAGCCAGACAAATATCCTCAGCTCATATTTGACTGCTAGATACAAGACACCATGCTAACTCAGCACTGTAAGTGATCATCGGTCGACAGGCTGTTTTGATTCTGCACCTTCCTATTGAGGCCATCCTTATTATGATAAGACACCGTATCAAAAGTCTGCTCTGCCCAGTGACTTCCATTCCCATTTACTTAGTTTGGTAACATCCTCTGATACCATCAGGTTCTCCAAACATCCAGGAGATTTGCCTTTGGTGCACAGGACATGCCTTGGCCAATTTCAGGGACTCTTGATGAAGTATTCCCCATAACATACAGCAGAAATTGTCAAAGTTTGTAATAATCTACCCTTTACACCGAGGCAGAAACGCATTACTTGATGTTGTCAGAGTTAAATTTGTGTTCTAAACAGAAACTTGCAACAGGGCTGTGGATGCTGGCAGCAAATAAGCCTAAGTCTATTAGAACAAAAATGCAATTTTAGTGAAGACAGAGATAATTATAATTCAGAGAGATGGGGTAAATATGGGAAAAATGCCGTGGTTAGGTCAGTGATCTCTTAAGGTCACTGGAGTTCAGATACAAAATGCCAAACCTTTTTAATTAGGTTTTTAGTTGATATTTAAAGAGCTTGCTTCAACTGTATATGTGACACATAGGCATCACACATGAGATGAGATTTTCAGTTCAGTCTATGATTGCTGTAGGCTTGATACTAGTGAGGGTGGCAGGTAGGACTGGGTGTTGAAATGTACTGATGTGCTTAAGTCTGCAACAATTAGTTGACTTTTTGATTGAAAGAAAATTAGTCTACAACTATTTTATTTCATACTTTTTTTAAGTAAAGCTGATAAGCATTCTCTGGTTCCAACTCCTCTTCATTTTTTTTTAGTTTTTCTTTATTATATTTGACAATAACTTATCTAAAGGTGTGTAGATAAGTCAGGCAAATATTCTGAATGCATTTATTTATTTATTTTTTGCAGCTTTTTAACAATTCGTAAACTAAAAAAATCTATTGATTCGATCTCAATATTTTTATTTAATAAATTGATAATATATATTTATTTAATGAAAATCATGCTTTTGTATGTCACTCTAAACGAAAGCCAAGTGAATGAATTCAAACGGGAAAGTAAATCTGATGTCCGCCTTCGGTACTTGACAGTTTTCAATACTCTACAGATCCGTCAGTCGGTACCACAGACATATTGAGACTCGATACCCTGCCCTTGTGCAGTGTACGACAAGCGGGTGGCATGCACCGAGGATGGCCTCAGGAAGAACAACAGAGGAGTGATTCCTCCTCCAGGATAAACAGATACGCAAAAGATGTCGTGTGCACATAAGTGATTATGCTTCAAGAGTGATTCTGGATGCTTTTATGTTTTATTTTTTCACATCACGAACCCATTCTAACTGAATTTAAAATAATTATTGCTGGCGTCATCTATGAAGGAGCAAGCTACAAACTGCTCAGAGCCACCTGGCAACACGACAGGGAGTGATGGTTAGATCCTAAGATACAACCCTGATTCAAAATAGGTTCTGATGTTGCGTAAAACAGAAAAAAACCAGAGTGCAATGATTTGGACATTTTAAAAAAGTGGGGCGGTGCAACAAAGACTGGGAAAGTTGTGTGTCGATGGCGTAAAGGATATTACTACATGACCACATTGTCCTGTAGTCAGTTGAATATAGTTCAATATAGGATATATAATCAAATCATTGCACCGGGTTTAGGGTTCCACCTGTTTTGAAATTGAGGTTGTAGATTTTCAGTGAATATTTGTTCTAAGGCGAGGATTCATTCAGTGTGAGTAAACAGGGACATTATTTGTGAGTTTCCTAGGCGGTCCAGTCTAAAGAATGTGTCAGACCTGTTTGTGATGGGAGGGGCTTTGATTCTGGAGTCGACGGTCCTCCTTCGCTGGCTGGAGAGAGAAGGTTACTGGCCTCTAGGAATGACCGGCATCTCCATGGGAGGATATGTGAGTCAGCAAAACAACACACTTTCTGCCTTTTGTTTATTAAAGCAGTTCTCACTATGATTTCCTGTTGTCAAACCCATATATATCACCAGCACCTTGCTTCAACTTTGAAAGTAAATATTTTACATGCATACCAGCATACAACTACAAGTAGGTCCAATATAATACTCGATCCTACTCAAAGTTCATATTTTTCATCGAGCCCCTTGTGTGTCTCTGTGTCCAGATGGCGTCCCTGGCAGTGACTAACTGGCCGAAGCCGATCCCTCTGATTCCCTGTCTGTCCTGGTCCACTGCCTCAAGTGTCTTCACCACGGTAACACACACACATTCTGCCTGACACATTGCAGATCCCTAAGAAGATATTTACTTATTACAGCAGAATTAGAGCTGACATCATAAACACTGTAGTCGGGATTCTGCTAGTGTTTTTTCTCCCTTCCCGGTTGATGTTAAGCTTTGACAGTGTGCATATAAATTGCAGCCTGATTGAATAGAATAAGCAAGTGCAGCATTTTTGGTTGGCTTAAGAAGATTACATACCAAGACCCATAAATACAAAGAAAGATGTGATTTTGAAATACAAAGTATTGGGCCATTTGTTCCCAGGTAAGAACAACAGAGTGACAAAGTCAAATATCAAATCTTAAAACACTAAACTAAATATATTGTGTCTTTTTTGTGTGTTTGTTTAGTTTTTATTTTTGTAATTATGGGATACATCGAGAGACTTTATTTTTGTTTTATTTTTTCTATTTTGTATTTTGAAAAAAAAATGTTTGTCTTCATGAAGAAAAATTCATTTACTTAGCAGAATGATCTGCTCTCAGTCATCTCACTATGCAGGTTTAGTTAGAATTTTCATATTTACATTAGTGATGGGGTAATTATACAAAGCTCCTCAGGAGGAGCTGCAGAGGAGGGATCCCTCTCCCAGGGTGGACACATTTGCAATAGATGTTGTGTGTGCAGAACAGAACAACAAAATCACACAGTGTAAAGGATCTTCATCCAGGAGTTCCCAAGCATAGCCCCCTCTTCACCGTTAAATCCTACACACTGGAGCTTTAAAGAACAGGCTCCCATTTTTTTTCCATATAGAAATTTTTTATGTTGAATTTGGTCGAGGGGATGTGTGTGTGTGTGTGTGTGTGTGTGTGTGTGTGTGTGTGTGTTTTCTGTCACATGTCCACCACCAAGTATAACCCTGTCACTGTGTGTGTGTGTGTGTGTGTGAGAACAGGGAGTGCTGAGTAAAGCAGTGAACTGGTCGGAGCTGGAGAAGCAGTATGCCATCAACTCAGTGTATGAAGAGGAGATCATGAAGCTCTTGGGGTACTGCGGGGTATGTCATCCCTCAACCTTTCTTGAAGATCTCCTACACCATCACACAGTGACTGAACATGACCTGAACTTAAATATGGTGTTTGCATTCTCATGAGACCAGAGGCAGCACGGTTGGATATAAAAATGCCAATATGTTGGTATAAATGTGGAAAATATTGATTATATTCAATATGAAATGACACTTTGTTTTTGAGAAAGCAGAAATTACTTCCGTACTAGGTTTCCTGAGACAAAAGTGATTGCTGTGGCCCCCAAAATCTGACCACATGAGAAGTCTTAAAGCTCTGTTGTACTCTAACATGTGATGGTATTTGTTATTCGCTCAATCAGACAGACATTAATCAAAGAATTGTCCATCTGTCATTACCATCAAGCAAATGATCCTGCAGTTCGATCTGGCTATTGAAAGAAGCTCTCTGATAATCGCAACAAGGATTCTGCTGGAGAACTGAACCCTCCCCTGACCAAACACTTAGACGAACAGACATTAGCGTCAGTAAGTAAACGTGTGCCTGTCTGTTGCTCTGTGTTCACCTCCGTCAGGCTGATTCCTTTAAGATGGGTCCAGAACTGGGGAGGAATGCAGACTCTTTAGAGCGTCTGCTCAGCCTGTCCGGAGATGACGGGGAGTCAGAGGCTGGACGAGGCCTGTTGATTGGAAAAGGCACTGGAGGGGGCGGGGCTGGAGACGGAGTGCACCAGTTCCTGTCTGCAGTGAGCGGCAGAGGGACGAGCTTGGACACTCTACAGAGGTAGTGAATTCAACTTAATGTGAATACAAGCTACTGAATGTGTTCTTTTAAAGACGAGGTTTCAAATATCATGTTGCTTCACCTGTACAACTGTACACATGAAAGATAGCGAGAGAGTTGGAGGGTGTCATTTTACTCCCCTACAGCAGACCTGTGGTCCAGCTGAACCATGCAGCCCCACATGAGTTTGAAGATGCACTGTGTTACTGTCAGAGAGGAGACAGAAGAGATTGTTTTGAACCTAGTAGAAAGATAATTTTGACTGTTTTCACAGTGACAGGGCCTGCCATTTTGTTTACAAGCTTGTGTTTGGTTGCACTTGAACCCCAAAAGGGAATTTCTGTTGGAATATGAAGAGTCTAAAGAGTTTGTTTCTAATTGATTTCCATCAAAACTGAATATTTTGAAAGGTTTTGATGGGATTTGAAAGATGGATCATAGCTGAAATGTAGACAAGATGTGGATCATTTCAAAGTTTGAATGGAGTTGAAAGTTTATATGAAAATGTTTGAAAATGTGGATTTTTGAAGATTCCAGATTTATTTGAATGAGGAAAAATGCCCGGAAAATGTTGAACATTCCTGAAAGAATGAATGATATGAAAAGAGAGAGGTCCGGCTGGAATGTTCTAACTGGGCCTAATATTTTGATGTTTGAATGAAGCTTGTACCTTTAAAATGTGAAAGGAGTTAAGGTCCGAAAAAGGTGGCAGAAGATTTTTTTTTAAAGAATTCCGTGTGTTGCAGAACATACTGTCTCCAGCAACCAATAATAATAGACCCTATAAATAAACTTCAGTAAAATAGGTATTGGAATAATAAATACAACTTGTTATAATGAATCAACAAATACATTTTTAAAGGGTCCTGCACCATATAATACAGACAAGATATTGTGTTTTTAAAAACATATCAAATACTTATGAGCTATGAATTTCACAAAAATGAGAAGTTTTTTCTTTCTTTCTTTCTTTCTTTCTTTCTTTCTTTCTTTCTTTCTCCATTGTGTAGCTCTGATGATTTTTAAAAATGTAAAATGATTACGAATTAAAATATACCATAATCAAGAGCTATAATTTGTATTCTGGGTTAGTCTATGGATGGTACAGGTTAGGCAAAATAAGCCCTCGGTTTCATTTCATTTCAATCATTCCTTCTTGCATTTATAAATGTTAGTGATATTTGACATTTTATGGCATTCAACATCCCACAATATGTTTTAGTTGTTTTTTATGTTTTAACTGTTTGTTTGAATCATCAGAATCCTGTTACTTTCATCATATAGGTTCCATCTAAAATCTTTGTTTTATTCTTTTCCTAGAAGCCCTCATCCAAACAACACAGTGGATTCAGCCAAATGCTGTCGGCCATCATTACATAGAGAGTCTATAAGCTTTATGAAAGGAGTGATGGATGAATGCACACACATGGCCAACTTCTCTGGTAAGTGTTATGGTGCAGACAGTCACATTAACAATTAACTGCTTTAACGTGAATAGGACAGAGGAAAGGAAATATCAGAATGATGTAGCAGGTGGTGTATAAATACACTTACATAGAGTAGAGAGTTTGAACAGACCATATTGTGCCCATTTTCATGTTCATGCTTTTATTTTAGGTGTCTACTAGAAAATATTTTCACGCTTATATTTAAAAAAACACATACTTTTTCTTATGGTGTACATTGTTATAACACCTTTATTCAGCCTGCAGTTTTACCATTTCGTTATTGCGGATAGCTGTATTGTTGCCTCTGGGGCGGACCTATTCAAGCCAGGATACCGCCCTTTGAAACTTTCCATGCCCACAAGACTGACCGCGCAGTTTAGAATAAAGTGGCCATATCTCATAAATCATTGGTCCAATCATCATCATCAAACTTTATACATATCCTCAGGCTGAGGTTGGAAAGAAGTCTAACAAAGCATTTTGAGGCCATACCAGTAAGGAGCGCCAGATTACCCAATTTTTCTACCTCAAACCTCGTAGATCACATTTCGCAGATGTCGCTGAAACCCGCTCATTGCCGCTGGCGGCTTTAGTTTCCGCCAGTTGGGCATGTTGAGAGTAAACGGCTTGAACCTGCCGAAAAAGCCGCCTGCAGCTATAATTTTGTGTGATATCATGGTGGGGTCGTTGCTCATATTTTATCTGTTATTCTTTTAGCTGTATTTATGAGCTGACTTTGCTCTGAGAAAGGTGCTATATTAAAGGTTTGTAAAAAAAAAAATAATGAAGTGGTGACCAGATGGAGAGGGGATCTATTGCAGGGTGCTGGATGGAGGGAGATACATTTTCCACTGAAATGTTATCCATTAATGAAGTTTTTCCATTGCTTCTGTTGTTCTTTGATTATCAGCTTTCTTGCCAATAGTAAGGCTATGAGGTAGGGCTGCACAATATATTGTTTCATCATTGACATTGCAATGTGCTCATAGCAAAAATCTCATTGCAGGAAGAGCAAGTACTCAAAAACTAAAGTCCATCCGTAGAAAGTTACGGTATCATCTTTAAGTGAACAGTGCAGATAAACTCCACACCTGATGTGTTATTATCCACGATGGTTAGGCACAATTCAAGCTGAGATAAATATAGTCCCTGTTTTTGTCTGGCAGGAGCAAGGAGTGTAATCGAGTGACATTTAAACGAGTCACAAAGGTTTTGATGGATCACTAAACCCTCAATGTTTACCAGATTACCAAAGAAATTCAAATTTTAACTTTTAAAATTTTAACCAGCATCGGAACACGGAGCTGCTGGCTACATGAATACACATACTAATGGGCAAAATATAGCTATTCAAGTCATCTCTGGTGTACCTTTAGCCTCTTGGAAACATTTTGAAAAGTTAAAAAAAGTTCAAAAAAATAAAAAATGGAATGGAACAAATATAGATAGAATAAAACAACAGTGATGATGATGATAATAATAATAATAATAATAATAATAATAATAATAATAATAATAAAATGGTGTGCTTGCAGTAATAATTAAAAGGTAGTAATTTAAATGATGTCACTAGATCTGCATATCTCTGATCTTTAGCGGTCTTCTGGCAGAGTTCCATAGCTGAGGGTTCCTGACACCTTTATCCTTGAGCTGTGCCTGATCATCTGAGGGCTGCAGTCTGGCTCATTGGGAAGCAGCAATCTAATAAATGTTTTAACGGGACAACAATGGTACTGAGAATTGTCTTAACTCTGACACGTCCCACTGGCAGCATGTATTAAGATCGTATCTTTCCTTCCATCTGTCCCAGTTCCTGTAGACACTAGTCTCATCATCGTGGTCCAGGCCAAGGAGGACGCCTACATCCCTCGCACAGGAGTCCTCAGTCTGCAGGAGATATGGCCCGGGTGTGAAGTCAGATACTTGAATGGAGGACACATCAGTGCATACCTGTTCAAACAGAACACCTTCAGGTAAACAACTGACCTAGAAACCAATATATATATATATAGATCATATAGAGAAAACATCTATAGTATAATAGACCTTAGTCTATAATAAAGAAAGACAGATGATGATGGGATGCAGTCTTTCTAGGAAACAGGACTGTGGTGGTCTCAATCCAGCCCCGGGGCAGAAGGGATTACTTGATTGCCCAAAACATCGTCAAGAAGCGAGGAGAATAAATGGGCCCACAATGGGAATATTTTGACCCCGACTCCTTCCCTCTGAACTAGAAAGTTTGGATTTCGGCCACATCTCCCCGCAGTAAGGAATGTGTAGCCTCGAGTTGCTCCGGGTGTTGACTGACCTCCTACACATCAGACTCTGTACTATGGCCTGGATATTATCCAACTTGGTGTCCAGGAGTGGAAATGATGACCTGAGTCAGCAGCTAGCATTGCTCTGTGTTGTTCAACGAATCTAAGATATATTTTGTGGTTAGCTAGCGATGACAGTAGTAGAACTCTGCTGCTGAGTCTGTTTGGGCTTGATTGCTGACTGACGTTGATCGCTGTGAAGCTTCAAAAGTGTCTGTGGATTACAAAATTTAAGCCGACTTCCCATCACAGTGGGGATGACTAGATGATGATTTCATTTTTGGGTGAACTTTAAGTCCCAAAAATCTTAAAGTATACAGAAATCCCTGAAAACTAGGAACACAATTACAATCCAGTGCAAATCCACGTTGCATTGAATTGTCCTGTAAAGCCTGTCCTTACACACTGTATCAGACAGCTGTTTATTTGACATCTTCATCCTGTGAATGTTGGATTTTTTTGCATGTGAAATAAAGCTAATAAAAATTTTAGGTGGTCAAATCCCAGACTCATAAACTACGGTCACTTCTGTACATGATCTTTTCTTTGTTATTCTACTTATTGCTGTTTAAGAATTGATATCTGAATACCTTTATATCTTTTTTTTTTCCAGACAGGCCATATATGATGGATTCAACAGATTTTGCTTGAAGTACCCCAACTTGCACTAGCACGTGGCAGACTGAAGCCCTTCCCTCTCTGTAGAAGCACCAGGATCTGTGGCGGCACATTGGGAAAAGCGATGCCTGTCCACGGACCAGAAGCCTCAGCGAGCTCTTCCACTGGGACCTGATGAGCCTGAGCGTTACAGCTGAGGACAGTCACTGTCTAATTCTTCCACAAAGGGAGCCCTGTTGCACTCAAGAAATCTAAGCGACTGAATGTCGTGGGATGTTCAGTCTGTGTTGTCAAAGGAACACACCGGCCTCTTGTTTCACTTTCGTAAACTGGTATTAACAGACAAAATTGTGTGGCAGTGTGTGTTCTCTTGTGTTCACTGACCATCCTAATGTGGCTGTGTTGTGTCACAAACCTGTCCCTGTCGTACTGTAGTGATACCAGGTGAGAAAAATGTCAGCTCAGTGTTGCACACCTTCTACAAAATGCAGAAGACGAGAGTATACGATAAATGACTACGAGAAAGTACTAATATAAGTGAAAAAGAAATGACAGACAAAAATCGTAGGGATCTCGTTAAATATTATAAATATTATAAATTAGTTCACTGTTTTCATGACAGAGAAATGAAATAAATAAATACAAGTTTCACTGTCACACAAATGGAACATGAATTGATTACATTTTCTAACTCCTAATATTCAGGAATTCAGACCTAGTTTTTGATATCATTTATGATTGGCATTTTTTTCTGCAGCTGCCACTCATTTAATTTACAGTCAGCAAATAATAACTACGATAATATCTTTTCCTCGAGCAGCTAGATGTTCCAATTTTTTTCAGCAGCTAGACTCGGGTAGTAGCTTCGTTTATGTGCTGATGAGCAGCTGGTGAACTTTTCTGCAGCTTTAACCCTTAAATGCTTACCTGGGGTCAGCCAAGGACTCAACACTGTGTTTGTTTTTTTTTCTTGCACTTCTTCTTTAACAACATTCTGGTCTCAAAATATCAAAAATGATAAAAAGGCACTACTTTTTCTAATGTCTCGCCACAGATCTGAGCTGTGTGAGAGTTACAGTTTGTATTCTGGGCTCTATGCAAGTCGAAGCAGGTGATGTGTTTCCCTGCCGACATGAGCTCGCTGTGGCTGTGTGTGCTGTACTGTACTCGCAGCATGTGCCCTGGATAGGATTACTATCAGTGATCAGAGGGATCTGTTAAATTCACCCCACCTCGCCTTGAGACACAGCTCCTGTGCCAGCTGGGCTTTAAGCAGTGTGTTTCTTTAATCTGTGTGTGTGTGTGTGTGTGTGTGTTCCTCTCTCACCTACAATCAACCCCCACTCAACCGTGCCATGTCGCTGTTTGATATACTGTATATAATGTCGTTTCGGTACTGTTGCCACTGACACGGCACACCGTCTCTGTCCTGACCACGCCGTTTGTCGTCCGCCGCAGCTGCAGCAGATTCACGCTGTTTTTAATATCTGAACATTTATACAATTTGTGGAAGTAGGCATTGAATGATTATATTCCTGTTTTGATTTTAAAATCCTTTTGTGTGTTTGACCTAACAAAGTGTTTGACTGTTATGTGGTGCCTGCATTTCTATGGGTTTTAAAGAGCCTTAAGCACACCAATAAAGTGATGCTACAGATCCAGAACACACTGCTGTGCAAAATGTGTCATTTTGGAAAGTTACAATTTAAAGGCAACTAAAAATTCTGTATTTTTTTCTTGTCAACAAAAACAAAGCCAAAGCCAAACCACCACTGTATTTCTCCTGCTAACAAGCATTGTGTGTGTACCCAAAGCCTGACATATCGTATTTCTCCGTGCCATAGAGCTCCGTTGTCGTCCAAAACTATTAAAACACAACAATGAGCCACACTGTTGTACGCGGTGACATGTTCTTCTAAAAATGAAAGGGACTAACACTTTGTTCAACGATTGTCAATTTAGTTGAAAGAACCTTTGCATACCAACCCAAAAATGTCAGCTGTTGAAAAAGAAGCTGACTTACATTTAGTACATGAAGCACTTCAAGTGCCCCCATAAGGTGTGTGTGGGCTCGTTATCCTGCTTCAGTATGAACCCTTCTCCACGAAGAACAAACCAGAGGGGGGTGGAACATGTCTCGGAAGAACTGGGTGGTGCTTCTCCTCGGTGAGGGTGGAGTCAATTCTGTGCAGGTGTCAAAGTCCAGATGAAGCAAATCAGCCCCAGAGTTTAATCTTCCCACCATCATGTTTCACTGTGACTCTTAAACATCAATCTCATTCTCTGTCCTGTTCATCCCCTACATACACCATTCTGTTACTGCCACACACCTCTGTAGTGCTCCATGCAAGAATCAGGGATAATTATTAATTCTGATAAATAATCAGACACAAATTTATATTAGATCGCTTCGGGAGCACCACCCTTAAAGAAGGGAAAAGATAGTCAATTCAATAATTCAGTCTCATTAAAAGGTACTAAACTGTCAGTTTGTAACTCTGACTAGTGATTCACTCACTAACTACAACCAAAATGACCATAACAGCTAGTAATGGGTGACTAGGATTAAGAAAAGGGATTTTGGAGTCCTTGACAGAGAAGAGGTTAGCAACAGTCTTGCTTCGTGTTCCTCAGATTGTGGAGTTTGCTGGCAAGCTTTGCATTGCAGCTGCTGGTGCTAGCTGAGCTGGGAAACTAGCAGGACCTCGCGTCGCTGCTGTGAGGAGAAGTTCTGTGGGCCTGCTGGAAGTGCAGCGAGCAGTTCTCAGCAGCTGTTGGGCCCAGAAGAATGTGGGGTAAGGTGATAAGGGGCAGCCCAGTGGCAGCCAGGTCAAATGATGAGGAACATCTTTCTTTCTTTCTTTCTTTCTTTCTTTCTTTCTTTCTTTCTTTCTTTCTTTCTTTCTTTCTTTCTTTCTTTCTTTCTTTCTTTCTTTCTTTCTTTCTTTCTTTGTATCTAGCAAGAATCATCACTTCTACCTTCAGGCAGGAGGTACAGAAGTGTTCAATCCAAGACTACCAGATTAAAAGAACTCTTTCTTTCCCACTGCCATCCGACTCCTAAACAGCAGATACAGTCACATTAAAAAAATTCTACCTCATACAACTGTCTCGACTGTTTACATTTTGCACATGCATAATTTGCACTGTTTTATAATCATTGTTGTTGTTGCTTTTTTCTTCATTAATCACATGTGCTGTGTAAAATTGCTTTATTCTGTACATTTTTATTATATATATATATTTATTTTTACATTGTTGGCATTCTGTGGACAGTAAAGGAAGATTTTTTTTATTGTACAGAGAAACATGTGTCCTCACTGTGCATATGAATTCGAATCTTAGAATCATGAAGGAAAATCGCTCCTAATTTTGTCAATTACAGGACTACAGTTCAAATGACAGAGCTATCTCCTGTCAGGTGTATCAACCGGATATACAACCGGATTTGACATTTTAACATTATACTTTTACTTCACCGGGCTTTTATTTTGTAGCTTGTTTACTTGTGCAAGGTGGTGCCGGATGTGACGTCGGCTCCACTGTGTACACCAGCTGATCGGAGGAAAACTATCCGTGATTGTCGTCGTTTTGTAACGCTGAGAACATCTGGGCCCGCAGCAGTCCGGCCCAGCCGCTCCTGACACCCAGCGTGAAGCCGCGGCAGCGCTGCCGACACCGGAGCCGCCGACGCAGCTTTGTTTTGGTGGCTACATCACCAAGGCCTACCTGCAATGCTAAGCTAATTAGTTAGCAGAATCCATGAACACAAACTGCTGGTCAGAGAAGTAAACGGCCAGGGAATAACTTCCCGGGCATGCGTCATTCAACCATGAAGGTCTGACGACTTTACATATATCGTATGTGAGCTGATATCCGCTGTGGATGGGCAGAAAGTGATTGGAACTCGAAGCCTGTGCGGTTGTCACGGACTGCCACTGACCGAAATCGTCTGGTGCCAAGCAGCGCTCCCGTCCGGCTACAAGATGTGGCTCAAACTGTTCTTCTTGCTCCTGTATTTCATAATGCTGTTCGCGCTGGCGAGGATTTTTGAGGCGGTGGTTTGGTATGAGACTGGCATGTTCGCGACTCAGCTCGTGGATCCGGTGACGCTCAGTTATAAGAAGTTGAAGACCATCCTGGAGTGTCGGGGGCTGGGGTACTCCGGACTGGCCGAGAAGAAGGATGTCAGCGAGCTCGTGGAGAAATCAGGTAAAGGTCGGGCCAGGGGGGTGTCTGCGTGACCAGCAGCGTGTTGTGTTCTCTGCGTGTGACCCGACGTGAGGTTCAGATGTAAACAAGTGTACTCATCACCACATAATGATGAGTCATAGTTAAGTCTCTAAAGCAGTGGTTCTCAACCTTTGTCGGGCCATAACCATCATCCGCCCCCTTTAAATACAGTGTAGGCCAATTTTATTCCCTGAATTGTTGATGATTTTTGGTTGTTATTATGAAAGGTACTCATGCTATTATGTATAGTATTTATCACATTATATTTAGTTATATTAATATCATACCAGATTTAACATTATACTTTCAAGACTTTTATTTTGTAGCTTGTTTACTTGTGCAAGGTGGTGCCATTGGATGTTGGCTCTACTGTGTACACCATATATATAGTATTCATATTATAAAAGCATGCCAAATAACATCTGATTTAAGTGTTAAGTGTATAGTTTAAATGTCATTTTTACTTTCCCAGGGATGTGTAATTAGGATCCCACTAATATTCTCACAAGACCTGCTCTACTAGTTTTGCAGGTACAAAAAAAAACAAAACAACCTCTTCGACCTCCCTCCCTATCATGTTCGGTGGCTGTCTGGTGTTAACGGGTTGTGCTGGTGTTTTTCTCACTGTTATTTAAAGCAAACAGCCAGCGGCAGAGCTGATGCAGCAGACTGTGAGCCATAGTTGCCCTGGTAAACACACCATCATGACTGGCTATCGCGGCTGCAGTGTCTCTGGGCTTGTTGGGTATAGCCACCAGGGCAGCCCACCTGTAACATCTGGGAATCATATGTCATCCTCCTATTGGGGTTATAAAAGCCGAGTGGCTCCTTTAATAAACAGGGCAGTGGGTAGTGTGCAGGTTGTCGAGCAAGAGAAGGAGAGATAACCACTGTGACTGTATTGAGAGCAGGCCCCCAGGACGAGCGCCAGGCTTTAAAGCCAGTTTTCGTTGTGGCCATCGCGACGTGATGCACTAGGGCCCAAAAAGACTTCTTCCCTTAAGGTAACCTTGTGAAAGAAGCGTCTGTAAAATGGTGTGATGTGGTATGGGCCCCACACCACGGAAGATTGGGGTATATTATTTATTGAACCATTTTGCCTCATGCGCCACTGAGCAGCTTTCATGGGGCTCCGTCTCCGTGGCTGTCACGATAACATTTAACATCCATGGTTCAGAGCAGACTGGTGTTGGTGACCAGAGCAGAGCAGAACGTTTAGCAGAGACGTTGTCCAGTGGCAGTAAATGTACAGTACAGGTTACAGTCTGACCAGGAATACACTCTGCAGCTCCTCAATACACAAGAAGAACATCTGTCTGAGTGACAGCTAGCACTAACTCTACTAATATTCATGCTGCTTGTCCATGCTAATATCGATGCTATCCTTAATCCATGCTAATGTTGTTAATCGTGCTAGATGGCAGTCTGGTTGCGATGATAATAACTACATATGAGTATTAACCACCCATTCTCTGTTTGAGGAAGAACACTGACCATTAGACAGGAAAAGAACCTGACTGAGGGTTAAAGGTGAAGAAACGTTAATCAGAAGAGAAAAATCTTCATTTACTGATTTTGTTCTGCCTAAAGAAACTAAATAAACAAACTCTCTTTGTTTTCATGACTCAATAAACAAACTAACCTTAAAGGGGACAACACAATTTTTACTGTTTTTCCTCTGAGAACAGCTTGTTTATTCACTTATGGAAAAATATATATTTCCCAGCAAACAGATAACCCTCAATAAATGTTCCTTTAAGGTTTGTTTTTTTAACCTTTTAGGAACATTTTAGGAACGTTCTTTAAAGGTTACTTTTTTACAAAAAGCTTAAGAAAAACCTCAAAGGTTCTGTGTGGTTATCTTTTGTGTAAACTTCACAGAACCTTTAGGGAGTGTTCCCTGAGGGTTCTCAGAGGCTTAATTTATGTAACCTTGAGAAAACCTTTAGAGAACATTCCTTGAGAGCACTCTCAAGGGTGTTTTTGTGTAACCTTCAGAGAACCTTAAGGGGATGTTCCCTGGGGTTTTTTCAGAAGGTTAACTTGCAGAACCTTTGTGCAACATTTAGAGAATATTCCCTAAGGATATCTTTGTGTAACCTTCAGAGAAACTTTAGTAAACATTGTCTGATGTTTTTCAAAAGTTTTTTTTTTGTTGTTTAACTGTCAGTTAATCTTTTAGGGAACGTTCCCTGAGGGTTGTCTCAAGGTTATTGCTGAAAAACCTTTATGGGAATGTTCTCCAAAGGTTCTCTGAGGGTTATTTTTGTAAAGTTGAAATGTGTGGATTAGGGGTTAAATTTGAATTTTATATCAGTCCATATAGTGAAGTGTTATAGTTATAAAAGAGTTCTAATCTATCTCTTACCCCCTTTCTCCTCATTCTATGACTCTATGACTATTTGATTTGCAGTAAACTCAAAAACGTATCGTTATGCTCATTTTAAAAAAGTAATTAACTGGTAATTTAATCCAATTCATGAATTGCACATTCATTGCACAAGCGAGATTCTCAGACGCTCGCGAGAGTGGAGCGAGCTACCAACGGCTGTGGAAAACCGTTCAGTACTGCCTCCAGCTCATTGATCACCGGTCTGTCCATTGAAGTGGCTGGATTCAATCAATAAATAGGTAAATACTTAAATTGTTGTATCCTCGAAACACATTTTCTTTAAGGAATGTTTAGCATTATTAACATTATGGTTTTAAGTTATGTCTTTTTTTCTCTAGTTCGTCACAAAAGAGCTAGTCAGTGTTTTTTATTGATAGCTAATCGTCGAGCAATATCTAAGCTAATGTTAACTTGTTTAACTTCAACGGAAGTTAACGTTGATGTCTGTCTTGTTTAAAACTTGAAATGTTCGATATGTGTCTAATATTATAAACAGTAAAGCTGCTGTCTTGGGTTTTGTAACAGTAACTCAAAGGAATACAAGCTAACTTTTATTTAATTTAATGTTACGGTGGTGTGTTGACATGTTGTGGAGATTAGCTAGCAGCTACACAAATTGAACACCATCAGTTGGTATTGATTTTACAACAGTTAAAGTTGTGTTTGCATCACTGGGTAACTGTATCAGAGTTCCAGAGGTTAATTAAGAAGGTGTTGGTGTTGGTATTTAAACAAGTCATCCTGTAGTTAATAGGTTCAATTTTGTATTTTCCAGAGGCCCTGAGAAAGCTCCAGTTCACACCTCGTCAGCACATACCAAGACACCACTTCAGACACCAAACCTAATGTCAGCTAAAGGTAAATGTCTGTTACCTCAAAACATGCACTGCACGTGACCATCTGAAAGCTTTCTTGGCAGGCAGAAGACTGAAGTTATATACTTAGTAGAGTGGCCACTGCACCTAACCTCCAAATCTAAACAGCATTGTTCTTACCCTAATTTAATGGTAGTAAAATACTGGTCATTTTGACCAGGTTGAACCTTAAACCTAACCTTTTTTCTTTGATGTCAGTCTGTCTGCACCAAATGTCTCATATTTGGCACTATTGCTTGCATTTGTGCTCACAGTAACCCCTTTCACACTGGCGTTTGGGTGCGGCTTCTGTGCGCCAATTCTCCGCATCCGTCCCAGTGTGAATCTCTCCGATGCGGCGAGGGGTGAAATTTCGCTCCGGCGCTGATACGCCTCTGGAGGTAGTGTCAGGGCCGCATTATTGGCGAGCCGAACCAGTGTGAACGGATAAGCCGGCGGCGCGTATCGAGGGCGTGTCGATCGGACGGTCGGTTAACTACACAGGTCCTTCACTCAACTTAATACAGAGAAATGTCCCACAAAGCAACGTTACAGGACCAAACAACAGTAACGTAGTAACTGTAACTGTCTCTGGCAACTTATATGAGGAAAAGAATACCGCAGATATGAGCGGAGAAGCCTCTGTCCTCCCTCTGCCTCCGTCTGTCTGACCGACACGTTTCTGCCCAAAAAACAGCGTCTGTCGGTGGCAAAAAACTTAAACTCACCAGTGTTTGTGATGAAAATAAATCACCGCGACGGTCAGTCCTCCAGACCGAGACTTCGGTGAACTTTTCCCCGGAAGACAGCCTCCATCCCGGCGAGTCAGGCAGTGTCCAGTTTACTGATGGTGATTATGTAGGCTAATTATGTAATTTAGCGCGAAAAACGTAACTTCGTCACTTTCCAGGATGTTTGGTGGGTCAGGATCTCAATCACTACACATTATAACAGCATCCATATGATTATAAACTATCCGCGGGTTTAGATTGACAGGGGGACACCGGGGAAACACCTTGAAAACACACCGACGTCATCATCATGACGTGTACAGTCACGCCTCTTTAGGAGCCGCAGCGCCGGATTTCTGTGTGAATTCACGTCGGTTCGTCTTTAATGCGGAGCTGCTTCGCTCTGTGTGAATCGCTATCGGCGGAGAATTGCCGAACCGCCGCTGCGGAGATAATGCGCCTTCTCTTGTGTGAAAGGGGTTAGACAGACAGTTCATCAGTCAGTCTGCCTCGGCACACAATGTGTAGTAACTCCAGCATTTCACAAGGACGGTCAGAGAGATTACAAACTTGCACCAGATAGCCTAATGAGTCCTGATGACAGCAAGTGCTGGCATGAATAAGTGTCAGAGTTTCATCAGAATATTTTGTAATAGTTCTATTTATGTTACCTGCATATTCAAATTCGGAAAAGGTTAGAGGAAACAGCAGCACTGCACTTACACTTAGTGCATGTGCCTTGAAATTAATGTGTTTTCGTTTAACAGTTGTTACTGTGAAAGTGGAATTGTCAAGAATCCCTGAAGTGGTTTCCTGTTGCCAGAACTTATATTAACATATTTACTAAAGATTTTAAGACATCTATGCACTTTATGATACCTTGAACAAATATAATAATAATTTAACTAAACAAAACTTTTTTTTTAAAACATTGAATGCTGAACATGAACTCATATCTGACCTATAGACAATTACTACAATTCTTTATGGTTAAACTCCTTTTTGTTTTTGGCTGATACAGAGTGTGAATCAAGAGCCCTTTTTATAAATCAACTAAAATCTGTGTCCCCTTCTTATGCAGAAGTAATTTTACTATGTGCACAGGTAAATATGAATATAGAAATGTTCATACACTAACATGCATTGTGGTCTTCCGCAAATTTTTATTCTGTTCTGAAGGTTTATAGATGAACTATATTGTACAATGCATAACCATTATATTTAGCTTGTCTAATATACATCTTAAATCAAATATATCTCCAACAAGAGGCAAGAGCAAAACAGAGAGTTGTCTAATCATAAAGCTTTGCTTGTAGATGATGAACAGCCATCTAACCTTCTAACCATCATGTTTTTTCTTTCTTTTGTTACAGATGCTGCTGATTGGCCACGAAACTCCATGTGAACATGTGTTATTTGTTGTTTATATGAGAGTGTGAGTTTATATGAGATATTTAAGTTTAATTCAACATAAATTAGCTGTAACCTCCTTCATAGACAGTTATGGTAAGTGATGGAAACTGACACAAGAGCCAAAACAGATCCAGGAAGAAACAGTTGCTATAAGGATGTAAAGATGCAAATGAGCTGTGCAGTCACACACACTGCCATGACTTTTATGGAAATATAATGCAAAACGAAAATGAATGTTCAGAATTTTCTTTTGGGAATGAAATGTACTCTAATATATTTTTTGGGATAATTAACATTTTTATGTCTTTTAAAATGACATGGCATCTTGTAGCCCAACTAAATGTAGGTTTTTCATTAACTTTGAAATAAAGTTTTGTTTCAACTCTTCAAGGCAACAAACTGCTCATTGAGATCTGGTTTTCTTTGATTGTTGTGAATCACACTATTAGATTATATTGTTATTTTATAATTACTATATCACATCATTTCAATAAATTTAGATCACTTTTACTACTCTTTTTTACCATTATTTATTTATTTATTTATTTATTTATTTATTTATTTGGGTGGCTCATCGTTAGTCTGTGTCGTTGCTCTTATTATTGATAAGGGGCCTGAAATAGTAATAGCAGTAGCAGTGCTACTGACTGGAAGTGTGATTGCTGAGACGGAGGAAACATTCCGCTACCCCTTGTACAACCTCTGCAGAGCGTTCCTTAAACGTTAAATTGTTGCTGGGAACGTTTGCTGTGGAGGTCCAGGGAACATTCCTCTTCCCTTCAGGCAACCTTCACGGAACGTTCCCCGAACATTCAATATTTTGCTGGGTTCTGAGTTTGTGTTACGTGTGTTGTAATGGGTGTGCCTGGGGGTGCCTGTATTACCACTTCTACACCGAAATAACTGTCTTTATGCAGCGTTTTTTTTCACGCGGGTAAACCCACAACAAATAGGTGTTTGACTCCTTTGACAGAAAAAGTCTCAATCATTAGATATCTGATGTGTGTATGTGTCGAATATGTCACAGACATGAAGAGAACACACACAACAGGTGAGGGACAGTTTCTTTCCTGTGTACTCTCTTTCTTTCACTTTCACTTCCTCGCTCCCTCTCTTTCCCCCTCCGGCTGTCTCGCTCTTTCAGCGGGCTTAAAGAAAATCACGTCATCATATTTATCGTCTATCAGACTCAATGTAAACAGATAGCACACAGTGTGCATTGGTGTGTCCAGTCTGTACATGTTACATCCATCTTTTCATTACTTTATTTCTGAATTCACTGCTTATCTGCCATAATCCAATGACGGCACTGTTTTTAATTCCCCCACAGGAGAACTGACACAGGGGGAACTCTACTCCGCCATCAAGAAAGAGAAGGAGCAGACGGAGGCAGGGGACGCCAGCACCACACGCTTCAGTGGCGAGATGCATTTCTATGAACTGGTGGAGGACACTAAAGATGGGATCTGGCTGGTTCAGGTAAAAGCACTCAGTTACGGTGCAGTAGACAGTGCTGTTGGGGTGAAGGGGACACGACAAGAACAGAAAAACTCCATCATCTCTGATCAGACAATCTTAATTTCTCATCATTCAACTTAAAAGATTTAACCTCACAAAATTGAATGAACTGATGATACGCAGACCTTTTGTTTCCTTGCCAGTCGCAGTTTTTATTTGATTTTTCTTAAATTTACTCTATTTAATTCAATCTATTATATTTTTCTGTTTCTCCCTCCCGGTCACCTCACGGTCTGTTACTACCAAACCACGACACACACACACACACACAGTCAACTTCCGCAGCATACGATGTGCCAGTGTGCCACTTTATGCTTTTGTTTGTTGTGTTGTTTTGTTGCGCTGTGTCCATTGTCTGCACCTAATGTCTGTTTTCTGACGTAGTGTTGTTTCTTTCAGTGTCTCGTACTTCTGACGTTCTGCTTCACTGAATTCAAAAAGGCCCGATTCTGATCTAATTCTATGAGAAACTTTATCAGTCTAAGATAAATACCATGTGTAAATGCAAAGACCCATGAATGGATGTCATTATCCAGATGATGTCAACAGACACAAATAACGCTTCATTGCGTCACAGTTGATACCAGGTGGAGATCGGGTCAAAGGTAGTCATGAAAATGATAAACCTAGATAAGGCTCGGCCGAAGTCATAACTGAGACACGCAGAACTCTTTGGCAACAAGTTTATGGTTATGCCAAACCAAGGACTCTTTACTTTTCTACATCTTTGACTTTCATCAGCAGTCACTTTATTTCATCTCTCTGTAATTTGATGGTCTTATGCGAGCGTCTACATGAGCTGGCGTTGTTCGGGTTTTGCAACGCTGGCATATCAAATATTTGCTTATTACTGTGTGAAAACGACTAAAAAGGACAGTTAATGATTTCAGCAGCCTCTTGTGATTCAGATTTTAAAACTAAACTACAGGGTACCAAGGAGCATAAACATATGCCAAATAAATAAGCCTGCTCTCTGAAAGGGATGTATCCAGCTTACATGACCTCATTACAAAAAAGGTCAGATGTGATGTTGTTGAATCTCTTTTTGACGTTAAATGAGACGTGTATAGAATACGAAGAAGAAGGAGAGGCCGAGACTTTTTCTCACTCTGTCAGAAGGGCCTTCGTGTCCCTCAGCATATTTGTTTGGTAACACCTGTCATGTCCCTGTGTGTGTCTGCAGGTCATTGCCCAGGACCGGGAGGCTCTGCTCAGTCAGTCAAACTGGGGGAAGATGGTGCAGAAAGTGTCTCAGTTTGGGATCAGAACTGGAACCTTCAACTGCTCTGATGACTACAGGTGATAAACGGGTTCTCCCTCAAAAGCGCTGAGTCGTCCAAGTCAGGATATGAGATGTCTTTTGTTTCGGTTTTCATTCTTCTGTACTTCTGTCTGGGTTTTGTCGATAGATGTCATCAGTCGGTGACAGGGATGTATTGGTCATATTTTGACAGTGTTGTTCTGATGGATGACTGCAATTTTGTGAAGAACAGAACTATTGATATGGGTAATTCTGACCCGGTGGTTCTCTGTTCTGCCGACCAGGTCGTGTATCAAGCGGGGCTGGCTGCGTTCCACTCTCATCATGTCCGTCCCTCAGACTTCGGCATCAAAGGGCAAAGTCATGCTAAAAGAGTACAACGGCCGTCGCATAGAAACTGAGCACATCTTCCGCTGGATGACCTCACACGTGGCCCATCGGATCAAAACGCTGAGTCAGTCCGAGCAGCTGGCGGAGGAGTGGCGCTCTGACCCGGCCCACCCGGTGAAGATGTTCCTGTTCGCCCGTCTGTCCCAGCCGCCCGCCTTCTTCTCCTCGCTGTCCATCAAGTTCACCGGCCGAATCGAGTTCATCTACGTGGACATTCGCAACTGGGACAACCACAGCAGCCTGTCAGAGATTGGCGTGACGCAGAGCCCCGCCTACATCCTCAAGATGCCCGAGGGCATTTATCGCTATGGCAACAGGTGATGATTGAACATGGAAATGATAATGGCTTATTGTTACTATACTTACCATACTTCTACTTTTTTACATCCAACTTCTATTTTACTTTTTAATCTGTTTTAATCTGTTTCTCCTTTCCCTTCTCCTTTCTTCAACCTCACCTATCTCCTACTTCTGTTCTCCTTCTCTCCTCTCTTCCTCTTCTTCCTCTTCTTCTGTCTTTAGTACTGGGGAGTTCCTGTCCTTGGCTGCCATGGATACTTTCCTGCGTTCGGTCCAGCCAGAGGTCAATGATCTGTTTGTCCTCAGTTTGGTCCTGATCAACTTGCTGGCCTGGATGGATCTCTTCATCACGCAGGTCACATCCTGTTTTTCCATGAGACGAAACGGGGAACTGTGTATTGTACAAGTGCATTTACTCCTGTACACGAGTGCAGTCTTGTTATACTTACACTTATGCTTGGGTGTTGCCATTTAATGCAACTTTATACTCATATTCCACTTTATTTCAACATGGAAACAGTGTATTTTTCACTCATTATTTGACAGCTGTAGTAGAGCTGGCTGTACGATCCTACAGTGGGCCTGCATGCCTCCTGAAATTTGAATCATCAATCGATCTTTTGCCACTTCTTGTTGATGACTAACTAATTGCTTTTTGGGAACCCCAAACCAGTCTCTTCCTTTTGTCCCCTTCCAAAATGATAATCGAAAAACGGGTAATCAGATAAGTAATGTATACAAAGGAGCACACGTGCTGTACAGTGGCAACACGCAGCCACTGTAAACATTTTGCCTGCTAAGACCTGCTATGTTCTGCTTTTCCTGCCTTTCTTCCTCAGCAGCAGCCTCCCTGTGTGCTGTAGACTGGCCCACAGCACTCGCTACAGTGTCACAGATCAGTTGTAGTCGATGAGAGCTTGGCTGGTACCATGCACATGAATCGGATTAGACAGCGCACACACACTCACAGATGTGTTCGGGCGCAAGGTCACCACATGGACCAATGGCTATTTTACATAGAAAACATACAATGGGCTTATAAAATGGGGTGTATTTTTATAACTTAAACTACCTAACAGCACATAAAGTATTGCAATTTAGCTCACAATGACGAGCTAGAACATTAAAATGCAGCTTAAACATTAAGGAAGTAAAAAAAACAACAACAATATACAGTAACAGAGTGTCAAAGGGGCCATTCAAGTACTTTTATTTTTGATCATAGTTTTGCACTTACTACTGTAAGTCAAACTTTGAATGCAGGACTTTTTGTGTCAGTTTTCCTATACTGTAGTTTTGCTGCTGTTGTTTTGAAGGAAATGATCTGCATTTTCTTCCACGATTTTATTTTTAACACGTGCTATTTTTCATGGACAGGGAGCAACAGTGAAGCGGTTTGTAGTTCTGATCAGAACACTTGGAACCTACAACTCCATATTGTTGGTGTCCTGGCTTCCTGTTCTGGTAAGAAAACATCTACACCACTCAGCTGTTTCCATTGACTTGTGTGTGTGTGTGTGTCAAACTCTGATACAGACAGTGGAGAAGAGAAGCAGCATGCCGTAAATGAAACAAGAAGGTTGAGATGATCAGCATAGTTTCCCATTTCAGTACAAACATCTGAGAGTTGCTCGCCAATGAAAATCTACCCGCATTCGGCACTTTGGCAGGTGTTCATTTCTGACCCTGGTGGCATGTCATCTAAAAATGAAAATGTCTTCATTGTACTTCAGTGGCAGCCACAGTCACCACATCTCAGCCCACTAGATGCTGTCATGTTCACAAAGAATCTTGTTGGATGCATGTCACAGAGAATGCAGGCTGTTTTAATGGAACGTTATAAGAAGGGTGTACCCAATAAAGTAGCCACTAAATGTGTGCACCCATACACTAGAGAGCTGAATCTATAATACTTGATCACTACTCACTGATTGATTGATCCCTCCCCCCAGGCTCTCCTCCAGCTGCCCTATTTGGACAATCTGCACGGTTACAGTTTGAAGCTGCTTCGTTATGCCGACACCACCACGCTGGCCAGCCTGGTCAGAGCTGACTGGACCTTCTACTCGTCCCACCCGGCTCTCTTCTTGTCCACCTACCTGGCCCACGGCCTGCTGGTGGACTACTTTGAGAAGAGACGCCGCTGTGGCATCCGAAGCCAAGAGGACAGCACCACCAACCTGGAGTGGCTGGCTAGCCTGTGGGACTGGTACACTTCTTATCTGCTCCACCCGATCACGTCACTGCAACAGGTCCCGTCTGACTACTCAGACTGGGAGGATGATCCCAACTTCTTATTCGAGCGTTTGGCTTTTCCTGACCTCTGGCTTCGCCCATTAGTAAACATGGATTACATTAAAGCCCTGCCGACCTGGAGGTTCAGAGCCGACGCTCAGCACGGGAGGGAGGATTCTGACGGAAAGCTGGACGAAGAGACGGATAGTTCGCATTCAGACGCAGAGAGCAGGGAGCAGACAGATTCCCCCGCTGCAGGTCCTGGCAGACCTCCACACGGCTACAGAAGGCCCAAGAGATCATTGTGCTACCAGGACAGCAGCACACAGCTCCCTGCCTACAACAACATGGACTCTGCCGCTGCTGCGTCGTCCTTCTGCTGCCATCATGGGAACGGAAACTCATCGGCATCTGAAAAGGAGCAGGAGGACGGCTGTCCAGCGCCCGACGGCGTCTCCAACCATCAGCGCTGCGACTGGTCGGTTTGGCCCCGCGACATGCTGCAGTGCTCAGAGTGCGTGGTGTGTCTGGAGAACTTTGTGGGCGAGGAGCTGCTGATGGGTCTGCCCTGCGGCCACGCCTTCCACCAGCAGTGCATCGTGGTGTGGCTGGCGGGAGGCAGACACTGCTGTCCGGTGTGCCGCTGGCCCAGCTATAAAAAGAAACAACAGAGAGCTGCGCCGAGCAGCGCCTCTGAAAACACACTGCGTGACTGATGAGCGTATCTATCTGAGCCCTGCTTGTCATCGTTTCTCCTCTCAAGACGGGATAAGGGAGGGATGGAGTAGAAAACGTGGTCAGTCGGTGTGATCAGACCTGATCGGCGCTCAGATAGCTTATTTCCAGTTCTGTTGAAGGCGATGTGACATCACGGCAGACAGACGAACCTATGAAAGCCCCGTCGCCATGGTTTCTGTATAGAGAGGATATTGATTCGCACAGTGATCGTAGGTGTAGTCACAGTAAACTTTGTAGTGCAATAAAAAAAAAAAAGACTTTTTTTTTAGTTGTGCTTTTATCATCACCCAGAGTAACGCTCTTTCCAGGACTGTGGACAACGTAGAGTCCGTTTACCACATGAAGAACCATCCGAAGGAGATTTATTTCGCACTGTGGCGTCATCACAGGCGAGACAAGAAGCTACTTACTATATCAACAGTATCGAAACACAATTGTATACTAACAACATGTAAACACTCTGCTCCATCCCATATCATGACTGACAGCAAATGCACTAACCTCCATGTAAGTGTTTCTATTGTGATTAGAACTGTGCTAAGAAATAAGGGAACTGGACAATCCAATCATCTCTGTCGAACCTTCTCACCGGCGAGCACAGGAGAGACGTATTGGTCACAATTCAAATTAACGGATAGGTGTAAAATATATATATTACCCAACCAACAGCTCCTCCGAATGTTCATTTTTTTGCACAATTCAAGTATTTATTTAGCTATCCAGAGAGAATCCACACACGATGATGATGGTGACATGTTTACAATGGTGCAACACTTTAAACCACGCAGAACATTGCTCACATCAGAGACACCGAGACATGAAGGCAAATGATGCCAGTGAGGCAGTTGGTGCTGTTTGTTGTGCTGCAGTATTGCTACTCTGCACCTGCTAAGAAAATCTTGGAGCCCATCTTCTTTTTTTTTATTAATAAAATCCCAACAGCAATGTGTTTTGATTTAATAATAATAAAAAAAAATGGTTGTGGAAATCTCTGTTGGTGAGCCTTTGCTTAGTCAAGATGAGCCACCAGTAAGCCTGATGCACCTTTTGTTCTCTCTCCGTCAAGCTAAAGTCTACACAGATTCACCCAAATACTGACAACAATTTGCTGTCACAAAGATGTTTGAGGAGTCGAAGGAAATTTCCTCAGCAAGGCCTCGGGCACGCGGAAATGTTTTTGACACAAATCATGTATTTTTAGAGTTTTACTATAATACGTTTTAGATATACGCGACCACCACCACCTATCCGAGGCAGCACCCATGTCGTTCCTCTGCACGTGACCGTGATCACAGCCAGTGCTACGAGGTCTGTACAGCATCTGGAGAAGTTAAAGCTACACTAATGAAAACTTGATTCTTGATTCACATGATTCTTGTGTCACGTCAAAGGTGCTGCTCGTAGCGACGAATCCACAGAGAGATATCATAGACTTTGTCTGAGCGTTTTCAGCTGCACAACAGAGAGACAGAGCAAGAAAGAGTCAGATGTTTCCCTCAGGAATTGAAGACCAAACCAGAGCCTGGAGGAGAGTGAATATTGGGCATAATTTATGTATTATTATTATTATTATTATTATTATTATTATTGTCACGTTCATATATTCATTAGGTGGACACAATTCCAATGATCATGTTATTATTATAGAATGAAACTGGCCAAACGTCTCTACAGTTTTGAGCGCTGCAGCCTCGCTGTACTGTCTGTAATCCATGCAAATTAATTTGTGTATGTCTTTCTTTGAAATGTCTCTCTGTGAGGTAACAGCACATGGACACAGTGCATGATATTGGTGGCGGTTTTTTGGCGAACCCTTGCCTTCGCCAAAAAATGGACATGTGAGTGAGACAGCCTGATGTGAATTTCACATGACGGGTTTAGTGTACAAAGCTACAAGAGAATCTCAAGTCTGTCTTTACGTTAGCCCTTTAGTTACCCAACAGAACCTGAGGTTCAGGGAGTGTGTTGCAGTAAACGAAGAGCCTCTGTCGCTTGTCATCCTCCCCACGGGCCCTGACGCTCAGCAATACAGAGTAGAGTAGAGAGAAACCCACAGTTGACTTTTGACTCAGTTAATCATTTTTTAAATAAAGCTCCCATGTGGTTGGGTAGTTCTGCTGCTGCTAGCGTCCTGTGGCTAATGCAGAAAACTCCGGCAAGCTAAGGAAGCATATCCTCTGTATTGTATTGCCTGATGTTTAGGTTACAGTTTACCTTTGAAACTTACTCATGCCATTCTAATGATTTCATTTTGTTGAAAAATTAGCTGCTAGCAGGTTGTTTCTTTTTCCCGCATTATTTAAAAGAGAATCTTGATTTGAAATGTCCAAAACTAACTATAGTTTCTATCAACTTTTATGGTGATAAAGTGTAATTGTTCAGCATCTTCCTGTCCTCTTTCTGTGTGTGAAGGGCAAGAAAAGAAAAAACATAGAGAGCAGTAACACTTAATAAATGACATGTTCCAGAAATTTCATTTTGGGAGTTAATTTGTTATAATTCTGGTAGGTGTACAGAAAAGGTGTAATAGATTTTGTGATTAATACTTGTAAAGAGCATGTCCAGTACATGATGGCAATCTTGAGTTGCAGTGATTTCTACAACTGGAATGATAGAACACAAACTACTTTCTCACAGAAAACATTCATGAAGTTTGGTTCAATAAATAATTTATTATAGGTCCTCTGAAAATGTGACCAAATCAGCTGGGTCAAAAATATACATTTGATAACTTGAACAATCAATTGTGGGGATTACAGAAAGCTGTGTCAACCAAATGTTCTTTGTAGCATGGCTTTCCTAACTTCTTGATTCTGACTGATTACAGCTGATGAATTTTCTGGGCCCATCTTAATAGGGCTTGTTTGATACAGCCATTAGACTCAGCCACAAACACTACAATGGGAAAGTCTAACAAGCTCAGCATTGATCTGAAAGAGAACATTATTGATTTGAACAAGTCAGGAAAGTCACTCAGAGCCATTTCTAAGCAGTTACAGGTCCCAATATCAACTGTACGAACAGCTGTTTGAAAGTATAAAGTGCATGGCACAGTTGTGTCACTGGTAGCATCAGGAAGAGAACACAAACCATCACCTGCTGCTGAGAGAAAACTGGTCAGGATGGTCAAGAGTCAACCAAAAAGCACCAAAAAGCATGAATAAGAAGCTGCTGGAAGACAGGTGTCAGTGTCCACAGTCAAGTAAGAAAAGAAGCTCTTGCTCCAGATGCAGCACTGTAAACCTCCACTGGAGTTTGCTGCTGATCACCTGGACAAAGAAAAAAACCTTCTGGAGGAAAACTCTGTGGTCAGATGAAACAAAGATTGAGTTGTTTGGCCACAATGATCAGCAAATGCTTGGAGGAGAGAAGGTGAGGCCTTTAACCCCAAGAACACCAAACCTACTGCCAAGTATGATGGTGGTAGTATTATGATGTGGGGCTGTTTTTCTGGATCTGGTCCTCTAAAGAAAGTAAATGGAATAAAGAAGAAAGAGGATTATCTCCAAGTCAGGGAGCCAACAAATCTAGTTGGACTTCACCGTTTCTGTTAAGAGGAGTGGTTAGAAATTCAGCCAGAGGACTACCAGAAGCTTGTGGATGGCTATCAAAGGCACCTAATTGAGGTGAAAGTGGCCAAGAGACATTTAACTGAATATTAGATTTACTGTATGTATATTTTTGATCCAGCAGATTTGGTCACATTTTCAGAAGAACTATAATAAATAAATTATTTTTGAACCAAACTTCATGAATGTTTCTTGTGACACAGTAGTATGTGTTCCACTCATTCCATCACAGAAAAATGCGAGCTGTAGAAATCATTGGAACTCAAGACTACACATCAGAGGTATGCCACAAATGCACAGAGGAGCAGGGCCGTAGCTACCGCTGACGAGCTCATGTCCTCATTATTTTTGTGGATTGTGGAGGTTTTAGCAACATTACCAGGATCAAAAAAAGGAACACATAGTGGATATTTCTTAGGCTGATTCCACTGTTTTGAGATTTGTTAAATTTGAATATTAGGTCAAGAAAAATAAATCAATAAAAGCTACAACTTTTCTCTACGTTTGTGGTAATATGATCTATTGTAATTTTATGTGGAAATATGCAGCATTAAAGCACAATATCAACTGAGTCTGCCTTATTACTCGAAACCTTGTTTTAAAGCTCTCTATGTCCAAATTAGTTTAAGTTCTTCACCCAGCTGATACTATTGTTACATAGCACATATTCCTTAGTTTGAACTGTATTGTATACTGTACTGGGTGCTGTAACCAGGACAATTCCTCACTGGGATTAAAAAATAACCTGCTCTTATCCCTGGAAATGTATGTAATATGATCCTGAATTGCATATCTCAGTCTAGTCCAATGTTAATTCAAAGCTGTTGCTTTTGCATTTGGATTGCAGGCATGCTTGTGGGAAAGGTTATCAGCTGAATTAAAAAATAAGCCTGCAGATGACCTGTTACTGCCCTATCAGCTGGTGAACACAATGTGCCCACATCATATAGACTTATCATATATGCCTAAAAAAAGTATTCACCCCTTAATTGTTTTACTCTTTTTTTTTTTTTTTTGCTTTTATAAATGGAATCATGGTGAATATACAAAAAAAAAAAAAAAGGCACACAGGTTCGTGGTACTAAGAGGCAAGAGACGTAGTTCCATCCAACAATAATTCTTTATTTTTACAATATCAAAATACTAATAAAAAGGGCCAGTAGACACAATGTAGCACAGCAAACAGGAAGGAGGCACCACCACCAGAAGACACCAACCCACAACACCTGAGCCTCTCAGCTTTCAGAAAAGAAAGAGGACGAGATACAGTAAGTGGGGCTCCACTCAAGCAAATAAACAAAACACTATATTGCAGTGACTAAATGCTGAAACACTAAACAGAATAAACTACACAAAAGAATATCATAGTTGTCATTGTCTTTCTGGAAAATAAATCTTCTCCCAAGTGGTAGTTGCAGGCTGAATGTGGTTGTCCTTCAGGATTTCCCTATTTGTTGCATTCATTTTACCCTCTACCTTTAATAATAATAATAATAATAATAATAATAATAATAATAATAATAATAATAATAATAATAATAATAATAACTTAGATTTATATAGCGCCTTTCAGGACACCCAAGGTCGCTTTACAGAAAAAATACACATACAACACAGAACATTAAATACAAACAACCAGGATTAACAGTCAACAGTCAAAACAGTCAAAAGCCTGCCGAAACAGGTGCCTCTTTAACAACCATTTGAAGATGTCAAATGATTCTGCTTGCCGCAAATTCAGTGGGAGCGAGTTCCACAGAGTAGGAGCTGCCACACTGAAGGCCCTGCTCCCGAAAGTGCGTCGGCTAGTGCGGGGGATGTCGAGGAGACCCAGGTCAGCTGACCGCAGGTTCCGTGAGGGCTGGTGAACGTGAAGGAGATCGGTGAGATATTGAGGGGCAAGCGCATGTAAAGATACCTTTACAAGCCTTCCAACAAAATGTCAGGAGTGGAAATCAAACAGGGATTTATATATATATATATATATATATATATATATATATATATATATATATATATATATATATATATATATATATATATATATATATATATATATATATATATATATATATATATATATAAAATAAAGAAAAATCAAGGATCCAATCAATTTCAAATGGTTTCAGAGTGGGAGAAAATAGTTGTTGAGAATTTGTTGGATCTCTCTCAGGATCCTCGGCCCTCTGGTGGTCCTAGAGGATATCGCCAGGATATGGCCCTCCCTGGAATGGGAAATTCAACAGCCCATCAAACACAACTATCATTACTTGACATGGATCTCTGCCCAGAGCCTATTCTTCCTACCCCAATGTTGGCACCCCCTGGGGAGGGGGCTAACATCACTCACACTCTGGAAAGTTTAAAACTCTCCATTCAATCATTGCAGGCAATTGTTCAAAGTTTAAAGGAGGATCAACATGCACAGAAACAATATGCAAAGGAAATGATGGATAAATGTGTGGGCTACTTAAGGACCCAAATAACTATAATAATAATAATAATGATAATGATAATAATAATAGAGTAATATAATAATATTCAAGGAGACGTAAGGGGGAGATATATAGGTAAAAGCCCTATTAATATGCAGTTTCCTTCATTTGGCAGATTGGAGGACTGTGAGGACCCCCTCTTATACCTGGAAGAATGCCACGACTACCTTGCTTTGAACCCACTTTCTGATGAAGAACTCATGGCCACTATGAAATTTCCTGTATGGTACAGCCAGGGACTGGTGGGATGTTGCTGGTCAGATCACATCCACCTGATCAGAATTTGAGCATAGGTTTCCTCACAGCATTTTTATCTGAGTATTACTCAGATGAGTTGGAAAAACGAGTGCGGACACAGGTGCAAGGTGAGAAGGAAAGGATCAGAGATGTCACTTACATGTATAGGTCACTCTGTTGTCATTGGAAACCAGTTGGATATCACTGAAAGGAATGTCATCCAACTAATCTTTAAGAACGTCCATCCTCACCTTGCCCGTCAGTCACGTAGTAGTGGTGTTACTACTGTGGATGGACTGGTCAGGCTGGGCCAGCAGCTGGAGAAGGATAGGGAGAAACAGGTACAACAAGAACAGCAGAAGAAACACAGTTCCCCATGCACTTTTAAGGAAACCACAACACCCAGTGTGCAAGTCAGCCAATTTACCCCAACTGAAATCATGTCCACATTTCACAGCCAACAACAACAAAAACCACCAACCAGATGGGGGAGCTAGACAGCCATTAGGATGGTGTGTGGTAGAAAACACTTTGCACCTACACTCTACCTTTAGTTGTCTTGTTTTCTCAGACACTTGCGTTTCCTGTAGTGTTTGGGCTTGAATTTCATCGTCTCAGTGGACTTTACATAAATGTTGCTGAAAACTCCTACTGGTTTCCATCGGATGTCACACGTTTTTTTTTTCTTACCGAAGCCAGTGAACCAGACAGAATGGTCTAAAAAGGCCAGCGTCTCGTTCTTTCAAAATGTGGCCCCCTCTGGTCTCTCTTGTATGAGTGTATACGTGACCTTGGTGTTGAAAGTGACCAGGATTTGCTCATGACTGCACTGAGAGAGGCTCAGCTGGCTGAGTGCGGGAAGACGATGCAGAGGACGTCTGTTGTCTTCTCTGCTCACCTGTTGCCATCAGTCAGTTGATTCCTCAAGCTAATTAGCTAGCTATCAGCACTCATCCACATTCAGCAGTGACTAGACTTTTTCCCGCCACCATCATGTTTCATTTTGTCCTGTTCTTTAATAAAACCATACAGAATGGACGATTAAAGCAGTACACTTGATTACTTGTCACTTTATTAACTTGTACAGACAGAGAAACATCCCTTTCCACTGCTCTGACAAAAAATATCAAGCTTTTCAAACTTTTCACAAACTCACAGCAAGACACCACTCTCCCTCCGGGAGCCACTCTCCCTCCCAGCGCCACGTATGTCAATGAGGGCCAAGTCGTATCAAAACCTTGCACAAACCTTTCCACTTTCACAACTGTCTGCCTCATTCTTCCACTATTTTCCCTCAGTCACAGACAACCTGAGCACATGCATCCACCCCCCCAGCATCCTTTCCTCTTGCTTCTCGGTACTAGCCATAACGACCACACAGGCTACTCCCAGATGATCATCTGGCAAATCCCTCCATTTCCTACTATTTCTTCTTTTCCCCCTCCTGTTCCCCTCCCTCAACCATCCCCTCCCCTTGTCCTATGTATCTAATGTTACTTCTTAGTGTTATACTGTAGGCAACTGGACTTGTTTCAGTTTCCTGAGGATGTTTCACCTCTTATCCGACAAGCTTCCTCAGTTCTAACTAACTGGAAGGGAGTTGCAGGCTTTAAACCCTGTGTTGGTGTGTCCTTACAGGGTCGTTAAGGTCATGTGTGAACTCTGAGTTTCAGTGTCGTTGGGGTCACTTGTGGGTTGCTGACCCAACGGGCCTTCATTAAGGATGTTAGGGCTAGGTGAGCCCAGATGTGAATGGTTGTTATGCTATCTGGAGAGGGAACTTAGTACACCATTGTAGGTGGGTGATAAGTTGTGTCATAGGCCACTGCCTCTGTTCAAAGATGGTCGTTCCAACTTGAACATAGATTTTTTACTCCTCTTTCAAATCATCTGTCTTAGCAGTTCTTGTGAAGGTGATGCAACTTCTTCCATGTAGAGGTTGGCCACTATTGGGGACACCGGTGAGCCCATGGTCTTCCTCAGGGTACAGTTGGCAATACAAAGGTCTGTCAATTACTTTATCCTTTTCCTTTTGCAGCTATTCTATAACCTTCTTTTTGTAGCTTCTGGTAGGGTCTAGCCTTCGTGTCTGGTAAGTGTTAGTATCATTAAGCAGATCAGTGACTTTGGTAGTCCGCTGTGTTTAGAACTGCAGCGCATCTCCCTTTATCTGCCAGCAAGATGGTGATGTTCTGGTCTCTTTTGAGTGATGCCAGGGTCTTCCTTTCCTTAGTAGTGAGAGTGAAGGGGGGTGCTTTTGCATTCGCAAGAGCGGCTGAAACCTTCAACCGTAGCTGTTCTGCCTCTGTGCCTGCCAAGTTGATGTTTCTGATGGCTGACTGTTGCTGTGATGAGATCTACTACCGGTATGTGTTCTGGAGCTAATGCAAAGTTCAGTCCTTTGGCAAAGACATCCTTCTCTGGTTGGGTGAGCTCTGTTCAAGAGATTGTAATCTCTGTTAAATTCAAGTTTTAGACCTTTTACTTAACCACTGCACTTGCAAAGCTGTCCAACATACTCATGTTGATTCATCAGATTAAATGAGTTATACTGAATTTTTATCAAAGTCAACTTTCTGTGATGAAATAATGTTATGATGCTGTCAGATTGCTGCTGGACCGCTCTGGGTCATGCAACAAAAGACATCAAAGAACAACTTCTTGTGTAATGCTATACCAGAACACCTTGACAAGGCAGAGGCATAAACATGAGCTTAATACATAGACTTTTCATCAGTTTTAATGCCATGCAAAAAAACAACCATCTCTGTCACCTACAAGCTCACCCCACCTTGATTTTATGGATCAAAGTTATTGTGCAACCGACAGCAACATGTCATCTATCAGATGATCAGCCTTTATATTTTCATGCTATATGTGCAGTTTAATCTCAAATGCCTCTTTTATATCAAATCATGTCACCAATTAACCTGTTTACCTGTGGAACATTTCAAAAAGGTGTTTGTGGAGCATTCTAGAACTTTCACAGTCTTTTGTTGCCCTTGTCCCAATGTGTTTGAAACCTGTTTCCGCCATCAAATTCGAAATAAACATAGATTTACAAAAATCAATTAAGTTACTGTGGTAAAACATGAAATATCTGTTGTATTCATGTTTCACACAGCATTTTAGAATTGAGATTGTATATGATGTGAAGTGTCTTTGCCAGTAAATTCAATCCTTACTGAGCAACAATCACATTGTGTCCTGTGTATTCATGTTTTCCTATCATTATAAAACCACTATCCATACATATGATGCTCTTGCACGAACAAATAACCAGATGTTATTATTTACATAACTCTCAAATGGGATACCATTTTATATTTTTGTTCGTCATGGCTCGCCACTCATTGTGGTTTTACAATGTACATGTGTATTGTATCAGCATATTGTTTGTGAAAAAAATCACTTGGGGTAATCATTTTTTCAGTATTTTTATTTGTATTGAATATTAATATTCCAAAATACAACAGGCATATACAGTAAACTATAACAAACTTTAAAACTGCTGAATGAATGAGCTGCTTGAAGTACAGGGACTGTTCTGAATATCTGCAGTTTGACTTCAAATGTTTTATCCTCATTAAACTGACAGAAAGAGCTTGTTCTGCCCTGTTCACACTTGGGTTTAACATGCGTCTTGGGTGATCCAGTCACCAGTTGCACACACACACACACACATGGTATTAGAATGTGTCTCCATTCGAGAGATGCCATGTGATCGCATCTCACATCCATGATTAATATGCAATAAACTCTAAATGCATTGTTGTATTTAACCAGAATTTCATGAATTTATTGGTTATCAGATACCAAATAAAACAAGAAATAGGTTGGAAAAAACAGACACTAGATTAGAGTGTTTCTGAAGGCTGGGCCTCAATGATTACTACACAAAAACACAGCTTTATAACATGTACAAAAACATTTACTTTATAAGTTTATTCAAAGATTTGGGTAACACTGGATCATATTCTATGCAGATGCTCTTGTTTTCCCTCTGATGTCCTTCCGATGCTCTGCCTCAACTCTTGGTGATTTACAGAGTTTGTTGATGGGCAGATAGTTTTACTTGTTGCTAAGGGAACCACTAATTGCTGCTAATGGTCCAACTAGCATTAAAGCTTGAGTAAAGCTTTAATAGCTTAATTCCTCCCATGTCTGACATGCATATCTAACTGAGCTAACCAGCTGACAGCTGCTCGAGTTCGTAACAGGTAGCGATTACATTTCTATCAAATTAAGCTATCTGTAAATCACAGTTGACGCAGAGCAGCTGGAGGACATCAGACTTCATCTCTAGTATCACTTTTTGCCTGTTGTTGGCTTCCTCTTCTTGTTCTACACTATCATGCCTTTTACTTTGGACAGTTGTTCCGTAGTTTCTGGGAGCAGTGCGGCGTGCCAGACGCCACTGATTTACATTAAGTGGCCAGAATTCAACATTATGCAAATGAGGAGCAGACAATGCGCCATCTCTCAAAGCACAATGTGCCGCAACCAGTATGCACTGCACGGCTTTCTACACAGACAATGAATGGGAGATCTTGTGTCGTCAATGCGTTTTGGGTGCATTCTAACCTGTACTTAAAGCTGACCACTTGTTATCTGTTCCCCCTAGATGCATGTCAATGCCAGGTATAAACACGGCCTTACACACCTCCGACCAGACAAGCTTCATGCTCACTTTTTTTCCAGCTCGAAAGTGAAATACATAGCTAATCATTTTACTGATAAGTCAACAATGGACAATACAGAATTGGAACAAAGTAGTGTGTGTCGCTTGATGCATAATTGAGTAGGATAATTGCTGACGGACTGCCAGTGATGAGTCTTTTAGTTAGTTGTTGTTCATACACTTCGACTAACAGACATTTCACAATTCCATGTCAGATAAGTATTTATGTTAGTTCATCAGCCAATGGGCGGTGAGAGCAATTCATAAAAAAAAGTATAAACCATCCCGTCCACTCTTCCATTCATTCCATCCATTTCCTCAACATTTCAAGGATCCTCATCATTGTCATCTGTGCTCCCGGTGTCCTGCATGCCTATAGTTTTGCCAGAGGATCTACTGCGATCAGCTTCACTCCTGAAACACAAAGAGGAATGAGATCGTTAAAACGGGTTACTTCCATCTCAGTTCCGACAGCTCCCAGTTGGATCATCTGTTGGTGAAGTTTTGGAAGAGCTGTGATTAGCACATGAGTGATTACTGCCGAGGAGCTCATCAGTCTGTTCACTGTGTGTATAACTTCACACATCACATCAGAAAACCAAGAGGCTAACTAACACTAGGGGTGGTTAATCAGCCCAATTTCCCGATTCGATTCGATTCGATTCCGATTATTGAAGTCTCGATTCGATTATTAACGATTATTGATATTCCATTTAACATCAGTCAGCTGCTGAATTATTTTACTTCTCTTTTGAGTAACACCTCACAGCACCTTCAATATTGTATAGTGTAACTGTAATATCCAAATTATTATTTTTTACTTTGTTTTAAATGTAGTCTTTCACTGTTACAAAAATGTCCACACTTGTGAATAAATGTCCAAATTCTATTTATTTATGTTATTCTCCATATAACAAAGATGCAGATGCTTTGGAACTTTCTGTGGTCACAGGACAGCTGTGTAATACCTTGCACCTCCGGGTTAAATCAGGTATGACAGCCAGTAAGAGGAGGACTCCGGTTTGTATTACAATAAAAAAAATTTTAAAAAAATGATTTTTGGAAATTTAATAATCGACTCATAATCGTCAATATTATAATCGCGATTAATCAATAATCGATTTTTTTCACCAGCCCTAACTAACACAGTAACAAAATCACAAGATCAACACAAGACGATTCAGCAAGGCCACAGAAAGAAGTGTCTGTAGACTTATCTCTAAGTTATTTATCTATTGGGAAAATAATACTCAGGTTATAGATCATGTTAGATAACTCCATCTGTCTGTCAGACTTGAATTTTCCACTTTGTTTTAAAATGACGGTGTCAAAGATTAGTTGTTTTCCGTGACCTCAGGCCAATGGTAGTGCAAAATCATACGCCAAAAATGTGAACACAAAGACTCAGTGACTCTAAGAAAATGAAAAAAAAAGCATTCTACCCTCCACCCCAGACACACACACACACACACACACACACACACACACACACACACACACACGCTCCACCCCCAACCAAGCCTCTCTCGGTCTCTTTCCACCAGCTGCTGTCTGACAGGCTGATGATGACTGTGTTTTTTCCCTTCCTTGTTTCAAAGTATGTTGGAGCAGATGGCCTGGAGAGGCAGTGGGGGAATGTGTTGGAAGGTCTGCTGGGGAATGTGCCAAGTGCGTGTGTGTGTGTGTGTGTGTGTGTGTGTGTTTCAGTTCGCGTGCCTTCTCTCTGCCCTCTGCCCTTCATGGCGCCAGCTCCACTTCCCCTCCACTCTAAACATCTGGTGTCTGGGACTTTGAGAACACACACACACACACACGAGCGCGCGCACACACACACACGCACGCACGCCGGCGTGCATACAGAGAGAAGCAGAGAGCAAGCTGGGGAAAAAAAAAAAGCCCTCATCGAGTTTACATGTGAGAGAGCAACATGACTGCAGCAGTGTGAAGCTGGATGTGAGAGCTGCACACTGGGACCGTCACACCAGTGAACCCTCTTCAACCAGACTGACTCACTTTAAAATATATTTGTTTAAACCACACGAGTGTGGGATGTGTCCAGCGAGCTCTTTGGGTCAGGCTCTTGCTCTTGTATGGTCTTGTCAAATACATTAAAGCCAAAATGTAATCAAATTCTATCAACTCTTTTTGTAAACAATAGTAAAGTCAAGGTGTTTTTTTAAGAAATTACTTTTTAATGTTGTTTTTTTTATTATGGAAAGGGAGAAAAAGTTCTTTGGGGAAATATTAGGAATACTTGAAGGGTGTGTCAGTGTCTTTGTTTTATTGACTGGCAGACTGCCAGAGAGTAGGTGTTAAACTGTAGGGAACAGGGAACCTTAGGGACAAAGTCAACATATCTGCACTGTAGCCTCATGTGTCATGTGCAGACAATGTGTAAGTGGAATTGAAGAATTAGGACCAGCGGTGGAAGTAACAGATTACATTTACCCTCTTTAGTTCAACAAAGACATTTTCATGTGCCTTTTTGAGTATTTTTTTAAAATCTACACTTTAAGTCTCATCCTCAACAGAATAAAAATAAAAGTCACGTGATAAAGTCATAAACTGTGTGAAGAAGGAACAAGAGAAAGGTGACAAATCAGCATCTGTAGCACTGGTTCATGGTTAAAGGTGTTATATTTGTCACTATACAAAGCAGAATTGCACAACGAACTGCCTTTATTGCCCCCTCCATGCTACACGAACATAAAATGGATAAACAAATATTTAAAGATCTAAATTATTAGTATAAGTAGCAGTATTAAAGTTAAAATAGGCAATCAAATAAAACAAACTCCATAAAAGGCCTTAAAACAGCCTTAGAGAAAAACTATATTTACAAGTAAAACAGCTGTAACAGATGCGCTTTTTAAATTAAAGTGCAAAGACTTGGCTATAGAGGAAATCAGGGTGTGCAAAAGGTAGTGGGCAAATGTGCAAGATCAGCAAGTTCCATGTTATTTCCTTATGAGGCGTGCAAAGGATGATGTGGCGATGTGGAGTCTCACAGCCTGAGAAAAGAAGCTGCTCTGTAGTCTGGTGGAATGGAAGTGGATACTTCTGTATCGCCTGAAAGACTGCAGCAGCGTGAGCAGCATGCAGCTGTGGTGGGTGGTGTTTTGTAGTATCCTCTGTCTGTCTTAAGTTTAATGGAGAAATACTGTTGTTCCTGAGCCTCCTCCTTTGTTCTACCATGGTTCAGATGTGTGACAAGTTAGTCTGTGATGTTGATTCCCAAGAACCTAACACTTTTCCCCTGCTCTACCTTCCCTCGACTGATGTTAACAGGGGTGTGAGTCTGCGCCTCTTATTTTCTAAAATCAACAATCAGATTGATTTTGCTGTTACCGAGCAGTATATGGTTCTACGTAGGCCAGGCTGCAAGATGGTTGATTTCCTTGCAAACTAAAACCTCATCACTGTTTGAAATCCAGCCGAGGATGGTAGATGGTATAAATATTGAAGTCATGAACAGACTGCCTGGGGTCTGCTGGTAAGGTCGATATCCAGTACTCAAGCTCAGTGTTAACCTTTCCAATCAGTTTCATGGGTGAGATTGTATTGAATGCCGAGCTGAAATCAACAAACAGTATTTTTCTTTTTGGTGTTGTTATTTCAAGGTGTGTGAGAGTGAGTGGAGGGCAGGGGGTATGGCCTTCTGTGGATCTGTTGGTTCAGAATACATCCTAGTGGTGTCTGAAAGGTCTTGTTTTAGGTCTAGATTTGCCGCCATCTTTCTCACAAACAGATTCGCTCAAAAAGCCTACAATGTTCAGATTTAAAAAAATGTAATTTCAGTATATTAACCATGGGTAAATATTAAAAGTGCTATTAAAATACTTGAGGAAGTAAGGTTCCCCCATCAAAAACGTGGCCATTTTCACAACTGGTTAAAAGAACATACAACAGACAAACAACAGACAACAGACAAAAGAACATACAACAGAATATCTATAAGTCACCACAAAGCAATGACAATGAAGTGTTTCAGGTGCTGAGGTGAGCAACTTCAGCACTGGACAGCTCTCGTGCAGCCGTGATTTATAAGGACAAATGCCACAACAAAAAGTCCACCGGTTCCATATTTTCTGGTGTCTGATGACAGTTTAGTTATGAACATAATAACTTAGTCCTCCATGATCTTTAAAACAAGTCAGATTGTTGGTCAAAGATTCACTTCCCTATCACCAGCCTCTGCCTATGACCCTGTCAACTGTACATATATGCAGTCAGGGGTAAGACTGGGAACAGAGTGAAGGTAATTTATTTTTAGACGTTTTTAACTTATGATAAAAAAAAATGGTAAAATGCTTTAGGGGTCTTAACTTGGGCTATACAGATTCATGACGTGGTTATAGCACACCCTGGCCCCAGTGTAGCACCGTCCCTGTTTGGACATATTCCCAATATCAGCGAAAGAGTGGAAAGTAAGATACAGGCAGAGGAGAGTACGAAGCAGTTTCACTCTGCACAAAGATCCCACTGTAGAGAGAAAGCTGCAGAATGTTGGATCCATGTCCAGCAGCAGCGTGAACGGGCCATATGGCAGCGCGAGAGACGGAGTGGGGAAATACAGATGCTTTGCAGAACTTTGACGATGATGGGTAAGGTCCAGGGCAAAAAGACATTTGTGTTCACACGTACAGCTCCTCCGGGTAGACTCGGGATAAAACCAGTTACAGTGCATGTGTGAAAGGGGCTTTACTGGAATCTGATCAAACAAAGTTATTAAAGCAAAGAAAGGCCTCGTTCATTAGTTTCTTTTTATAGCTTGGGCCCCAGACACTTTTTGAGAATGCATATTATACAGAATTTAGCTTCACCTTCCTCTTCTTGCTCCTCCCCTCAGCCTGCAGGGTCCTGGTACACTGCTCCACACACTGAGAGAAGCTCAGGCTGTGCTCCGAACTGTAGTCCACATCTGCCAACTGAGCCAGAGACAGGATGTAGTTGCAGGCTATGCGCAGTATTGCCAGCTTGGAAAGCTTCTGCCCGTAGGAGTAACATGGCACCTGGAGAAGGAAATGGAGGGAGATGGACAGAGGATGCTTTTTTACATTGGATTGGCAAACTGTCATTTAGCTGGAATTGAAACAAGGACGAAGATCTGTAGAGACCAGAGAAACCTGTGAGTACAGTCAAAAACATACATACAGTACCACTGCATGTGACTTGTCCACTGAATGTTTGTGAATCTAAAACATTAACTCTCTGTGCTGAATGAAGGAACAGAGAGGATGTCACCTATCAGCACAGCTCCTTCATGTTTCTGTCAGTTTTTGAAGATGGTGGATTTTACGGAACTATGAGCTGTTTAACAATTGATCGGACTATGGTAATGCCACTTGCATCTTTTGAGAAAAGCTCAATCAAAACTAAATTACAGCTGATGCTGTGCTTCCTTGGGTACACCAGCCATGACATAGTTGCATCCCCGAGCAGTTCTTGAGGGTGTGCATCGTTTGGGTTTCAAAGTTCACATGAACGTGGCTTCAGTGAAGTCAAAGCCTCATGCAATGATCATAATCATGAATCATCACCAGATTACATATGTTATCTCTACCAGGTGTGGCCACAGAACCAAAGCACAGCTGATCCTCTGGTATCTGAAAACACAGTAAGGAATCTCTGTCTGTCTGTATGTATGTTATTCACATTTCTCGAAAACTGTTCGTCCAATCTACTTCATGCATTCATACATTTTGCTGGGGACCCAAGACTAACGTTAGGTAGTATGCTAGCATTGACAGAATCTTAAAATCTTATCCGAGTTCTGGTTGAAGACGAGAGATCCTGTGTAGACCGTGTCTTCCCACTCATCCAGACTCTTTTGACCTACTATTTTTGCTTTTTTGTCACTGCAGCACCTTACTATAATAAGTTGGTGCACCATCTTAATCTCCATTTTGTTTACATCTGCTGCCACATACAAGCCAGAGACAGTGCACTTCCTTGAGTCCTTGGCAAGAAACCTACCAAGTGTCAAGTAGATCGGATAAAAGGTTTCCGAGACATGCGACTAACATACAGACGTAGAGACAGACAGATTCCTTGATTTATAGTTAGATGGATGGTGGTTAAATTTAAGTTTTTTTTTTTTTACTTATGTAGGAGATAAGCCAGAGAGGCAGAGATCATCTGTGAGTGATAAAAAATTTTTTCAAACAGCCATTTCGAATTTTATGAACTTGATGGGAAGCACGAACTGGACGAGACCCACCCAACGATTACTTATCATGTTAGCCATTTTCACCTGAAGCTAACGTCAGCCAAGATCTGAGGAGGCGCTTTCAACTTTTTCCGTCCAACTCTGAGAGAGGTGTGAGTCAATAATGCCTTATCTTAAAGCTGCCATGTGAAAACAATATTATTGTAGATTACAGCAAACTTGTGAGGCATGGCAGATGGATAAATGTTTTGTTTTTGTAATGTTTATGTATTGAAAACATGCAGCTTTTATTTTGTTGACAGCTGTAGTCTGATAATTGGAAGGACTTTCTGAATAAAATGGGTAATTAAATGATGAAAAAGCAGCCATGTGCAGTAATAGAGATCACTGGAGGATGCCATACACTGAGAATTGTTTTGCATTCGAATCATTGACAGCTGAATTATTATCATATGACTCGTGGGGGCAGTGGAGATTCACACCTCCAATCTAATAGCTATCTATTATAATAGATAATAGCTCTATTTTGCGCTGGTCCATATTGCTGCACCAGATGTGGCCATGCTCATTTTGGTCTGTTAGGGGAACATTACAAACACCTGAAATTAAAAAATACGTGACCCTGTGTTCAGAAAAAAACAAAAACAAAACTGCAGATGCAACATGATGAGAATAAAATCGAGACTTTCGTATAATGAAAGTGAAACAGACAGCAGCATAGAGTCAGTAGCTGCATTTTGAGGCCATAATGAATGCATTTACTGTTACCAAAAACACTTTGTATGTGATTCTGTGAAATTTTAATCTATACAGTATGAATATGCCTGACCTTGAACATAGCTGTTTCAGTGTGGATATTGAAAATTAAGGAGTATGGTCTAGATTTGCTCTATTAAGAAAAGTGTCATGTGGTAACTTCTGTTGTGCTATACAAAGAAAACTGACTTGACTTAAGTCTTACCTGCTTCCTCAGGGCCTCAAACGCAGCACTGATGGTATGGACACGGGTCCTCTCCCGGGCATTGGCTAGCAGTCTCCTGGTCTGCTGGATGGCTTTAAGCTCTGGGAGACGTCCAGGTCCTTCATCACTCATGCCAACCCGCTTCCTTGGGGACTCCTGACAACAGTAGATGAGGGAGGCTCAGATTATAGAACTAAAAAAAAACCACAACCCTGTAATAAAACTTCTCTATCCATCCGTTATTGCTTATTCTTTTCAGGGTCATGATCCCAGCTGACATCGGTCGACAGCGGGGTACACCCTGGACAAGTTGCCAGTTCATCACAGGGCTGACCTATAGGGACAAACAACCATTCACACTCCAGGTCACAACTACGGACAATTTGGAGTAACGATTAACCTAATTTATTAATTTTTTTGCATGTCTTTTGATTTGTGGGAGGAAGCCGGGGTACCCGGAGAGAACCCAGGCAGACACAGGGAGAACATGCAAACTGCAAACACAGAAAAGCCATGCCCCAGCCAGGTCTCAAACCCAAGACCTTCTTGCTGTGGGGCAACAGCGCTAACCACCGCCACTGTGCTGCCGCCAAAAAAAAGTTCTTAGCCACAGTTACGCCAAACCTTGCCATGTAAAGCCGCGAGCAGTTGAGTCTTGCTGGCATGGTGCTAGTATTTTTCCACTGAATGACGTTTCCCTTCAGTCAAAAACCACAATAAAACCCTGTCGTCTGCTCCTCTTGTGGTGGATTCTTTGTGTACTATTGGCTGACCAAGTAGCGCAGAATCTCTCCATGCCTGGGAGCTTAAACCTGTTTTTATTGAGGATCACTACTGCTAATGGAGCTGTCTCACTCGGTGACAAACACATTGCATTTCCCATACCTTCCCAGCAATTAAAGCACCCTGTCGGTTTATCAATGAAAAGCTTTAAATGTGAAGAGAAACACCAGGAAAGGTTTGGCATGCATCAGCAGTAATTTAACACAGCTCCAATATAAATGTTAAGAAAACAGTAAACTAGGAGTTATGTAAAAGTGCAAACAGGAAAATAAGAGTCAAACTCAACTTCAAACCACAAACATTCAACTGAGAGAGTGAAAACAGAGCTTTCTCTCTAGTCAATGGCACAGGTTGGCTGTGGTCGGCTCTTCTACATAGCAAAACCACAGCAGCGCAGCACAGCTACGGTCGTGGTCAAAGGTTTACATACACTTGTCAAATGTATATCATGGCAGTCTTCACATCCAATGATTTTTTTACAGCTCTCATTTTTCTTTGATGGAATGAGTGGAACACATACTACTGTGTCACAAAATACATTCATGGAGCTTCAAATCTGAATTCATCAAAGGTCTTGTGACCAATGTGCCGGCTCAAAAACATACATACAGTAACTTGAAAAATCAATTCTGGTGAAAGTTGTGTGAATCAAATTTGTTTTGTAGCATGGCCTCTTAACTTCTTCTGAGTGATTCTGATTGATAACAGCTGGCTTTTTGTGTGCCCGTCTTAATAGGGCTTGTTTGATACAGCCATTAGACTCAGCCACAAACACTATAATGGGAAAGTCTAAGGAGCTCAGCGTTGATCTGAGAAAGTGCATTATTGATTTGAACAAGTCAGGAAAGTCACTTGGAGCCATTTCAAAGCAGTTACAGGTCCCAAGATCAACTGTACAAACAACTGTTTGTAAGTATAAAGTGCATGGCACAGTTGTGTCACTGCCACCATCAGGAAGAAGATGCAAACTATCACCTGCTGCTGAGAGAAAACTGGTCAGGATGGTCAAGAGTCAACCAAGAACCACCAAAAAGAGAGGCTGCCATGCAAGAAAGAAGCCCTTGCTCCAGATGAGGCACCTTAAAGTTCGACTGGAGTTTGCTGCTGATCACATGGACAAAGAAAAAACCTTCTGGAGGAAAACTCTATGGTCAGATGAGAGTTGTTTGGCCACAATGATCAGCAAATGTTTGGAGGAGAGAAGGTGAGGCCTTTAACCCCTTGAACACCAAACCTACTGTCAAGCATGGTGCTGGTAGTATCATGCTGTGGGGCTGTTTTCCAATTTGAGTGGATCCTATGCTCTAAAGAAAGGAAAATGGAATAAAGTAGAAGGAGGATTATCTCCAAATTCTTCAGGAAAACCTAAAATCATCAGCAGAATATTGGGTCTTGGGTGCATTTGTTGCGTTTCAACAGGATAATGATCCCGAACACACATCAAAGGTGGTAAAGAAATGGCTACATCAGGCTAGAATTGAGGTTTTGGAATGGCCTTCCCAAGTCCTGACTTGAACTCCATCGAGAACATGTGGATTGTGCTGAAGAAACAAGTCTGTGCCAGGAAGCAAACAAATTTAGTTGAACTTCACCAAGTGGTTTAAGATTCAGCCAAAGAACTACCAGAAGCTTGTAGATGGCTATCAAAAGCACCTAATCCAGAAGATTTGGTCACATTTTCAAAAGACCTATAATACATTAATTCTTGAACCAAACTTCATCAATGTTTTTTAGGACTGCCATGATATACATATTCTTTGAAGTGTATGTAAATTTTTGACCATGCCTGTAGACTTTTGGACTCAGTAGAAGGAAATAACTTGTTAAGCCAGATTCTTTTGCAGTGAGTTCAGAGTTGAAACCAGGAAAAGAAGAGGCTTCATACTGCAGGATAAAGAAGCTTAACAAACTGAAAACACGAAAATATTAGATGGAAATGGAGGACCGCAAGAGTCACAGAAATAATAATTATGTATTGCATTAATGAATAACTAATTGTGAAACTGACATTAAGAAATTGGGTCGCAAATTAATTCAATTGTCCATGAATTAACAGACTAAATTACAAAGTGATTAATTCTTTAATATTTTAATGGGCAAAGAAATTTAAAAAATAATTTAAAAAATAATTAATTAATTAATTCAGAAATAAAAAGTGGAATTTAAAAGTGTATTTGAAAATCCAGTTTAACAAGAGATGAATTGTATTAAGAATACAGATTTAAATCAAGCATTTAAGAGGCCAATTTCTTTTTCCATTTCCAATTCCACAATTTTGTCCTTAACCTATTAGCTATTTGATTTGTTTTGTAATTACGCTTTTCCTTTTTGCCTCTCCATTTAGCTTTTCCATGACACTTCTGGGCCTTGTGCTGGGAAAGAGGTCAGCAATGCAAACTGGGAAGCTCTCTGATTGGCTATCACCTGGCATTTCATGTAGACATTGAGACTGTATTGAGATTGACATGAGACCTGCGCTAAGAACCAGTTTGAACTGGTTTGGCGAACATGCAGCATCTGTGTTGGGGTCAGCTGTGCCTGCAGTCCCCCTAGGAAGTATACCTTACTGTACAAAAGGCATAGAAGTATTATTTTGCAGTATTAGGGAAGGTGTAGAGATTACACCACCGGGTGAGCTGCAGGTTAACTGGACACAAAGCAGACCGGGCAAGCTAATGTTCACATGGTTGATGTTGGCAATGATGTAATGCTAATATGTCCATAACTTCTGTTAATGGACAGTAATTACAATCTGCAGAAGGTAAAGATAATGTATAGCATAATGTGTGTGTTAATAACTTCATCCATTATTAGATAATCAAAATTTGTACTGCTTAATTATGTGTCAGCAGACTAATCGATTCATCATTTCAGCTCTAATTTCAATACATAGATAATTCAAAGGTAAATCTCAGAGCAGGTTACATTCCACACATTCACCTTCGGTGACTGGACCTGGGGCTCCACATGCTCCTGACACTGGGAGGTCTGGGAGGTTCTGGGGACAGGCAGAGTTGCAGTCTGGCTCGACAAAGAGGGCTCCAGGGAAAAGGCCTGGTGGCTCGGTGAGTGCCCGTGGCTGCTGGTGATTGATGCCGACAGAGGGAAAGTGGAGCCAAGTCCGAGTTTGAGTCTGTTGGACAGAGGCTGGGAGATGGCTGTGGGCCAGTGGGAGATCTCCAAGTTAGAGAATGGAGAGGCAGGTAACTGGGACAGTTTGGTAGAGATGGCAGGCACATTAATGCCAATTCTCATGTCTATGGCACCACTCTGAGCTGGAGTCATGTTGCCTTCTGGTAATCCCAACAGAATCCCTGTAGTATTGGCCATCGCCTCCTGTGACATCATCAGCTGCCTCTGCAGTGGACCCAACCTGACATGACCTGCCTCGGTCTGGATGTCATCTACAGAGTCCACATCAGACATGTCCGCTGGGTAGGTTTTCATCCTCTCAGGCTCAGGTTCACTGAAAAGCCTTTTAGGCTCCCGGGACTTTCTCTTGAGCTTCTTATTAGTGCCTGGCACAGTGATCTGTACTGGGTCTTTATTAGCAGATCTATTCCAGGTATTATTCAGTGGATGAAGGTTCTTCATTTTCCAACAATTACTGTAACCAAAAAACTGAAGTGAAATTCCTTTGGACAACAAATCTAATTTCAACCGCACAAAAGTTAATGGAACTGAACTCAGTTCAGCCTTCAAAGCTGTCGGAAAAAATGATTCAATTCCACAAAGATTCTGAATGTCATCTTTCTAAACTTCACCTGCTGGAAAAATGTGTTCCATTGCTGTTTGGAAGTCAAAGGGGACATTGAAACAATTTTGGTCCTGGTTCATGTGAAACTTAGGATGTACACGTAACTCGATCGGTATGAGTTTTTGTTAAATGACACAAAATCTAAACACTGGCCAAAAGAAAAAAAAAAAAAAAACCCTTCCTAACAAACTTTCAGATGCCAACTGTGGAACACAACACACCAGCAGACTACTAGACTGTAGAGGTTTCTTTTGGTGTGAGCAGTCCAGGCCTGTGCCTCACAATCGGGGTTACAGTCGAGCTGTCTGAGCGTGGCTCCAGTCAGTCTGCATAGCAGCACTGAGAATAACCCACACTGATACACACACTGAGCGCAGATATGCTGCAGTGGAGCTGCAGCTACTGGACGAAATAATGGGAACAGCACATGAACGGGGACGGCAGCTCTTCAGGAGCGAACTCACGAGCTCAGACGCAGTCACGGTGACAGGGCGACGGTGTGCTCAGAAAAAGCCATTAAACTGCGCTGACAGTCTTCAAAGCAGCCAGAGAAGTGCACAAAAACGTACTTGTCACGGGGAACAGCAATGACTGTTACCACATTCCACACGCAGACAAGTTTCATCTACCCACAGAGTGACATCTGTAAGTTTCTGAACTCCACCACGCCGCTGAGGAAAAAGTGTCACAGCAGCAGGTCAGGGTTCGGCTGACAGCTTAAAGGGAAGTCCTGGCGCTGGCCTCTAATGCTCCGAGATGGTAATGTCCCGTACACGCAGCTCCGGGACATCCCTCAGCGAGAGTCCGCTCATGGAGAAAAGCTCAGGTAACGCGCTGCACAGCGGAATGTCTGGCAGTCAGCGGCCACGGTACGCGTCTTGTTCTCCAGATGTTAATCGCGGTTAATTAGTCCACTGTGTCCTTCTTTAGCTGGCAGCACCCCGGACGCGGTCCTCCGTGTCTCTGGGATCCCGCTTCTCTGCTTATCTGGAAACACAAAAGCGCGTGCAGCGTTCAGCCTGCCGGCGGAATACAGAGCAGATGTCTGAGTGGGCTCACAGCGCAGAGGGCTCGCGCTCCTCTAACTCTGCTGGCGTCTGCCTGGCTGGAGCACTCTCGAGCCTCCCAAACACACACACACACACACACACACACACACACACACACACACACACACACATAGAGAGCGAGAGAGAGAGGGGGGCTGCGAATGTTGCATAAAGGGCAGGGTTCGTTCTCTGTGATAGTTCTTTAGGAAATATTGAGGTTGCACAGGACATGGGGTCTACCAAAACATCTTCATGTTTTCCATGAAAACTCACTTTGGTTCATTAGATGAGCTGCCAAATGAATAGAAAAATATCTGGCAGTCACAAGGTTAGAAATAATGATACTTCTGCTTGAAATCCGTCAGACTTTGCTTTCATCAGAGAATCCTCCAGTGGCAGCAGTCAGCAACCTTGCAGGTTTTTTTGGCACTCTAACTGTGAGGTAATGTGAAGAGGTTTTCACTCTGTGCCTCCTGAAGCGCCTCCCACTGGGTGGACAGCTTGATGGGCACTTCTTACTGACAGCTGCTCCCACAATGGCTCAATAGGGTTGAGATCTGGTGACTGCCACTTCATTATAAACAGTATACCAACCTTATAAGTTCTTGCTTAGTCCGGAGCAGTGTTGTGCATGAACATATCAAAAGAGTTCCCTAGAGAAAGACAATTTCTCAGTTATGTATATGACACCAGGCTTTTAACTAGCTTTTGTCTGTCTACATCAGTATGTATTACTGTGAAAGCAGTGCAGAATGATTAAGTTTTCAAAATGATTTTAATCTGACGAAACAGAATCTACGGCTGGGCAGTTGAAATATAAATACTTGAATAATTATATAGGATACAAAAAGTGAGAAAATGTTGATAGTGACCATAGGGAACATCGCACCCTTCACAGCGACGAAACAAAACTATTTCAAGTTATATGTCAGACAGATTCTTACTCATAATAACTACAAACATACTCATATTAGCTTTGGATCCAGGGCATCGCTTGCCTCATTTCCATACACGGTCTTCAGCATGATACTAAAAAAAAACCTGGTACTGTGGTATTTTGGTTTTCTGCAATATAAAGTATGATACGAAAAATGATTGAATAACTATCCGTAAATAATGAAGAAATAATCATTTTAGAATGCCTGGGGTGATTTTGTAGCGGGTTTTATTTTTATCAAACAACCAAAGTAGGCCCTGCTTTGTTTGATAAATGGATCAAGTATGATTGCAATTAGTGGTTTTCTGTGGACCCAAAACATGCACTCACTCACAAGCAGCAAACTCCCTAAAACCCTAAAACTGGACTAAATTATTTAATATCGGACAGATTTCTCTTGCAGATTAGTCAAGGAAAATGACAAACTGTGCAAGTTTTACTTTTGAATCAAGCAGCAAATAAGTAAAGCAGGATGAGTTCATTTGCCTTTCTTGAGATTGCACAACCTGCAATTTGACTATTGTGCATGCAGGTATTGAGAAGTTGATGCTCAAACAATAATTAGTACTTGTAAATGTAACCTCCAAGGTTCCCCCAAAGAGTCTCCATGTTGAAGCAACCCAGGAGGAGACCTCTGACCACAGCAGTGGCTATAGTTGAAACTCCAGATGCTCAGAGCTTCAAATTTTAAATAGTTTCCCTTTAATCACAGTTAAAAGCAAAATGTCTTCTGATCACAACATAATGTTTGTATTGTGAGTGTGGCACTGAAAGTGTTGGAGGCCTGCTGAAGTAACCCTACCTGCTCATTCAAATAGATGGCCATTGGTTTGAGTTTAGGCCCAGAGGGGAACAAGAATGTGTCCAGAGCACCATCCCTGTCAGTCTTCTTTATATAGAAGTGTTAAGATGTATTATTTTACCTGTCTGTATTAAATGCCTGACTGCTTATCACTATGCACTAAACTATATAATTAAGAGTTGTACTTATCCTGTTGATAGAGGTGGGGAGAGGCCAAGGTTATAGATAAAGGACTGTTTGCACACAATAGAGCCCTTGAGATGAGAAGTATCAGCCTGAGGATAGGGAGTCAGCAGAGTCGTCAGGGAGTCAGCAGAGTTGTTAGGGAGTCAGCAGAGTTGTTAGGGAGTCAGCAATGGAACAGATCTGTTGAGAACATGTCATAAGATGAGCTCAAGTCAAGTGCATGATGAGGAAGATAGACAGTAGAGGGAGGTTCTCTCAATAGGGGCGACATCTCCCATGATGACGGAATCGTGTTGCCAAGGGGCGGGGACTAGCCCGTGCACCAACGAAGGGAGAGCTAAGTCTAAACCACAGCCCCTCCCCACCTGTTTAACCAATGAAGAGTTACACCCCTTTGGCTGCTAAAATTATAAGAAACACTGTAAATGAACGTTTTTTATCCTTTTCTGGGCGATGGGTTGCAGAGTAACAGCATTCCGGTGACTGATTTGTCAAACAGAGAAGGTCCTTGATCAAGCTTTGCTTAATGATACAATTCTAAATAAATGATAAAGCGGTACATCGTAGTATGTCTTCTCTCAAATAAACGAACACGCCGACAGAAGCTAGCTTTGGTGAACAACAGTCAAGAAATATATTAACGAGTGGTCTGGTTTGAGGTTGTACTGCCACCTTGTAGCTTACTTATGCACATGCAGTTGCAGTGTTACTTTATGGTTGGCCAGCAAATTATGTTTGTCTTGTTTATGCTTAGTGTAGTGGCAGCATGCTGAATAGTCTGTAAACTGATGTCTCTAACTAAAAACGTGTGCTGAGTTCATCTCTCTCGCCTGTTTATTGAGTCCAGCCCAGTATATTACAAATGGCAACCAGGATATTAAAGAAGTCCACTGTGTGAAAAGACTTTAAAATGGACCATATATTGGTCGTTCTAAAACAAAACTGTTTAGTGGAGGAACCAGGCACGTGTCGGTGTCACATGTTAGCATTAGACAAGCTTATGGTCATGCAAGTGGGCTGTTTGGAGGAATACAATGAGACGAAGGACGATTTTAATTCATATCTGGAGCGACTGGAGCAGTGGATGTTGGCAAATGACGTTGAAGGGGAAAAGAGGGTGCTGTATGTATATTTCTGACACTGAAAAGCTACTGAACGATCTAGAGTGTCTGCGAAAGTACCAAGTGCCTTGGGCTATGTTGAGCTGATGAGGGTGCTGCCTACGCATTACAAGCCACACCAGTTGCAAAAGCGAACATTTTCACTTTCAGAAATGCAATCGGAAGGACAGGGAGGCCATTTCTGATTATGTTGTGGCTTTGAGGTAGTACTTGGATGATGCCCTGAGAGATCGCTTTGTAAGTGGACTGCACTTAGATACTGTACAGCACAGGTTGCTGTCTGGAAGGATCTGACCCGCGGACAAAGGATCTTTTCTGTGGGCCTGTGAGGTTGCAGTGTCAATGGAGCTTGCTTCCAAAAATACAATAGTGTATTACGGACACAGCGAAGCTCACTAGGTAAATGTCCTGTCAAGTGTTAGCACTTTTTCTGTAAAGGGGAGGAAAGGACCGCTCAGATGAGAAAATGAAAACAAAGCAAAGGGCCCAGTGTGCAAGGGCCATAAGGGGATTTTTTAAGTCCCCTTATGGCCACACTGGGATGCAGCACACATACTATCATAAAACATTCAGCAGCAAAAGTGCCATGCTTGCTCTAAAGTCGGCACATCACTCGTGCATGCAGGAAGGAAAAAGTCACTGCTCAAACTCAGTATGAGGAAACTGAGGGAAATGCATCCAGAAGAGATGATGATGCTGAGTTTTTTGGATTGTATGTAGTATCAGTAGCACTCTACCTCAGTTGATGGTGTTCTGGGGGACAAGAGTAAAACTATGCTACAGTGGTAGTGGTATCTGACAACTATTACTGGACAAACCTAACCCGCTTTCCCATAAAACTAGCTCCCAATCTAAAGCTGAGATCATGCTCGGGCCAAAGAATCACTCTACATTGTTCCCAGTGGGTGTTGGACTTCGCCAGGGTTGTCCCTTGTCTCTGATCCTGTTTGTGATTTTCATGAACAGGATCTCAAGACACAGCCTTTGGGAAGGAAGGGTCCAGTTCGGGAACCTCACTACTCTTTGCAGATGATGTGATGAGATTTTGTTGGCTTCTTCAGCCCGTGACCTCCAGCAGGCACTAGGGAGGTTTGCAGTCGAATGTGAAGCGGTTGGGATGAGGGTGAGCACATCTAAGTCGGCCATGGTTCTCTGCAGAAAAATGGTGGACTGCCCCCTCCAGTTGGGGGGAGAGCTCCGTCTCCAAGCAAAGAAGTTTAAGTATCTCAGGGTCTTGATCACGAGTGATGGGAAAATGGAGCAGAAAATCACATCACACCAGTCCTGCCTGAATTACACTGGTTACCAATCCATTTACATTTAGCAGATGATTTTGCCCAAAGCGACTTACAGTAATTCATACACTTGAGGCAGTGGCTGCCATGCAAGATGCCAACCAGATCAGGAGCAGTTTGGGGTTGCCTAAGGACAATTTGACATGCAGACCAGGAATTGAACCAGTGACCTTCCAATAACAAGATGCTAGCTCTACCCCCGAGCCCATCCATTACAGAATTCACTTCAACATTTAACTGATTACTTTTCGAGCCCTTCATGATCTTGCTCCACTTTACATCTCAGAAGTACTCACCCCTTGTTCTGCTCCAAGACTCCTCAGATCAGAGAACCAAATCCTGCTAACAGTACCGCTGTCCAGACTGAAAAGAAAGGGGTATCATGCTTTTATGGTTTTCGCACTGTGGAACAAACTTCTTCTTTAAAAAAGGTTTTAAAAACACAACTGTACAGACAAGCATTTGAATAATGTATTTTCAAAGTCTTAATCTTGCTCTTTTAACAAGAGGGCCAGTCAATGGCATCAATGCCTTCGTCATCCAGGAACTGCTTACTGGGAAAATAAATAAATAATTTTTTGATTAATTTTTGTTTGCACAAAAATTTATAATAATGATACCAGCAGATGTTTATGTCCAATGGGTGAATACAATTAAGAGAATTTAATAGGAACCAAACCAGCAAAGCAGTAGCAGTTGTTAAGAGTTTCTCTAGAGTTTGTGTTGTACACATAAAATTCTGTCTAGATTTTTTGGGTCAGTCACCAGCACATTGCTGCAGTCTGTATTTATTTTTCTGTGTACTGTGTCCTGCTCAGAGGCACAGAGACCATGTCAACTGGCAGAATGCAGCAATATTATTTATTCATTATTTGCCTCTGTATTCAGTGTCATTCTGGTTGTGAAATGATCAGGTAATAACCCAGAATGTGATTATAGCGATTGTGATTATTTTTTTTAGAACACTGGAAATTATTTTCTACACTTATTGCTACACTTTTCATTCAATAAGTGATTCAATCACATCAACTGAAATGATGTCCTACGGCTCAGGAATGATCAGCCTCAGTGTAAAACAGACCATAAAAAGAAAAATGTTTCTGATACATAAAGACAGTTGTTTGTGGTCCTTTTGGTCACCTACAATTAAGATAACACATTTTAACTCGATGGTGAATCAAAAAACAACAAAATATACAACTTGATGGTAATACAGGTGAGTTTAATCTCTCAGCCTATTCGGCTGACTCCGGTATGAAAGTGATGTTGTGATGTATCTGATCAGTACGATCTGCTGCAGCGTCCAGTCAATAACGGAAACCTACTACGGGGGCATGTCGGTCGGTGAAAGACTTCTGTGAAGACTGCTCTCGTGTGTCCTCAGTGATCCAGTGCTCCTCACAGTCCAAATTATCAAGGAGTGAGGAAATGTCAAATATTGGGGAAATATCTGGAATGTTAAATACCATTTTTTTTTTTTTTTAGAAATAAAGGAAAGTTCCTTTCAAAATCATACATAGATATTATCCTGCTAGCCACTATCTTCTTCATATATCCACAAAGCCTAATTTAGCCACCTAGCTAAACCTACCTGTCTTTCTAGTTTTTATAAAAAGGAAATTAAGCAGTACATTAAAACCATTTGATTCAAAAAGTAAGAAAGCTGCAAAAACTTCATTTGTGCTCCACATTTCATTTATTTATTTGAAAACTCCCCCTGGCTCTGTTCTTAACTTGTCTTTATGTGTAAAATTGGCTTTATTTATATTGCTTTCGTCAATAAAAAAATGACTTGTGAATGAATCGTCCATCCTTCAACTGAAACAACTGTATCCACACATGCAGCCTAGGTGCACACATCTTAACAGAAAATATTTTTCTATTTTCTTTTTTTTAACATTCCTACACAGTGAGTACCTTTATCCATCCAATGGAATCTCCAACGCCCCCTTGTGGCCATATGCTTGCAGCTTCCTCAGCAAATCAATACCAATAAAAGCAGAACTGCATCTATGCCTTCAACGTGTAATGCGTCACCACACAACCAAATCCCAACTGCTGTACCACAATCGAGATCCTGGATAGCAAAACGACATACACTGTCTAAATGGCAAAGAAAACATAATTGCCGCTCCTGTAGGTCCTTAGTCACTTCTGAATGTCAACTCTCCAACCAGGCATTCTACTAATGATACTATCTCTGAACACAATCTCAGTTTTGTGTTTTGTTAATCTACAACATTTATTAACCTCTTAAATACTAAACAGACGGATATAATAAAGAAAAGGTAGTGCAAAAGTTAAATTAACAGCTATTAATTTACCTAGTCTCAATCTGCAGCTCAACTCTCCTGCTGCCTGCATGCTGCCATGGTGTAGTCAGCAATTATGTCAAATTACAACCATTTGTTTTTTTGCTGCCAGCATTACAAACCAACATCAAGATGCATCATTGTTGGGCGTCCATTAGCTCAGTTGGTAGAGCTCATAGGAGTAATTTATTGATAACAATTGAAGAAGCTGTCAGAATGTATAAAGTCTTGTGTTATTGGATATCTTTCCTCTGCCTGCTCTTTTTTCCCATTTAACTTTTTTTTAAAAGGAACTCCCTGAGATTCCTGCACATCAATGACAAAAACTCATACAGGTGATTTAGATTCTTCTGGTTGACCGGGTTGTGTGTCTGTTGTGTACAGACTGTGCTTGACTGACATTATCCTCACTTTCTTGTTTTGTTACATCTGAAATCATCACACATATAAACGCAACATTTTTGTTTTTGCTCTGACTTTTCAGCAGTATAAGTAAAAGATGTACGATTTCTTGCCACACAAAAAATAATTATTTCTCTCATAATTTTGGCACAATTTTACCAAAATTTGTGTCTGGAAGCACTTCTTCTTGGCAGGCTCTGGTAAAACCACAACCATCTACAGCTCAACAAGGCCACTACAAGACTAAAGGAAATGTTTGTGGACTTTAGAGGCCAAAACCAGATCCGGTTACCATTCAGGGCACTGAGGAGAAACTCCAGCTACAGATACCTACAAATATGGGACAAAGCAGACTGTATTTTTTAAGAAGGCTGAGATCATTTAACATCTGCAAGTCTCTCTTGTGTACCTTCTATCAGACTGTGCTCGGTTCTTTGGCATGGTGTGTTGGGGGGAAGGTGCTTACACAGCAGATGGAAAAAGAATACAAAAATTCCATCTTTGGGACTGAATAAGACACAATTCAGCCGGTGGCTGAGGTGAGAACACTCTCAAAGCTTACCTCTATAACGAACAACGACACACACACCCACTGCATGCCCTGGAGGTATTTTAACAGCACCTTCAGTGATAGTGACGTTTTTTCACTTTGATTCTCTGGGTAAAACCCCAAAACAAGCAAAGCTCCCCAAATGTCACACTGATCATGCCATTTGACACAGTGTTGAGGTTTAAAGGTGTAATCTGTGGAATATGGCCAGAATTTAACATTCAGTCTGTTGATAATGGCCGCGTTTCCCAGATTCGCTCTTAGCACTAAGAGCTTCTTAGGAACGCTCTTAAGAACGCTGTGAAAGAAGGACGTGTTTCCCAGAGTCGTTCTTAGCTTAAGAAGATCTTTCACTGAGAAGGAAGTGTAAGATCGCCCTGACCCACTCTGAACAGCCTTCTTAGCGACCAAACGCTCAGTGAAGCCGCATCAGGGAAAGTTATATCGGACACTCAAAGGAATACTAAAACCATGCGTAATGATGAATGTGCGCTCATAGCTGCAGAACACTGACGCAAGAAAAATAATAGCATAAGAAGAAAAATAACGATATAAAAATAAAGAATTGCCCATGTGCTCCTGTAGCTACATAAATAAAATAAATCATCATTACTATCACTCGTTACGTTTTCACACACATTCGGCATCTGAGTTTACAGTAGCTATAAAAACATCAACAACCCTGTGGTATTTCAGATATGAGGGAAACTGACAGGTGTAACTGAACTCAGCTGGAACCTCATCAAGAGAGTCTCCACGTGCTAGTCTATATAAAGGCGTTGCCGAAGCGTTTTTACGCAGTGGGGAGCTTCCTGGAGGTGGTGGGGGACGGCACCGGCGCTGATAAAGTGGTGGGTGATCGATTTGCCTGGCATCGATTGATTTATATTTCAGCACCACTAAGAACTTCTTTGGCGGGATCTTAAGAAGGCAGTTAAGAACGCGTCTGGGAAACACCCCTATCTTAGTGCTAGTGCTCCTTCTTAGCCGAACCCTTCTTAAGAGCCTTCTTAAGTCCTTAAGAACGATCGAATCTGGGAAACGCGGCCAATGTGCGTTCATTTTTACAAGTCGCTCTTTCAAATGTTTATCAGTGTTACATCATTACACTGTATTATCACTCCTTATTAAAAGAACAGAACAGACAGGTAAGTACCTAGGTTCAGCCCAGTGCCCTGTCCACTCCTTCTCCTCCAGGGTCTTATTGTTGAAGGATGCTTTAAACTGTTTATTTCAATCTGCCTACTGGCTAGAAATCACTTCTCTATGAATATATATATTATTTCAATTGTGGATGTATTTGTACTCTTTTATGATTTTAAGAATGCTGCTGAACCAAATTGCTACAAACACAGTTTTGTTGTTTTCTTTTTTATACAATGACAATAAAGTGTCTTCTTAAACACACACTTCCACATTCCGTCCAGGGGAAAAAGTCAGTTTGGATCTCCATGTGGGTTTTGTCAACGGACCATACAAATGTCCAGTATACAGAATTTAGCTCTACAGGTGGGGCAGGGGACTCTGCTGGACAACCAGGTCTCAGGTCTTTGCTGGTCTTGGCGACTTGCAAACCACCGACCCAGACAGGAGAGACACCACATCGGTCGGCAGTAACACTGCTGGCACTCCGACTCATGATCAGCTCCTATGACACACAGTAGTCACAGAGTCAAAGGCACGGTCACAAAATGAAGACACACACACACACACACACACACACACACACACACACACACACACACACACACACACACACACTCTTACCTTCTGTGTGGCAGAGTCTGAGCAGCTTGGTGTTTGCAAGAACCTGCATACAGCCGATACAGGGTTCAATCTCCTGTGATTGGAGAGGAAACATTCTTCAGATTTGTTTTCACTTGATCAGATGGACAGGATTTGTCAGCTTAGCACAGCAGTTACATAAACAGAAATACGGTAGTGTACCTGTCCACTGGGGAGAGTGTACGGCTGATTGAGGTCCACCTGAGCTCTAAATGTGTCCAGGAAGAGTTCACTGATAGTCTGGTGGATCACTACATTGGAGGAGTTTCTGATGGGAGCATGGAGTTTCTCTCGGAGCTCTGCATACTCTGTAGAGTTGACCCTGGAAACAGTGGAAAAATGTCTTGGCCTCTTCGGTCATGGCATATACTGTTTTGTCCTGGCAGCTCAACTGTCCAAATAGACAGGCAGACAGACAGGCAGACCGACACACACACAGACGTACCTGATATCAAAGGCTCTGACAGCAGGGTTGATGCTGTTCACTCTCAGGGTCAAGATCTGTGCGGGGTGGGCCAAGTCTGGACTCAGCTGGTGTTGTCTAGACTCTGTCACTGTCACGTGACATTCACTCTGTAAGGCCATGTATACGTGATAGGTGGTCACCTGGAAAGAGACACAATGGGACAATCCCAATGAAGGCAAGACCCTTTAAAAAATGTTTAGCATGGTTTCCTGGAGAGTTTTACAACATTTTGTTTTAATATGTGTATATACTTTACATGTGTGTATATATAGACACCAACACACACACACGTTTCTTTCCTTGGAAACAGCATCACTGTACCCGCCTGTCTGTTTTCATGTCTGGAGTGTGTGGTACTAATAAGTACTAATGATATAGGCTGCTCTCTTGTCATCTGTGGAGAAAGTCCAGAGACTCCCTGAACAAACACTCAATTTTGGGACTTGTTGTGTTGGGAGAAACTTTATAATCTTTGTAAAACTCTGTCTACAACAAATTATTAACTATTTGGGCCTACTTGTTAATTCGGCAAATGTTATACATGCAGATATTTCTTCTGTATAGGTGTACACCGACCAGGCATAACATCATGACCACCTGCCTAATATTGTGAAGGTTCCCCTTGTGCAGCCAAAACAGCTCTGACCTGTCAAGACATGGACTTCAGACCTCTGAGGGTGTCCTGTGGTGTCTGGCACCAGGGCGTTTTATAGTGGATCCTCTGGGTCCTGTATGTTGGGGGGTGGGGCCTCCATGGATCAGACCTGCTCCAGCACCTCTTACAGATGCTCCATCAGATTGGGATCTGGGGAATTTGGAGGCCCGGTCAACACCTTGGGCCCTTCATTGTGTTCCTCGAGCTGTTCCTGAGCAGTGTTTGCGGTGTGTCAGGGCACATTGTCCTGCTGGGGGGCCACTGCCATCGGGTAGTGTTGTTGTGATGAGGGGGTGTACTTGGTCCACAACAGTGTCTGGATGGGTGGTGCGTGTCAAGTGGCATTCACATGAACGCCAGCACCCAAGGTTTCCCAGCAGAACATCACATTGTGATGAGATGATCAATGTTATTCACATCACCTGTCAGTGGTTTTAATGTTGTGGCTGATCGGTGTGTATTTGTATATAGATCAGGGAAGTAAGATCTGAACACGATAGGGTCACTTGAAACACAGGTGAAGACCCATTTAATGCCAGGTGTGAATTGACAGGCTTAAAGCTGTCTACTTGGGATCAGATCACTCAGGACAGTTGGTAATACCTATAGTGAACAGCATCTTAGTCCTCAACATTGACGATCGCCAAGGTCTGTGCAATCATATCCCTTTGATCAGCTCTGTAATCCAGTCTTTAACTACAGCCTCTTTCTGAAGGAGTAATCCACAATGACAGATTTGCCACTGAATGTCTTGTTCTTTGATAATGAATACATTTTTCAGTTAAACAGTTATTGCCTTTGTTGCCACGTTTCCTTGCGCCATGATGCTCACGAATCAGAGGCTGTGTTCCAGAGTATTCGACCAATCTGAGCTTCTCTTTCAGCCATGATATCAAACACACTGTGTTTAGGCAGGCAAACTCTTACATGAGATAAGCACAGTCATTCTTGTGTAATTCATTTTAGCCTGAGGAAAAAAAGTGTCAAGTCCAAACATTACAAGAGTAACACTGCAAGGAAATGAAACATCAAACGTTTTGAAAAAACACACATCTGCGTGGTAGATTACATCCCAGTAAACTGCATCAGCCCTGCAGATTAAGCCCTCTTGATTGGACGAGAGGAGTTTTCACCACAGTTTCTGATTTATCATAAAATTCAATTGGTCAATGAGACCTCACTTCCAGACTCCGGGCCTTAACTGAACTCCAGGGATGGGAATCTATTCACTCATCAGTGATGGCTGAAGAGCCATTGACTGCAACTCAACACAATTTCTCCCATGGAAGATTGACCTCATTAATGCCATCTGAACATACGGTGACAATGACACCTAGTGCTTACAAAAGTAATTACATTAAACTGTAATATGGTTGGCTGGCCATGCTTTAAGCGGTGTAAAAATAACACAACTGTAAAAGTGTGTTGGGTAGCACATGGCTCCTGGGCTGTAGCTGGGACACCACTGATTTCACTAAACAACATGAACAAACACACACTCACTCACTCACCTTTAACACCCAGCTGTCGGTAACAATAACTCTGGCTCCAGGTGCCCCTGTAGCAAACTTATCGATGCGTCTGAACTCATTGTTGACGCTGGTTGCCACAGAGCCCCAACCAGAGTGAGGAGGCCGTACGTGGGCCTGCAGGGCCCGGCTGATTGGATGGTTGTGCCAGTGATGGCTGGACCAGTAGATGATGAGCGTCCAGCTGACCAACTGGAGGCAGAGAGAGAAGAGGAGAAATGCTCTCCAGCTGTCGGTCACCTGATGAAAGAAGGATAAATGCCCATAAGTCAAAGATTGTTTATTGCTGAGGCAGAAAAATTCAAAAAGAAATATTTCATAAAGCCTTGTGTCCCAAAGCTTTGTTTGGATGGTAATGTAAATTGAGTATTACTGTGTATTTAAACAGCAAAAGACTTCAATACATCAACACCTCTGCTGCATCTCTGGTACCACCTACGGAGGCAGTCAGAGCCACAACGTCTCATCACTAGTATCAGCTGCAACGACTGCATTTTGTGAGAAAACAGTTATGGTATTCTGCTGGGAATGGACTAAACAACCTAGTGTGCCCCTCACATGGGAGGGTGAGGAGCTGAGAGGTTCTAATCTTGCTTCGAGGACCAGAAGTAGTCCATAAAACTAAATATTCAGCAAACAAAATATGTAAAACAAACTAAATCCAACAATAACGTTAGTTTCTAAACTAAGAAGGAGTCCTCTTGGTTTTTATGCTTTCCTCTTGAATGTGTGAAATAAAATAGCATTAGTTTCTAATGTTATTAGATGGATACCTCTCCGGTCTGTTAAGGCATTATTCACAGGTGTGTGAATTGACCTGCATAGCACCAAATGATATAAAGTGAGTTTAAAGATAAGATGGCTCATTCTCTGCCTCTCCTCTTTTCTCTCTCTCCCTTCCTTCTGTGAAAAAACACAGGAGACGCTGTACCTGTAATGCTGATCATGTACAATTTACAAGATATGAAAGGTTTTCTTGAGGGCCTTCTCTTGGTGAGGCCCTGGGTACTTGGTTCTATTATTACTCTTACTACTGAGCCTTGAATGTTGTGTGTGAGCACTCTCCTTTGCTGAACGTAATAATCTGCACCTGCCTAAATCTAGGACAGAATGTACACAAAACCATCTTTGTTCAACTCCAGAATAAATCCAATCGATCATTACACAATTTACTGAATCGGAAACTATGGGAAACTAAATGTCGGGGCATGTGTGCAGACTGTGTTCATCGGTGTGCAGGCGGGCAGATAGAGACAGGCCGACCTGGAGGATGTATCCAAGGTTTTTTTCTGGAGCAGCGATACACATCCCTATGTAGTATCCTGGAGAGATGAAAAACAATGCTGGACGTGAGCAAAGCACATGATCACACACCACATGATCACACACCACCCTGCAACCCATGCACAAACACAGAAAACAACAAAAGCTGCAACGCAACCTGCGAGGACAGAGTCTGTGGAGATAACGTGTTGACCCTTGGCTCTAATTATTCGGGGTGTTTACATCCGTTCTGACCCTGTGAAAGTCCTCGTGCACGTCCCAAAACATGGGACACACTCCAGCACTGTCACATTAAAGTTACAGGTAAGTGTTCCACACCGTGTCTGATAACAACCGTTGTCAAAATGTAAACCTGGGACTGAAGATAACAAGTTACTGAACGACAGTTACCCCACAGCGCTGACGTAACGTTCCTGCTGGTACACTGTGTGCAGCACCGTTAACTAGCTTGTTCGGTACTTTTCGGCGCGGTCTTGGTATTGTGACAGTTCCGGCTCGGTTCTGTCCGTGTCGTTAGGTTCGGTGGGAACGTCCGCTTACCTAAAGGCAGCGCAGAGTGCACCAGCACGGTGATGCTGGTCCTCTTGATGTGGTACTGGGTGAACCCCACATCCTCACTGCCCAGCGAGGACGAGAACAGATTCTGAATGGTCAAACCGGCCGAACGGAACTCGTTTGGCGTGAACACGAAGCAGAAAGCGAACACAATGTAGGCAAAAGTAAAAGTTAACTCTGGGCTTTCCATTCTTGGTCTACGTTCACTAAAGTTACTTCCGTACACACGTCGATGTAGTTTCTCTTCTTCTTCTTCGTCTGCTTCCGCCGGCGGATTGCAATCAGTCGCTTTACCGCCACCAACTGTACCGGAGTCTGTTTTTGTGGGACACGTCTAGAGAGATGGACAGAGGGAGAAAGTAAAGGCCCAGGCCAAATTATTACAGTTAGAGTCTCTCACATTGGTGCTGCAACATCAGTGGTTTCTGTGTCACACAATGGATCATTGTTTTTCATCCAAAATTGAATAAAATAATAAATACGTAATGTTAGAATCAAACAAAGTATCTTAAAATCGACTCACCAATAACAGGCGGTGGGCCGAACGTATTTTGTATGTTTGTATGATATGAAATAAGTACTAAATCTAAGAAAAAATGTTCTCGTTTGATCAAATATTTTCGTAAATGTATATTTGAATCAGTCAGTCCAACTGGCGTCAGGTCATTATGTTTGCCAAAGGAGAGGCAGAGACATACTTATTAACTCAGTTTCGAAGAAGACCAGTGTCTATACAGCATCAGTTAAACAGGTATGGTAATAAAATTACAAAAATGTATGTTTCCTCTGTTACAGTGACCTTCATGGGTCTTCTTATGATGACACGTTTACATAAAATCTGAAGATTTTAATGAAGCGATTTTAATGAATTCCTGTGAAGTGATTGATTTCCTAAGGTCTTTGTCTTTATAGCTGGTTAACCACATACATATGTGTCTTTCACAGCTGCTTCTGCAGTTCAAGACAATTCTCATACTGATGAGTGTAACTGGAGAGACAGGAAGTTGACTCGTTGAATTGTTTGATGAGTTCTCTGCTAATGGACCAACTTCATGTGGAGTAATCCAGCTTAAGCCACATTATGCCTACAAAGATACAGATGCTCATCTGCTGTCCTGCTGACAGCAGCAGGATTTTATTTAAATTAAAGATACACTTTACATACATTACATTAGATTTTAATTTTTAGCAGATATAGAGCCTCAAATACAAAATGTCCTCCCACCTTCGAGCTCTTCCCTTGATGTTTTGCACTAATACAGTTAGATCCACTGCCTGCTGTGGACATTGACGATATATACCTTTCCTGTAGTTGTTTCACAAAGTTTAAGTTTCTCCCCATGCACCAACTCTAAATATCATGTGATTTGTTCAGGGAGTCTGATATACTGTCGTTACTGGTGACTTCATTACGTGGTCCACGTTCATGACTGTCACCTGCTGAGTAAAGGAATCAGATGGGTACTGCAGGTGGATTGGGTCTCCTCTCCTCTGCTTTGATATTTAACATCCACAAAGCAGCCTAGTTTTTGGTTTGTTGGACATCTTACAACTGAACTGTCTGGGGTCTGTTTATGAGGAAGTCTAATATTCAGTTCAGAGTGTTAATTAGTCATAAACATAAACAATTATATAGTGAACTGGGTGCATCTTTATGATTATGTCTTCTCTTCCTGTCTTCTCTTTTAGGTAGGTCATTATTTTGAGATATTACTTCAATCAAACACTCCTGTTAGCTGTCAAAAGAAGTGCGTTTGACCCTGGACCCTCCTCACATGAACGATCTCTGTACAGAATCTGTGTGTTTGAGGTCTGAAATACATAAAGTACCACTGCTGCCTGCTGACCTGCTGGACTTTACTAGAGATCAAGTACAACAAACAACTAAGAAATGATTATCTTCATAAGAAATAAGAAATGAGTTGGAAAAGTCCCTCAAGATTGAGGATGTTTAAAGAAAAATAACTTTGATCAAATATTAAGAAAACAGAGGGATTTTCACAAAACACACAGGAGTTTGATAGTAAAAATATTTATTTAAGCATTGTATAAAAGAGTGATATTTCATGTTTAAAAACAAAGTTTGAGAGTGCTTCACAGATTTAGAAGTGCTTTGCAGAAGATTAAACATTCAGTTCGGTCTGAGATAATTTAAAAACGATACATACAAAGACAAATAAATACGTGAACAAAAGGTTCAAATGTGAAATTTCAGAGTTCTATGGTTTTATATACACAAAATATAATGGTGGATTTACACAAATTATTGCAAACACAGTATTAAATGTGTTTATGCTGGTGAACTGTTTGTTACGTTGAGTCATAATCCAGTGGATCCTTTTTAAATCAATCTGCACTTTGACCTGACAGCTGCAGTACAACATGATGAGACCTGATGTTCACTGACTCTAGTTTCAAGGGGGCGGGGCTGCCTGCTGACAGACACACTCACATATACATGTATGATTACTGTGTCAAATATGAAATATATACAAACACTGACCACAACAGTGTACTTAGAATATAATAAAGTCAATGTTAGCAGATAAAAGTGCTGGTATAGAGCACAAGCTTGTTTCAGTGCAGGCTGAGAAACAAGTTACAGAAACCTGTTAGACGTTTTAACATCACAGCAAAGTACCAATCATTAAAAACATGTTTGGCTCAAAGTTAGACTGATGTTTGTTCTGTTGTGATGTTTGCTACAGAGAGCTGAAGCCACGCCCCTTCAGGTTTGAAGAGAGACAAATACTTTTTTGATTCCGTTTGAATTGTGTAATGAATCACACATATGATATTTGTCAATACAAAAGATCATTTTTAGGTCAATAAATCTCAGTTTGTCATCAAACTAATGAGATATCAGACTGTGAAAATACATCGATGTAAAGACGACACAGCCAACAGTCTCATTAGTGATGTCGTCTCGTCTTATCTTAGACGAGGAACTGTATTGATCTCTATCACGATCTCAGTGGTGGCACATCTGACCTGGTGTTGATCTGTGTGATTGAAATGAGAGAAAAGTAAGTTTTAACAAAGCACCGACACAAACACATCATAACACACAAAAAAGTTCCATTCAAAATGATATGAGGAGCAAACACACCTTTATTGGCTTGATGAGAGCTGCCAGATAACTTTGAGCAGCATCGAGGAAAACCATTAGACCAGCAACTATGACAACTCCACAGTTAATGACTCCGAGAACCGTTTTAACTTTATTCCAGTCGCGTGATGTCACTTCCTTCTTCGGCCCTCCTGGTGTGTGTTCTGCATCTGCATGAAGACCGAAAACCAGTGTTAGTATCTGATATCAGGAGCATCAACTCATCAGAGTCAAACCACCACATCAAGAACATTTACACCAACTCAGCAAACGTAGAAATTAGACAATAAGTGACTAAATAAACAGGTAACAACAAGTAAATATCCGTCTCACAACCAGCTGCTAGTCACATAATAGAAGTTACACCACATGGCCACACGGTGTGGCACTGTAGCAAATTTACTGACTTATAAACAAAAACCTGTTGAACAGAAACAAACTTTGTTCTTCTGAATTTTACTTGAATCAAGTGAGATTTATTTAAGGTGTTCATATTGAATTATCCAACATTTTGGGCCTCATGTCATGTTCCTGCTTCCTAAGGTTTTTACTACGTGTCTCCAAAATGTGAAGCTTTTATTCCCCTCTAAGTTCATGTTGATACACTATTAAAATCAGTGTACAGAGATTTGAAAATTGCTTAAAATATTAAGCTCATATTATCCACACGGTACAGTGGTTTATGTGATATATTTAAAAGGTCAAATGGTGACATTAGAGCAACAAAATGTAACTTCCTGGAAAAAGATAGCTTGTTTAGTCTCATCGCTAGGTCATCAAATACCGACGTTTTGGGGTGATGCGTCAGTAGTTAATGATCTGGGGATGAACCTCAACAATCAACTATATTTCTCCAGGAAGTAATTTTTTTTTGCTTTAAATGCGTCAGACGCTCACTGTCCACACTACATCTGTTAAAGGTGCAATATGGGAGTCACGTGGGGCCACTGACCGGCTAGAAAGAGCCTCCCGTCAGATCGTTCACTTTACCTTTCAATTGTTTGAGTAAATCCCCTATTTCTACTACGTAGTATCTCCACCACTGAATTTAACAACAAGACGGTCTAACAGCAGCATCAAACTCCAAAACTAAAAATGGAGAAGCAAGCTGCTAGCATGGCTAGTGGGACCAAGCTAGCTAGGCTACTAAAACAACAGGATGTGTATCACAGCATTCCAGGCATACAAAATGAACACGGGGAGGTACTCATTAAGGCGCGGGACATCAATCAGACCTTGCAAAGGTTTTACTCCAATCTCTATTCTTCAGATACAGAGATTTCTGGTTCTTAATTCAATCTTAGAAATGTATTTTCAACACTTCCTGTTTTGAGCAAAATGTACAGGAAGTTGTTATTTAATAACTTGAGTATTGTTTGGAATATCAAAATGATTTTATTAGCTTTTTGTGAAGAGTGTTCACAGATGAACATGAATTTGACAGGTGGCCAAATCTTCCATATTGCACCTTTAAATACATTTCAGACATTTTATTTATTATACCTTTTTCGCTACCTGGTGATTTCCCTTCAGCCAGCTGGTTCCTTATTTAGGTTTTTCTAATAAAAGGAGATGGTGTTGTATAAATAACCCTTCTTTTTAACTTCTTGTATGACATGCTTTCAATTTGAACGACAGGACTGAAAATGGAGACAGGGCATCTGCTACACACTACGCAACTGGCGGCCAGTTACTGTACGTTCACACGTTTCTGTTTTGCAGAGACTTGTGGCAGGATTGGGCGCTCGATCCACTCCCTCCTACAACATGGCCTGTTTGTGAACTTCCTGTTATATTCGGAAAACAGCTCAGGCAAATGTGTTTCTGGAGACATTTTAGCCAGAAATAACTCATAAAGTTGCTAAAGCATCAAGCAGGACTCGCCACCTCCTAAAAGTGTGATGAAAGTTAACCTTTGTCGAGTTGAAATGAAAACAGATTTGGCACCTGCATTGCTTAAATGTCTCCAGAAACACATTTCATTGAGCTGTTTTTGTAATATAGGAGGAAGTTTCCAAATGTGCTGACATGTTGGTCCCGTTTGAAATCCCCTAGCGGACAACCAATAATTGGTGTCCCTACAATCAGGTGCAGCCAGGAGAGTTTGCGCGGTTGCAGGTGTCTGTCGGGTCAGATTTGGCGCCAGTTTCCCATGCTGCGTTATTTCTCAATGAGTAACCACGGTGACCTACCTTCAGTTAACGCTGGTGTGAACACATCACTGTTCTCTCCATGAGAGGTCACATTCAAGACAAAATGTTCTGTGGGTGTAAATCAGGAGACTGTTAGATTCTGATGTCAGACCTGTGTGGCAGTAACACGTTTCTATCATGCACTACAGCAGAGTTCAGCTTACCTGTGGTCTCCAGCATCCATCTCATTGTCTTCTTGTTATAATTAGCACCCAGCTCACACCAGTAGTTTCCAGAGTCTTCAGTCCTGAGTCTGGACACATGAAGTCTGATCCGGCCATCTCTGAGGGCGTCTTTGTCACACTGGACTCGTCCTGCAAACTGTTGATCCTGAGCACCTGGGACCTCGACACCGTTAATCATTTCATACATAAGCTTCCAAGGCTTTGACCACAGAAAACAAGCCAGGTGGCTGACAGACATGTCAGTTTTGGTGTGACTGTCCCATCTGATGGTGATGTTATCATCCTCCTCTGCCTGATAGAAAGTTGCAGTCACTTTCACAGCAAACATCCCTGCAGACAAGAGAGAAGGCAAAGAGAGACATCTTGTAGCGTTACATCAAACTTTACCTCATTTCAAACTGAAACACTTTTATCAAGGAACTGAGAGATCCTGAAGCCACATGAGTTTTCAGTCTGAACTAATGCAGTGATTTAGATTTAGATTTGACTCTTCATCGTGTCCGCCAGGAGTCCAGTAAGGGATCATGCCTGATGAGCTGTCCATTATCAGGAGGCCAGAACAGACACTTTGAATGGCATTATCCTGCTTATACCATGCTCACATGCCAAAGATAAAAATATGATCATGTATTTATATTTCAGGCATTTTGTGATACATTTTTCATACACAATAACTACCTGGCAACACCTGAGGGTTTGAATAATAGCCTGAATAATCAAACCATCCACTAAGGTTCTTCTGCGATGGAATCACCCAATGGAGCTACTTGAGTAATGTAATGAAAAATACTGCACATGGGACATCCTTTAATCGACCGACTCCTTATAAGAGGATGTTTTTGCACCTTTAACCAGAAGCATTACATGTTGATGGTTGAAGCACCCACTTGCAAGCGTTGAATAAAGGAATGACAGTTCTCTCCTGTGCTTGGTCCTCCGTTCACAAGAAATTGCCACGACAAGTAGCTTCATGTATAAGTTTATCAGGGGTTACTTGACACCCTGCAGCCAATCAGAATCAAGAATTCACCCAGACCATGGTATAAAAGTACATAACATTAAACCAGCCAATAAAGCTGCAAGAAATAGCCAATTAATTGATCAAGGAATATTACTGGTCAACTATTAATATCATTAATTCTGAGTTCCAGGACTACTGACCACAGACAGAAAAGGTCAGGACGACGAGCAGACAGATCATCTTCTTCCTGTCAGAGAGGAGACAGTTTTATTAGAGGAAACAGATTTGACTTCATCAAACAGGACAGGTTTTAATAATAAAGATTTTATCATAAAGTGGTTTTATAATAAATGCACTTAAAAGTACTGTTGGGTCTATTAAACTTCAGAGAGTGTGTGTTATATCCCACATCCCAATGGATCAAGAGACAGGTTATAAGTGTAAGTAAATAAAAAAGGAAATACAAAATGTAAATAGGAGAGTTGAAACAGATGAATAAATAAATGAGTAAATTAAAACTTTTTTTTAAATAAATAAATGATTATCTACATTTACTATAAGTTATTTTGGTGTATTTGATGTCATATTCATTTATTTATTGAGCCACTATTTTATTTTTTATTTTGGCAGTCTTTGTCCTCCATTAATAAACTCAATGTCATCCTTATGTGCTAGTTGTTACACTGTTCATACTGTTAGCTGATAGATTTAAAAGCACCTGTCAACATTAGAGTACAGTGTCTTGTTTCATATAATCTGAGTGTACATTTATTGCAGTTGGTAGCCTGAGTGTTAAAATAAAATCCCACCTGTTTGTGCGTTTGTGTTACAGGTGTGTCGTCTGTCAGCTGCTCCCAGGAACCATGAACGCCTCTACAAGCGCGTGAACAAGAAGTTGAGGACACAGCTTCCCTGCTGAGCAACTAACTGGAAGCATCGCATCAATCTGAAAGGAAACAGTTGTTTATTTCAATTTGGTCTTAAGTATCATATTTCTACGTATTTCTACAGACACTTTAATCAACATTTCATATGAAAACCACATCCGTGAATCAGTGGTTTGTATCATCTGCTCATACACTGTTGATAATGTTGATGGCTTTCAGGCTGAAGGAGAAATGACTGATGAAGTTTTTGTTTAAACACAGAAGAAGAAAACACAGACAGAGCTGCACTGTGGACACTCAGTTCATGTTGTCAGCATTTACATGAGTTTACAGTTACACACAAATTTTACTTAATTACATTTTAAGGCTTGTTATGATCATTTCTGATGACAGTTTTCTATTTCAAACAGAATTATTTCACTGAAATAACAACAATTGTCCAAAAAACAACCTTTTTCTCCAGAGTTCGAGTTATGATCTGAGCTTTTTGGGGGTCTCTTAAAGTAATCCTCACCCTAACAAACGTTGGGGCGGAGATACATAGAATAATAGTGGAGCAGGTGCACCAGGACAAACAGATACAACATTTTTTACACAAAGGAATATATTCATGTAAATTGTCTGCCGAATGAACAAGCTTGCCCAAATAGATACGAATGTCTTGTAGACAGTGTTCCACAATGTTTATACAGTTCCTTCTATTAACCAAGTCTTAAAATTGAGCGTTTTGTAACGGAGTCTGGTGGCTTTCTCCACATTCTCTCCCCCCGAAAAAAGTAGCCTACTAGTCAGTGTGCACTAGATTTGTACAACTCGACATGTTTTCCGCAAATATGTTTTTAAATTTTGTTGTAAATGTTGAAATCAGATGAAAAAGTGTGTTCAACAGCTGATGGGAGGCAAGGCGCACTTCAGACACGGAAGCAGACAGCGATGTTGCGACAAACCGACACTTTTTACAAGGAAGAAAAAGTCTTATTGTAGTGCATTCAATGCCGAATTTATAAGAATGTACCACTGAGTTTAAAATGCGGCGTAGCTGTTGCACAAAGTTTCTAAGTTTCTCCTCATGATGCAAAAACCCTTATAATCAGCTGATTTGTTAAGGGAGTCTGGGATATTGCCAATTTAGGCTATAGGCCTATCAATAATGAGAAAATTACTCTTTAAATTTAAAATATATATATATATTTGTGAATAACATTATGGTTGTTAGTGATGCATTAGTGACCCCTGAACCCTGCTTTTCTCATTGAACGTACGTAATGAAAAGCTTCAGTGTTAAAAAATCAGAGTCCATAAACACTTTTGAGTGAGATAAACAACAGTGTTATTTATGTATTTACCACATTGATGAAATAAAGAAATAAATGATAAATAGAAATGAATAAAAAGACAGTGAAAATGTTAGTTCAGCAGTTAAAGGGGGGGCAATCGTCACGCTACAGGAGCGCTTCCTTGCTGTTGTATTGTTCTTGTCCCCTGGCCGTTATTAACTCTCTGAACTCTGAATATTAAATCCTGGAGGAGGTTTTTCCCTCTTACATCAAACTAGTTGAGTAAAGAAGCGAATGTGAAAACCTGAGGCTGATTTGAATCAGTTTTCCGATCTGCGTCGACGGTGAATCGATGTGCGTCATTCCCGTAAAAACAGTAGATGAAAGACAAAAACACAAACTAAGTCACATAACACGTTTTTTAGTTACTTACATGTTTGTATGAGAGCAAGCTGTGCCACCTGAAGTATTTAATCCTGAGTTGGACGGAAGAACTACTTCTCTTTTTCTCAACAAGTGTCCGAGGTGAGGCGAGGACTTTTCTACTGTATGTGTGTTGCAACAGCTCAACTCGTGATGATGAGACTGCCGTGGTGTTTGTTTTTGGTGAAAGTGAAAGTAAAAAAAAAGTTCATTCGTCACAGATAGCTCCACTAGCCCACTGCACAGCTCTATTTCATTACTGAGACAGTTCTAGTGTTTCACCCTGTCTCAAGCAGAACACACGTGAGCAAACAGTTGTTGTTGACGAGCCTCTGCAGCTCTGAGACGTCACTAAACTGTCCACAGAAACATGTAGATGGAGTTTAAAGGCTGCCATGTTAAAGCTGTCAGTGTGCCTGCTCCTCACTTTCCCTCTCTGTCTCCTCAACAGAAACATTTTTTAGTGAGTGTGGCAGAGACATGGGCGTAGGTTTGGTTTGAAATGTGCTGGGGACAGAGACGCATTCGGAAGTGCATTTGCAGAAGTGCTGGGTACAATGACGCACATTCAGAGGCAAAGGCAAGCCTAAGTTTTCAAAAAGCAAGACATTTGACCCACTATCTTCTGCTTCATGTGACAATGTGATGACATGATCAGACTCAGATGAGCTATGAAAGGAAAATAGGCCTACCTAGGTTACCTGTGTTGAAGTTCGGAGTAAACCAAAATGTGTGGCTATGCCTTTTGCTAATATTTTGATCTTATAGTTTAAATTCCCAGTACAATTGATCATATACAAACACAACACAACTTCTGCACTACACATTTCCAAGATTGAAAAAGCAAAAATATGTGTGGCACGACTCGCACAGACGAACATATCACACCGTGAGCTGACTGCTCTCAGTTCACAACAATATGCATCCATCCAATCTACATCAGGCATTCTAACCAAAACGTCAAAGCATATGCTGATATGCAATCCCCATCATCATCACAACTATTCCAGAATTCAGCAATAGATTCAAGCAATAATTAAACAAGATACTGACTACTCCACGATCATCTCCAATACCAATGCTTGCTGTATGATCGCAAACCATAACTAAGTTGGTGGCTAAGGCTAACATTAATTACAACAAGAGTCGAGAAGAGTTAAAACAGCCCATCACTTGTGTGCAAAATGCACAAGACAAATCCTAGCCACAACACCACCAGCAAATAAGTAATAAACATATTGCATCTTACCTTTGTGTCAGTGGTCTGCATATCTATGCTGTATACAACATCCATCTGTTCTTCTAAAGGTTATCACTTTGATATACTCCATGGCACTAGCAACCTGATATGGTGCTGTATACTGTAGCATATGGAGGCTAAAATCAATGTCTTGCTCATCTATGATACCTTGGCTCATTGCATCAGATAAAGTAAAGAGTAGGTGATATGATCATACGATGCCCTGTTTCCTGTCCATGCCAAGCGGTCAGCTCATTTAAAAAATAAATAAATAAACTACGGTGCCGCAGAGGGGACATCTACACTTACGACATTCTTTTAAAAAAGGAGCGTGATTGTCTAACGACTGAGAGAAAGACCTCATCACCTCTGCAACAGCAGCAGCTACAGCTGTGCCTGTGCGGATAGAGATTTTTGTGGATCTGTTGGCATCTGTTGCTCAAGAATGATATGTGTTATGAACTTTATTTTTTTTTTTTTACTAAATTGAGCTCGAGGTTTTCAAAAAAAGTGGTGGGTACAAAATGACTCATGACAAAAACTGATAGGTACGCGTCCCCACCGTATTCTACGCGCCTGGGCACAAACCTCCTATCAGGCAGAGTAGAACCACAACATCACACTGGAGTGGATGTTCACAACCACAACTGACACTTCCTCCGACTCCCTTTATATCTTCTGTCGGCTGATAACTGGTCACACAGTCCCAGTCCTGGACCTGTTCCATCTACATGAAGGTGTTGAGGTCCCACACACTCAGCAGTTTGTAGGACGAGTCCAGTGGGACAAAGATTTCCTCAGAGACGGACAACTCAGACTAAATGTGTTCAGACTCAAGACTGGAAACTCAGGTTCCGTACCTGTGTGAAGTGAGGACAAACTATGGCGTGAACTCCGGTGATTGTCGGCTCAACGTCTGTGGTAAGAGTAGAAGTCATTAGAACTTTATTAACAGGTTCAATTCAGCAGCTTTTTTGGATCAATATGAACTTGAAGAAAAGTATTGAGGACAATCACAATCCACAATCCTTAACTTCATTCTCACAGTATCTGAGAAATATGTCACAACTTCAGCTGTTCTGTTGTTTGATCTCTTTACAGCAGCGAGGGACTGGCCTCGAGGTGTTTTTTTTAGTTGTTTTTTAAACCTGTGTCAATCTGTTCTTCTGAGAATTGAAGCCGACACTGAAGTACAACACCTGCGGTTCATCTAGCGGCCACTAGAGGCTCCACCAGTTGGTCAGTCCCCATAAGAGTCCATGTTAAAAGATCTTTCCAGCAGAAATAAACATGTTCATGGCTGGTTTTTGTAGATAATGTAACCCTTCATCACACTTTTTATAAACTCACTGCCTTAAATTATATTAAGGCTTAAAGTTATGTATAATTAGGGGCGTGGCCTCTTTTAGTGACAGGTAGCTATTATTATTATTATTTCTTTTATTTGAACAGGGACAGTGCACAATAAAACATTAACCCTGTATATAACAAGGAGAGATGCATTGCACCGGGTTTTAGCAAGTTGCTATTTTCCACCCGTAGTCCCTTGGCAGGTAATGTTTGTATGAGAACTGGGAGCTGTCTGATGCTTCACCTCAGCTAATCGAGTCAATGATCTTCATCTTTTCTAAGTTTTAAATTTCAGTGTTCCATGACCCAATTGTTTCCGCTATTTACATTATTTTGGAGGAAAACCATTCCCAACAAAAAACAAAAAAACATGGATCACAATAACATCTGAACCAGTTATGACTTCCACAAGTTAATTTTTGTCCGCATATTGTGAGCAATTAAATGTCATCCATCAAAACTTTGTGTGATGAAAACTAGGTCCACTACTGTACGTGAAACAGGGAGGGACTGTTTGAGAAAATCT
>CM077794.1:25244303-25394687 GCA_039737535.1 Lagodon rhomboides | reverse complement strand
CCAGTGACTGACTGTGTGTGGTGTCACATGTCCTGCTTTGACTGATGGTCACTGCTCCTCTCCTCCAGGTGGAGGCGGTGTAGAACCAACACACACAGCTGGTTTGTGGAGGTTTTAGACGGAAACAAGAAGCTAAGCTGCAGTAACACATAAAGACGTTGTTGTTGAGCGTGTGTGTGTGTTGAACAGTATAAAGAGTGTATAAAGACTGGGTCCCGCTGTGTCGCTCAGGCTGCACTGCAGCGTCTATTCACAGGCGCGATCCCACTACTGAGCGGTACGGGGGCTTTGACCTGCTCCGTCTCCGACCTGGGCCGGTGCACCCCTCCTTAGACGACCTGGTGTTCCCGGGCTCCCCCAGGAGCACCATATCGATACCGAACTTAGTGCGGACACCCGTTCGGCATAGTCCGCTGCAGCTCAGAGGTCCTGAGCTCAAACGATCCTCCAGCCTCAGCCTCCCGGGAGCTTGGATTACAGGCGCGCGCCACCGCACCCGGCGAGAGAGCCCTGCGTCACAGAGGGTTTGGGCTTTGACTGACGTGACGTCATCAGGGAGCACGCTCAGGTGGCATGTAGCGACGACACAAACCTGCATCTGCAGTGTGGACTCACAAAACACTTTTCATTGCAGCTATTTTGCAGAAGACAACTACAGACCAGACAGTGAAAATGATTCATGTTCACAAGGATTTTAATAATGAAGAGTGACACACTATATCACAGTGATAAACTCTGACAGTGTGCATGGTGGAGCTGAAAACATGGATCACAATAACATCTGAACCAGTTATGATTTCCACAAGTTAATGTTTGTTCGCATATTGTGAGCAATTAAATGTCATCCAACAAAACTTTGTGCGATGAAAACTAGGTTCACTGTGTGAAACAGGGAGGGACTGTTTGAGAAAATCTGACTGAAAGGTTAAGATGAACACTAATTTTTTACTAGGCTAACTATGTCTCAGTGTCATGTGTTGGTAGCTTATATCTTGTGAGATCATTTCATTGTAACCATGCTCCTGCTTTAAATATCATTTATTAATCATCTAGATTTTTATTCATCCATTTTCCTGTACTGCCTCACTGACTTTTATTGACTTACCACTCATACCTCATAAATAATAAAACAACATTCGGGTTGCCACATTGTGCACAATCTCTGTCACCGTGACCGTACAGGTGTGTTGTTTCTATCTATCTATCTATCTATCTATCTATCTATCTATCTATCTATCTATCTATCTATCTATCTATCTATCTATCTATCTATCTATCTATCGCAACAATAGAAAAAAATAACAAGATAGCAATCAATCAGTCATTTTGCATTAGCTTTATTCCAGATCATTTCCTGTTGTCTGAACATTTGAACTAACATGGTGAAGGAAACAACAATCTTTAGCAGTGATGTCACAGGTTACAGCAGCTTTAGAAAAGCATCAGCATTATCCTCAGCAGCCGTAGAGCAGGTTGATCCTCGTGATGTCCCAGTTGGACATGCCCTGCCTCTGGCCGATCTGCACGTTGGCGTTGGGGATGGGGGTGATGGAGTCCCTGCCGTACTGGATGGAGAAGGCTGTTCTTCCGTAGTGCATGATGGAGGAGTAGTCGTAGGGGGTGTTCAGGTTGTTGGTGTTCTTCCTGTAGAAGTTGTAGGCCATGTTGGGGTCGATGTTCTCCCAGTTGATCCTGACGTAGTAGTCGCGGTCGCTCCTGGTCTGTTCGTGCTGGAAGCCCAGAGCGTGGTTGATCTCGTGCTGGATGATGCCGTGGTAGAGGCAGCCCTGCCTGTTGAGAGAGAGCACCTGTCTGCCTCCAGTTCTGCCCAGAGCGGAGAAACATCCGGCTTGGTTCTCCACGCTGATGTAGTCGTACTCGTTCGTACGGGGGACGAAGCGGAGGCAGGTGCTGCTGTGGAAGGAATTCATGCCGTTGACGATCTTCCGGCTCTCCCAGCTGCTGAACTCACTGCTCATGATGTAGGGGATCATCACAAAGCCGTTGGAAGCTTTCTTCCACTGGCAGGTCTGGGACCAGCACGTCATGGCGTTTCTGGTTTTGGGAACCAGCAGGTCTCCTTCCAGCAGCATCTCATCGGTGGCGTTGTTGGAGGTCAGAATCCTGGTGGTGATGTCCATGGTGTCTGGGACTTCTTCTTCTTCTTCTCCTCCTTCCTCCTGGAGAGGATGTGCCTGACAGAGGCCGAGCAGGAGCAGCAGCAGCAGGCTGGCAGAGGGAGTCATCTTCAGGGTCGGTCTGGAGGCTGTGGATCTTCAGTGGAGAGCTGCTGTGGAGAGACTCTGTGAGGCTTGATGTGTGACTCAGTTCAGTCCAGGCTCTTTATACTCTCCTCTACAGGTGTGTCTGCAGGAGGATTATGGGTTGGGGTCCTCACTGCTAGGCCTAAATAAACCTCTGAGGGGAGGACTCCACAGACAAACCTACTTTTTAAACAGTGTTTGTTATCTCTGGTCATTAGATGGATGAACACAGCTTCTGTCAAGATAAACACATTACAAGGTCTTCAGCCAACAAGACGTCACATCATCTCTGTCAAACCAACCTTCATTCAAAAAGAATGATACATATCTTTGTCTCTTTGAAAGCTCATCTTGCAGTTGTTCCATGCCATTTATTTCTGTATATAATTAAATAGTTGGGATGCAAACAAATACATGAACAGATAAAAATGTTGTGAATAGATACAAACACCATCTGAATTCTTGCAGTAATATTTGCTTTTTTCCCCCTGATCCGTTGCTGGACTGATGAAGTTTGCTACAAACTTAGGTTGGAATGTGTGGAATGAAAAAAGTAATATATCTGGTTGGACTGTATTGATTTTGATCATTTGTTTTTAAACTGTCCATAATGAGCACAACATTGTTATAGGAGTGCAATGCAAATCAGTGGTCTGCTTTTCAAACCTGTCGTCTACATTACTCACAATGCAACTTAGCCACTCAGAGACATCACTGGAGGTCATTCATTACATTACATGGAACTTCTTCTGGAGCCACAAATGGCTTTATACTACGGTTTTCACATATGCATTAGTACTCCCCAAAACTCATGGAGGCAGCTTCAACTTGAATTGGGACTGAAAACAGATGCTGACATGGCTCATTTCCTAGTGACCAGGTAAGAAAACATTACAGGTCATGTTAAAAGTACACTGTGTAGTGTTTTAAGTAATTTATTACCTCAAACCAACATCTTCATACATAAATAAGTCCTCATTGGTGTAAAATTATCTTTGCCAACAATCTCACTTATCCTCCTGAGGGAAGAATCACTTATCTGTATTTACATAGGACGGGCGAGCTCTACGGAGGCTTCCATGTCCTTCCGGTCTATAAAAAAACGATGAACTGCCGAGAGGGACAAAAAGCACTACGTGGTACAGATAAGGCTGAACGCGTTTTCACTCAGAGCCAGCGTGACTGTGGAACGGAGAAGGAGCTTAGCGAGACGCGCTTGTGAGTTGGGTTTGAAGTTTGTTTGAAATAACGTACCTCATCACCCGAAACACAACTTGATGAAGTGGTGTTTGAAGACATGTTGTTGTCATAGCTTCTTGAATCTTGACACATCCCGCCTGCCGTAGTTCCAACAGGTTGCGACGCACATTTGAAAATACGAGGCGCTAGAGAGCAGTATTCATTTGAATGCAAAATGAAATTTAACCACTAGATGGGAGAAATAATTCCACAGTGTCCCTTTAAGAGCATGATTTGAAAATCATATGAGATCACTGAGGACTCGGAGTGACCTAACGTGCAAAGTAGCGTTAGCTGCTAACATGTAACTTAGTCCACCGCTGTGTAACACTGAATAGTTACAGACTGCGCATTTTCCACGGTCCTTTAGTCTGAAACCGAATAGTCAGAAATATGTCCCTTTATATATGGGACTGAAAGCCCAACCTGTTATCCAGGAGGTGATGTTAGCAGCTGGCTGTAGCCACAGGCTAACGGTTTGTTTGTGTCTGTGTAGTAGCATTAGCTGTTAACACACAGCAGTCCCGTATCAGAGACGATGTTTTTGTCCCCCAATATGGCGTCTTTGCTTTCGCCTGTACCTTTCAGACTCGCCGTGCTTGTGTGTCGCTACACACAGCGAGCCGGCTTCCCGGCTGCTTCATGTGTGTAGGGGATAAGGCTATCCCTTACACACAGCACAGTTAGCAGTTGTAGGATACCAACGTCATTATGCAGATGCATGCGCGGAGGTCTTGAAGTAAACATTCATGTGAACAGCGAGTAAAGAAATAACAGCATCACAGCATTAGCTGCACTGCTGTGACGAGTTCATGCGCGCTCCAGCGTCGGCTTGGCTGATGGCTGCAGTTACCTTTATGGCCGTCGTGTCACTATTGAGTCTTAGTTCTTGATCCTGCCTCATGTCCCTTTAAATGCACTTTAAAGTGTAAAATTAGTGCCGTTACCCTTTAATTGAGTAGCGAGTAGTATATTATTTTGGGAAGTTTGCTTATTGGCTTTCTTGACAAAAGCCAAGATGTTAAAAATGAAGCTATAGCCAGCAGCTGGTTAGCTTAGCTTAGCATCAGGACTGGAAATAAGGACTGTTTTCACATATACATTAGTACTCCCCAAAACCATTAAATGCACTTTAAAGTGTAAAATTGATGGCGTTACCCTTTAAGTGAGTAGCGAGTAGTGTAATATTTTGGGAAGAACATTTTTTGGAGACTGGAAATACATGAATTTGAATCATTTTAGCAGAAGAACCATTGGATAGCATTTCTATATACCAACCTGATGCCTTCTTGTAAAATCAGACACGTGACTGTTTTTATTGACCTACATACAAACACTTTCTACTAATTTTTACTAGCAGACATTTTGACCTGTCTGACACCTGATGAGTGTTACTGATCACATTAATGACTGTGATGTATAAGTCTCCCAGTGAACCATGGCGGTGTTACAGACAGCGAGCCATGATTCATCATATCAGTGAGATCCTTTGGTGTTTCGCTCCAAAATAACAAATAGAAAGGACATTAAAATGGAGAAGAAAAATGAAGCAGGTTATAATACATAAAGAGCTGATATTATAGACACACACACACACACACCACCACCACCACCAACCTCACAGAAAGGCAGATATTAGACAAAGACAGTAACGGTATGTATTTTCTCCTCTCCATCAGTTCCTCCAGGTTGATCCAGTGACTGACTGTGTGTGGTGTCACATGTCCTTCTGTGACTGATGGTCACTGCTCCTCTCCTCCAGGTGGAGGCGGTGTAGAACCAACACACACAGCTGGTTTGTGGAGGTTTTAGATGGAAACAAGAAGCTAAATGAGCAGTGATGAAGCTGCAGTAACACATAAAGACGTTGTTGTTGAGCGTGTGTGTGTGTTGAACAGTATAAAGAGTGTATAAAGACTGGGTCCCGCTGTGTCGCTCAGGCTGCACTGCAGCGTCTATTCACAGGCGCGATCCCACTACTGAGCGGTACGGGGGCTTTGACCTGCTCCGTCTCCGACCTGGGCCGGTGCACCCCTCCTTAGACGACCTGGTGGTCCCGGACTCCCCCAGGAGCACCATATCGATACCGAACTTAGTGCGGACACCCGTTCGGCATAGTCCGCTGCAGCTCAGAGGTCCTGAGCTCAAACGATCCTCCAGCCTCAGCCTCCCGGGAGCTTGGATTACAGGCGCGCGCCACCGCACCCGGCGAGAGAGCCCTGCGTCACAGAGGGTTTGGGCTTTGACTGACGTGACGTCATCAGGGAGCACGCTCAGGTGGCATGTACCGACGAAACAAACCTGCATCTGCAGTGTGGACTCACAAAACACTTTTCATTGCAGCTATTTTGCAGAAGACAACTACAGACCAGACAGTGAAAATGATTCATGTTCACAAGGATTTTAATAATGAAGAGTGACACACTATATCACAGTGATAAACTCTGACAGTGTGCATGGTGGAGCTGAAAACATGGATCACAATAACATCTGAACCAGTTATGATTTCCACAAGTTAATGTTTGTTCGCATATTGTGAGCAATTAAATGTCATCCAACAAAACTTTGTGCTATGAAAACTAGGTTCACTGTGTGAAACAGGGAGGGACTGTTTGAGAAAATCTGACTGAAAGGTTAAGATGAACACTAATTTTTTACTAGGCTAACTATGTCTCAGTGTCATGTGTTGGTAGCTTATATCTTGTGAGATCATTTCATTGTAACCATGCTCATGCTTTAAATATCATTTATCAATCATCTAGATTTTTATTCATCCATTTGCCTGTACTGCCTCACTGACTTTTATTGACTTACCACTGATACCTCATAAATAATAAAACAACATTCGGGTTGCCACATTGTGCACAATCTCTGTCACCCTGACCGTACAGGTGTGTTGTTTCTATCTATCTATCTATCTATCTATCTATCTATCTATCTATCTATCTATCTATCTATCTATCTATCTATCTATCTATCTATCTATCTATCTATCTATCGCAACAATAGAAAAAAATAACAAGATAGCAATCAATCAGTCATTTTGCATTAGCTTTATTCCAGATCATTTCCTGTTGTCTGAACATTTGAACTAACATGGTGAAGGAAACAACAATCTTTAGCAGTGATGTCACAGGTTACAGCAGCTTTAGAAAAGCATCAGCATTATCCTCAGCAGCCGTAGAGCAGGTTGATCCTCGTGATGTCCCAGTTGGACATGCCCTGCCTCTGGCCGATCTGCACGTTGGCGTTGGGGATGGGGGTGATGGAGTCCCTGCCGTACTGGATGGAGAAGGCTGTTCTTCCGTAGTGCATGATGGAGGAGTAGTCGTAGGGGGTGTTCAGGTTGTTGGTGTTCTTCCTGTAGAAGTTGTAGGCCATGTTGGGGTCGATGTTCTCCCAGTTGATCCTGACGTAGTAGTCGCGGTCGCTCCTGGTCTGTTCGTGCTGGAAGCCCAGAGCGTGGTTGATCTCGTGCTGGATGATGCCGTGGTAGAGGCAGCCCTGCCTGTTGAGAGAGAGCACCTGTCTGCCTCCAGTTCTGCCCAGAGCGGAGAAACATCCGGCTTGGTTCTCCACGCTGATGTAGTCGTACTCGTTCGTACGGGGACGAAGCGGAGGCAGGTGCTGCTGTGGAAGGAATTCATGCCGTTGACGATCTTCCGGCTCTCCCAGCTGCTGAACTCACTGCTCATGATGTAGGGGATCATCACAAAGCCGTTGGAAGCTTTCTTCCACTGGCAGGTCTGGGACCAGCACGTCATGGCGTTTCTGGTTTTGGGAACCAGCAGGTCTCCTTCCAGCAGCATCTCATCGGTGGCGTTGTTGGACGTCAGAATCCTGGTGGTGATGTCCATGGTGTCTGGGACTTCTTCTTCTTCTTCGCCTCCTTCCTCCTGGAGAGGATGTGCCTGACAGAGGCCAAGCAGGAGCAGCAGCAGCAGGCTGGCAGAGGGAGTCATCTTCAGGGTCGGTCTGGAGGCTGTGGATCTTCAGTGGAGAGCTGCTGTGGAGAGACTCTGTGAAGCTTGATGTGTGACTCAGTTCAGTCCAGGCTCTTTATACTCTCCTCTACAGGTGTGTCTGCAGGAGGATTATGGGTTGGGGTCCTCACTGCTAGGCCTAAATAAACCTCTGAGGGGAGGACTCCACAGACAAACCTACTTTTTAAACAGTGTTTGTTATCTCTGGTCGTTAGATGGATGAACACAGCTTCTGTCAAGATAAACACATTACGAGGTCTTCAGCCAACAAGACGTCACATCATCTCTGTCAAACCAACCTTCATTCAAACAGAATGATACATATCTTTGTCTCCTTGAAAGTGCAAGATGAGCTTTCATAGAGACAATGACATATTATTCTGTTTGAATTAAGATTTCAAACTGTGAACTCCTGACCTCCAGTGGCTGAAGTCAGTGTAACATGCTCTCACACAACAGCTTCTATTACATGTTTAACTCAATCTGTTGACATATTAACCCTAAAGGGAACATGACAAAATGATCAAAGTAGAAAAAACTTTATCATTATTATTATTCTTATTATTATTTATCACAGTCACTGTTACTGACATATGAACTGTAGGAAAAAACAGCTTGACTTGGATGCTGTCAGTAGACCCTCCTAAAGACCATTACCTCTGTCTTCAAGGGCTGTCTTTTCCATTCTTCAGATGTGGTGCCCTGAGGTGATCTAATGTAAACTGGATTTGATTATTTATCATAATTCATAATTATCCCTGATAATCATTAATTATTATTGATAGCCAAATTTAACCCAAAATTCCCTAGCAATGTTGCATGAAGCACTACATTGATGTCCAGTATTCCTCCAATTTTAAGCATGCCAAGTAAGCCAAATCTGATTTTGCAATCGTACACCGATCACATCTTTCACCCATGTCTTGGTATGTCTTAGCCAATCTGATTTTACAATAGTGAGTATGGTGGAGAACTTTTAACTGAATCTGATTTAGACATGCACAAGAAGAAGTTCCATTCAACATACTCAGAGCTTTGCCCCAGGTATTGTCAGATATGTCAGTCGCTAGTTCTTCCTCCCATTCTGCTTTGATGTTTTCCAATGAAACAAATTTTGAATGACATGATTGAATCATATATGATAGAAATATTGCCCTTTAAGAATAACATGTGATCTCGATGTCTCAGGAAGTGCAGGGGATGAGAAAAGGTTGAGTCTGAATGAAGTGACGATACCTGAAGATAGTGGAAAAGTTTGATCTCGGAATATTGGATTTGTTGACTAAGTCCCTGAAGCTTTGCATCAAATTTGGGAGGGCGAGCCCACCCTTTTGCCTTTGCCTTTCAAGGAATTTCTTACGCAGTCTTAGGGTCTTACCTTCCCATATGAAATTTGAAAGAAGTTTATATGTTGAGCGGAAGAAGGACTTTGGAAAGAAAACTGGAAGACATCGGAACAGATACAGAAAGTATGGGTGTAAAATTGGCTTTAAACAAGTCAGTATAGGAAAGGTTAATATTGATTGTTAATATTGATATTGATGACCTCATGATATGGTAGATAATCTTTAAACATGCTCGGTCTGTGATCGTCTTTGTATTTGAAGTATCTGGTTTGAATATCTCACTGAGTGTGCTCAGGTGGCACATTTTCAGCAGAAGTGATTGTCATTGCGCTGTGTAATTTTTCAGATATTTTCATCAGAAATTCCTCACGCAGTAATAGTTTATATAAAAGAGATGCAATCAGTTTATAAAAGTGTGTTCACAAACATCCTCTGCCTATCTCGGGAGGTGTCAGGGGCCAAACATATCATCAGCATTACAGTGCATCTCTTTGTCCTTATTCAGTGGACGTCCCAACAGGTCTCCCAGCCCCCCACACCCATCTGGCGGCTGCAGGGCTGTTGAACTAGAGAATTTTGTCCTGTATTTTGTCAGCTTGCGTCCACAGACACAAAGAGCACAGACACATCTTGAGAGCTGACATTTTGTTTATGTATAATAAAATTGGGGTCTAAAAAACCCCCAGATGAAACTGTAAAACAAGTTGGTTGGGGGAGGAATGTTTCACTGCTCTGGGCGCAGCAGCTTGGGAGATGACGGGCGGAAGGGTGATGACACACAACAAGAGACCACGGTCGGGCCCCTTACCGTGGGCCTCTACAGGTTGTCTGCGTATGAGTCACACGCTCTACCAACTGAGCCACTGGGGTGCATCAGAGAAAGACGTTTTAATCAGAAGATAAAGAGATTCATTGACTCATTCCATGTGCTTAAACTCACTAAATAAACACATGGTCTTCATTTTAATGACTGAATACACAAATGGACCATTTCATAAATAACATACGTATAGTATATTCTCGAATTAGAACTATTGATGCATTAATGTGTTCATAACTTAATGGCTGGGGTGCTGTTTAGCTCACTTGGTAGAGCAGGCTTCCCATGTACAGAGGCTTTGTCCTCGCTGCAGCAGGCCAGGGTTCAAATCCCAGCGTGGGAACCCTTTGCTGCGTGTCACTCCCCCTCTCTCTCATCCTGTTTCCTGTCGTACCTTGAGCTGTTCTATCAATAAAGCCAAATAAATAAATAACTTAATGGCCGCAGCAGGTAAAAGATGAACTTCATTTAATAACTGTAAATACTGCTGATTTGCTTAACCTATAATAATATAACCTAGCTCCAACTTTAGATTATTGATATAAAAAAGAAATAAAGTAAGTAAAGTAATGTAACCAGTAGGGCTAACGCTAACTAAACTAATTAAAGCTTTAAAATAAATGTAATGAAATTAAAGTGTAATATTTGCCACTGAGATGTAATGGGTGAGAAGAATAATGTGTTTAAAGATTATCTATCCTGTATATGTTTTTTTTTGTGAGGGAAGTGCCATCTCATTGTGACACCCTGCAGTCGAATGAACGGGCGTGTCTACAGTGGAATCTGGACACAACCCCAGGCCCCTCCTGGGGGGATCCCAGCCGGCTGCCAAGAATTGAGGCGGCCATAACTATAGCTGTCACAGGAAGATTATGGACATTAAGTGCCATAAATGTCCTAATCTGAGGTACATACCAATCCTGTGAGTTTTGTTTATTGTTACACCCATTATGGGAGTTAATATATATTAACTCCCATAATATTTATATATATATATATATATATATATATATATATATATTAAATATGTTAGGATCTGCTTTTACAGACCGAACAATCATACAACAATTTATAAAGTTTTAATTATAGGGCACTGTGGAATCTGGATATGTTTAAATGTACTCTGTGCTCATATTATTATCAATGCTAACAATCTTCCTTATAGTCTACTTTTCCAGTAAGGATGTAGGGTGAATGAGGATGCTCTCCCTCCCGTATGTAACTTCTGCTTCTGCTCGGAAGCATACAGATCGCTCAAGCGTAAAGACACATCGCACACAACACAGTGATTCATACCAACAAATGTTGGCCTATCTAGTCTGCATATAATGCAGCAGCGGCGGAGGATTGATATCATGTGACATGTGGTGCGTCAGAGCGCTGCTCATGTAGGGCTCTTCGCAGGGCTCAGAAAGGGAGACAGAGACAATGATAGCTCATGTGTGTACACATGTGAAGGACTAGTCTCATCACCGGGAGAAAACCCCATAGAAGTTATGACGTAGGTAACCCAGTATCAACATCTTCTCTGACATCAAACCCTGTCAACAGACTCTCCTCCAAGCCATGTGGGGGAAATTGTGACACTGCCTAGAAAATCCTGAGAATCTTGGGTCACAGATGTTTACTCCTGTTATTGCTTCGTAGGTTTTCTCATTCACCTCCTGTGTTTTTATCTCTAAACATGGCTGTAACTCGGGAACCATAATCGCATTTGGCAGGTGGGATCCTATGGCTCACCACTGCTTAAGCAAGGGGCCACATGTAGAGATAAGGAAGAACATTTATTTACATCTTATTTTGTGCATGTTTAACAAGACTGATTTAGAAATCATATACTTTTGCGTCTTTCTCTTAGCCAGACTAAAGTTTAGTTCTATAATTCTTTCACTAGTTCCTTCTCCTGATGTCAATGGCCATTGTAGACTTTTGATAAAACTTGTTCAAACAGTTAATAAACATAGTACATTGGGGGCAAAAGGGGCTTTTTAATGGAGTCCAGTTTTTGTGAGCTCTGCTGTTTCTTTCCAAAAACTTTGTTGAAACTACTGCACCAGTTTTTATTTTGTCTTTGAACTTTGAGTAAACCCATCAGTGTATGGTTATCTTATTATATGATGAAACCTAAAAAAGATGAAGAGCCCCAGAAACCGTCAACGAATGTTAGCCTGACTGCGACTGGCAACGACATGACAGTGGCTGCCGTGAACGCTCAAGGTGCGGAGGTAAGATTTGTTGACATTGAATCATGTTCAACTACCCAACAGAAAGAGCACCATGAAGCAGAGGAGCGTATGGATACATGAGACAAGGCTGTCACAGCGATGGATGGTCAGATAACCTCACTTGATCCACCTGCAGGGAGCCACAGGTGGCTAACACACAGCTTGTGTCACATCCTCAACAAAATGACTCATTTCACTTCCAGAATTTAACGCCATCGGTCCAATACGATCTTGAGAAGAGGTTGATAGAGTAGCCAAAAACTGTACTAGTGTTAAAGTACTGTTACTTTTCAAAAAGTTAAAAGTAGTCATCTATCTATAAATAACTTCCTGAGTAAGAGTAAAAAAGTCCCAACTAAAACATTATTTGAGTAGTGAGTGACTTAAAAAAAAACAACCCATTCCTCCAATTCTCTGCAGACGATAAGACTACAGAGTTGGTTAAATAACCTTTTTAGATGAATTAGGAGACAATGCTGTGCCTTGATGTTTCATTGTGGTATCCTGAATAGAGGTGTGTTCACTTCTTTACTTAGACCTTAAGAAGACCAACTGTGGTTAAAACATTATATCAGTCATGGCCACATGAAAAAGTGGTTGTCTTTGTTGTGTCTCTACTGTTTTGTCTTTTTTCATCAGGTTATACCAATAAGCTTGGCTAGTTAAATGCATTGCGTTGTAGCAGACCAAAGACTGGAACATACAAAGAAACTTACTAATAACCCTCATCCTTATGTCTCAAACCTGTCAGATAGATAGATCGATAGATCGATAGATAGATAACTTTATGGCACCAGGTAGGAATGATTTCCTGTGCCGTTCCTTTAGGCAGCAGGGTTGAATGAGTCTGTTGCTGAAGCTTCTCTTTTATCAAGAGTCATAAATATACTTATTTCCTCACTATGTTTCAAGCTCTTAGTGCTAAGGTCATCTTTGTTTAAACACTAAAAAGAAACGGACACAAATTAATATACAAAGGAAAACATGGTATGGTATCTTTGCAAAACACAGACTTGCAGTCTTTCCCTCCCACATGAAGGTGACTGGAATCTTAGTCCTTGGCTGAAATGCCTAAGCATTTACTCCAATTCACAGTCCCTGACCAAACAGGGAGACTCTAACAAATACATAATTTAGCAACTCCTTAATTTAATACCATGCGATCCCTCAGGTGTGTCACTGTGTAAGATTTCCACTCCTTTTTACAGACTCTGCCCCTTCCCTGGCTCCTAGTGCTAGGCTTCCTGTTACCCACCCTTCCACATCCATACAGCACATTGTTGTTATATATTGTAGTTTAATGCAAATACTTTAAGATCTGTGTTTGTCATGATTTGTCTATACTGTTGTATCAAGGTCCAAGGTTAATTTATCTCATTCTCATTCTGGTCATTCTCAATCCAGTCGCCAGAATAAATGAGTGCTACAGTCGTGGTCAAAGGTTTACATCCACTTGTAAAGAACATGAAGATCATGGCAGACACAGTCCAGATGTTCTCGGTTGGGTTCAAGTCAGTATTTGGGAAGACCATTCAAAAACCTAGGACTTCTTTCTTGCCCGGCAGCATCTCAGCTCATGTTAATGTAAAACACACTTGACTGTGGACACTGACACCTGTCTTCCAGCAGCTTCTGATTCATCGCAGACTTACTTTTTGGTGGTTCTTGGTTGACTCTTGATCATCCTGACCAGTTTCCTTTCAGCAGTAGTTGATAGTTTGCGTCTTCTTCCTGATGGTGGCAGTGACACAACTGTGCCATGCACTTTATACTTACAAACAGCTGTTTGTACAGTTGATATTGGGACCTGTGCTGCTTTGAAATGGCTCCAAGTGACTTTCCTGAATTGTTCAAATCAAGATGCGCTCTTTCAGATCAATCCTCTTATATCCTTGATCTGACATTTTTAGCTTCAATTAATTGGTGCGCAACCTTTTGTTTTCTCATGATAACAGGTTAATGTATCTTGTTATTTCGGGATAACAAAGCTCGTCTTCTCAGGCATCTGTAACATACACATATACATACTGTATACACTTACATATTGGCGATATGGTGAGCATTGGCTGTTGGGCACGGACGTAATCAAATCTATTTAGAATCAGTTAATTTATTACAGAGAATTAATCATCAAATAGTTTATGTTTGTGTTTTCTTGCGTGTCACTCTATGTTTTCTGTCACTACGTGTTTGATGTGTTTCTCAGTTTGTGTGCCTCTACAGCATCTGTGACTCACAGACAAACAAGACAGCAGGTGGTGTGTGATGTCATATGGGGCACATATAAGTGTGTTGTCTGTCTGCTGAACCTGGGGAGAAAGCAAAACTGGAGATCCGGAGACAAATAACTTGCAAATGGGACCCCTTGTTTCGGTTCTTGGAGATGTCTAAATATGCATACTGAAACTTCTCTCGGGGCTTCAAAGAGTGCAGAAGTTGAGGCATTTTCTTCCTGGTGTATCTCTGCGAGACTGAAGCTGTAAAGACTCTATGACTCTTTCTGTGCATACTAAGTCAACATTTAATTGGGATTGTAAATACACATTAGCTGTGTAGCCTCTACGACTCCTGCGACCGGCTCACAGAGGATGTCATCATCAAGGTCCAAACTACCTCTGCTCATGTATGGGATCCTTCTATGTAGCTTCTTTGCTCCTCTCCCAGTCATCAGCAGTAAGAGACAAACCCTGCGCAATGCCGGGTCGCTGCTTTGGGCCAGCAGCAGCTCTTGGGACAAGAGGGAGGTGACGGCAAGAGACGGAGAATACCTGCTGGGGATAAAGAGACTAAGAAGGCTGTACTGTAATGTTGGCATCGGCTTCCACATTCAGGTTTTACCAAATGGGAAGATCACGGGCGTGCATAATGAAAACAGATACAGTAAGTTTTTTCGACATTCCCTGTTTATATCCATGTAAATCAGGAAAATAACTTGTCATAGCCGGCTTGTGTCCAAATTTAAAACAATTTTGTGTTTAGAAAAATGAAAATACCAAGACTTCAGTAACTTGAGAGAGAATTTGAATCAAATAAGATTCATGCAACCAATGGTTCATGAGTGCTTCAGCTTTGCTTTGCGAGTCATGTTGGTGTTGTTCCTGTAACATCATTATCAGTGTTGATCCAGAACCATCATTTCAACTCATAAGACAAACGAGGACGACATTTGGAGCAAGCTGTTGTAACTGAGTGGGTCGGGGTTAGCACTCTCACTTAGGAGAACAGAGGTCACACACCACTTGTAACATATTATTATACTTTTCACTTATTATTCTTAAACTAATTTTACTTAATAATTTCTTCTTATCTTTTTTCCTTTTTCAGTTTTCTGTCACATATTGGTTAGGTTTAGGGAAATTAAAAACTTGCAAAAAAAGACTGGGCTAGGTTCAGGAAAACATGGTTTGGGTTCGAATGGACCCTTTCATAGCATTGAACACATGTTTGAAAGGATTATCCTCCCACAAGTTAATTTTTCCAGTCTTCTTCACAGAGTTGCTAAGCTATGGCGTTACAAAAATGTGATTGGTCAGTTTCAATGATGAAGCAACATTAAATATGATGTTCCAGGAACAACAATGGCAGGTTGTGCTTCCAACCTATCCAGAGAAGAGGCAGAGACGCTGATGCTTGGCTGTCTGTGCACTTTTGTGCAGTTATCAGCAATACATTTGCAATAAAAAAAAAATCTGCTGTAAGAAAATAGATGTGGGGCATGAGAGCATGTGTAAATCAGTTGAGTCTCGATGTTGATGCATGAGAGTTAGCAGCAGTGGAAATGTTTCATAGATGTGGCCGTATGCAACCACTGAAAATCTTGGGGTGGCACACCAAAACCAAAAGCCGTAAATACATTTTATTTATAGACCGGTTGAAAACTATCACACACTGATATACTTCCTTTATTACTTTATTGTTAATGTTACTGCAACACTTGGAACATTTCCTTAGAAGGGGGATCTATGCTGCTGGTTTAGTATGTAAAGGAATAAGATTAGAATGTGGAATCAAAGAATTTCATATATCAATAAGAAATAAAAAATTGAACTGAGAAAACACTCGGTGCTAGTTCTTAACTATCTTTGGTTTTCCCACTTTGAACCTCTTACTTTCCTTTAAGGTTGTCAGTTTTAAATAAGTCTCGGGTTTCTATCATTGAACCATGGTCCTCTTTAAACATACTAGTTATCCTCAGAAATCTCAGGAAAAGGTGCAAATAAAATGGAATCATCCGTAGTTCACTTTCTTTTGATTTGGTTCCTACCCCATGTAATAATTGAGGAGTAAGATATTCAGATGTCAGTGTTCAGACAAGATGAAGGTATTCAAAGTCCAATGACAATCTGAACAGAAGACAAAGCAGCTCCACGTTGTCCACAAAAAGAATCCTCACACACATTTTCTCGGCACATACACATTAACTTCCACCAAAACTCAAATACATACACATTTCCTTATATGCCTTACCAGAGGGAGACCAGCAGCCCTGTATGTCATTGAACTAGCTTTTAAACGAAAATAAAGCCAACAGAGACAAAAACAGCTCAGTACAACAACCATACTTACTTCACATTGCAAAAATGTTTTATGTCTGCTTCAACATGTTCCCTCAATGTACAATAACACACAATTCAACAATTCAAACTGAACTTAGACCAGTCTCATACACCTGCATTTATGCACCTATATAAGCCCCTTTCACATATGAACTCTGGAATATATCTGGAATCAGATCAGGATACTGTCCACAATTGCTTGTTCACACCTGCAGCACACACTGATCCTGGGTAGCAGGCTACAGACTGCTCTGTAATGATGACTGGTTTTGCATCGATATTAATACCGCGCATTTGGACGTATCCGCAATGTGAATGAAAGAGTGGAAAATACTACACAGGCAAGCTGAGAAGAGTAAGCTACAGTCCGTCCACAAAGATCCCAGCGTGAACGGGCCGTATGGAAGCACGAGAGACTGACCGGGGAAATATCCTGGGCAGATGTTTCTCAGAACTTTGACAATGAGCAGTTAAACACCATTTTCACATGTCTCGGTGTACATTTGGATATGTGTGACAGCTGATATTGTCCCGGGACTGCTCGATTCACACATGTGGTTAACCCGGAGGACTAGGCAGCTGGCAGGGTAACATCAGGGGAATAAAAGACATTTGTGTTCACACATACAGCTCCTCCGGGTAAACTCTGGATAAAACCTGAGTTACACTGCAGCTCTGTCTCTGCCTCACCTGTCATGCAGTTGCCACAAACACTTTTCTCTGTTGGACTTCTTGTGTCGCCTTTTCTTTATGGCTAGACGGTCTCTTTTTGTTTGTCTGAGAGTAAAAAGATATTTTGCCAATTTGTGTTCACCGTTTAGTGCAGGAAAGCAGTTTGAGTTTATTTTGATTGATTTGAATATGCATCTTTTGTAGTTTATCATTTGGTTTGCCCCCCAGAACACTTATTTTTTCCACTTCAACCACTGGATCATTCCATATCAACTAACCATATCAAACTGACATCAAAGACAATATAAAATTATATACAGTGTATCACCTGTGCAATCTAAGTAACTGAATACATGAGCTTTTCCTGTTTTATTTACTATCATCACTGTTCCCTTTTGTTCAGCTTTTCCTTTTTTGATGTATTTTATCTGCTGCTGATCATTTTCATGTTTTCATGTTTCATCCCAGGCCTTCTGGAAATCTCCCCAGTGGAGAGAGGAGTGGTGACTCTGTATGGGGTGAGGAGCGGTCTGTTCATCGCCATGAGCGACAAAGGGAAACTCTATGGCTCGGTAAGAACTGATCAGGTTTTACTAATTTGATGACTCAGTGTCTGAATTGAACTTAGATTATCAGTGTTTCTGCAAAGCTTTTTGTGCAGATGTTTTCCACAACAAGTTTATTGGTTCTGGTGTCAAACTGCATCATCTTCATGCTAGAATGTGAGTTTTGCATTGCATATTTCCATATGTTTATACTGCACTGTAAACTGCTGTTGGCGTTAAATGTCAAGCAGCTTGGTCAGTGGCCTTAGGCTTCAAATTATGACACTCTACCTACCAGGGCCGTAGCTACAGCCCTGGTAGGTAGAGGTAGAGGGTACGGCCCCGAGGCATCTGAGGTCATGTCCTCGATATTTTTTTTCTGGGTCTTTGATATCTTCATATTGTATATTTGGTAATACATTATAATATCTGTCATATCATTAAAATAAACAAAAAGTCACAGAAGTCACAAAGCCAAATAGTGAAAAACTGGAAATTCTCCCATTCCAGAGACTAAAACGATCATAAGAAATGACTTCATGATGATTATGAGAATGACTTGTCCCTCTGTCTTTGTCCTCCTTTTCCTCAGGGCCACTACAACGATGAATCCAAGTTCAAGGAGAATCTCCTGGCCAACAACTACAATGCCTACGAGTCAGCTGTGTACCCCGGCATGTACATCGGCCTCAGCAAAACTGGCAAAACCAAGAGAGGCAATCGGGTCACACCCGCTATGACCATGACACACTTTCTTCCCAGGATATGACGTTCAATATCAAAACTCTCAGCAGTACAGAACCAAGTCAAGGCCCCCGTTGGGTCAGGCTTAGGGTCAGGAAATGTACTGTTGGACTGCTCATGTTCTCCTTCTATTACACAATGGACCAGAGAGGAAACCTGTAGGCAATGTTTGCATGAACTGATGTGTGGCATCAACAATGCTGTGGATGAAGACCAAGATGGACAAACTTGCAAAACACAAAACAGTGTCAGTGTAAACATTGCTACCAATACAATTGGGTTCCTTACAAATATCAAGGGGCGAGGGAAATACAGCACCAGTAATAAATGTGCGTCTTCCTCCGAAATCCCCGATTCTGTCTGTGGTATTCATTTTCCACAGAGAGTTTGGAACATTCCCTGAACACATGGGTAACTGCAACAGGTGCTAGAAGGAAGCAGTCCAGTGGAGATGGTGTTATTGTGTCATCAAATGCATCACACACATAATGTTTGATTGTTCACTTTCAACTATGGTCAGATATTTCAAATCATAGCTGCCAATATCTTTAATACACTTCAAGGAAACCAACTATTTTTTACATTTCCATTTAGTTTCTGCCCAACTTCAGCAGGTCAGTAAATTGAAGTACATTTTTAAACCACTTACGTTCTTACTATTCTCATCTATTGGTTTCTCTGACATTTAGCTTGAGTGGTATGAACCCATTATTACTATGTCTAAATAGGTGATGGGGCAAAGAGAATTCATCTTTTTTTTTTAGGACATTGACTTTATTCCTGATCAACAAGTTCCATTTGTTGGAAACTATCATTGTGGCTAATTGGCATTTAGGAAGATTGTTCTAAAAGTTGGACTGATCCACTGAAGTGATAGAAATTCAGTTTACTGACCTGTAGACGTCACCTTCCAACTACCAGCTGTTTATTAACTGTTCATTGGGAAATAGCTGAATACTATTATTAAATCATGTTTGAGTAATCTTCAATACAATTTTAGGGACAATGAAGTGTTAACACAATGACTCCTGTCTCACAGCTGTCTACAGGCCTGCTGTGGAGCAGTTCTATAAACTCTGTCAAAACAGCCAGAGCTGTTTGCTGGTGGTTAATGCACATATTTGCCTGTCAAGGTTCACCAAAGTTGAAGTTGGCGCAAAACAAATTGCAGACTTCCTTTACATTCCACATGTCACTCCACTGGACACAGTGTTAGTGTGACCGGGCCTTGAAGCTGACGTGCTGCTTAAGCGCTGTATAATCAGCCAATGTAGACGCAGTGACCTCGATCAGAAGCAACAGTCACTAGACACAAGATATCACCCACTGTTCCTGGGTTGGGTTGTGCTGAAGGTTGCATTGAAATATAGTGACATTCCACATTAGGTGCGTACTGAAAAACAGATGAGACTCACTCACTCGGCGACATTTGCAATCCCTGTTCCCATATTCTGCTCACTTTTTGCCACCGGACAGTAAATATCACTGATCACACCTTTTAGGCTGCAAGAGGCAGATAGTGCCGTGAATGGGTTTTTCTTGGAGCACTGCTGAATAATCTAATGGCACGTCATGCTGCCTTCATTGCAATAACCACTGCCGGTTGTCCCTCCAACAGCCTAAAACACTCACAGCAGCCATCCAGTGAAGCCGACAGATGACCAGTCGGCACTGATATGAAGAGAAGATGGTGGAATAAACGACGTGTTTTTTGTTGGCTGTTTTGCAACGTTTCAATCTGTAAGGTGTCCACGCACGTACATGTGAATCTTAATATACGATCCGAGTATGTTTGGATCAGTGGTTGTTTATGTCACTCAGAAGAATCATGTGTGTGTGTGTGTGTGTGTGTGTGCAGAGTATCAAACAGGTGTTTGCTTATGTGTAGATTTACACGATGATACACATTTCAATAAAGAGTTTCATCCTTTTTCCACTGGAATTGCAGTTTCTCATTTCTCCAGTTAGTTTACTGTGTGTGTGTGTCCATCGGTCAGAGTCTCTGTGGCGGGCTGCACATTCTCCTTTCACAAGTTTGTTTTTTCAAAATGATCTAAATCCCACAGTGTGCTCAGAAAGTGTTATACGCCTTCTTCTGTGCGTACATGCAACGTTTATTTTTGAGGCCCCTGGAGTCAGAGAGAAGTAGCTGGCTGGGCTTTTGTCTTTTTATGACATTAACGTCATTAACCTTTGTTTAAAAAGGTTTTTGTGTTTCTGTCCAGCATGTTATGGTTACGTTATCTTGTCTGTTTTCTGAATTTTGTGCCCACACATTTTGTGTTAATTTGTGTTTTTGTGACGAAATAGTGTGTGTTCCCCTCATTCATCACAGAAAAATGAGAGCTGTAGAAATGATTGAAACTCCAGTCTGCCATGCCACACATGTTCTTTACAGGTGGATGTAAACTTTTGACCAGGACTGTAGCACATACTGCTGTTCACTGTATTTGTGTATTCTTCACTTGAAACACAGTTCCTTCAACAGCAGTAAGGGAGGAATGAAGACGTTTACCACCAGCATTCTTGTCGATGATTTATTGTAATGTGCAGTATTGACAAAAATAAAATGCAGCATGACAAATTTCTTTAATCAATGATAGGATTCATTTTCCATGCCAGAAATAAATAGCTGCTCTAAACCTGCAGGCCTGAGTTAACGAGACTAGACTGAGAGGGTGCATTAAATCATACTTCTTTACAAACTGCTGCCCACAGTGAATTAGTGCTTCATTACAAATAAACTTATGTTGCGTCTCAACATCCATCTCTTGGTGAACTTCAGTCAACATGAAGGAATACAACAGTGAGAAGGGGGTGTGTGAGTATCGAGCAATCTTCCTGTCGAGAATCAAACGGTGAGTATAGGCACCGACGTCCACAGAGGTGTAAGCTGCAACCACGACAAAGCTACCTGTCAGGCCTACGGTGGGCGACTACTTGACACTCGAAAGACATTTTCCTTTAAAAGGATGACGAGGCTAAACGAGAGGGGCGGCCTATGGAGCCTGGGTGGTTCCTAACCCCACAGCGTTTGCGTAAGCAGACAGCAAGCTGACGACCTGCCTGGTTTCCAGCGTGAGTCTGGCCTCAGTCAGCCAGTCCTCCACCACCCGCCTGGCCTCTCCTCTCAACTGGTTCACCAGTTTCGCCGCCAGCTCCAGATCCCCGTGCTCCAAGCAGTAGGTGGCGTACGCCAGAAGCTTGAACGGGTCTAGATCTTCGCTGCTCAGCTGGGCGGGCGGGGCCTTCTGTTTATCCTCGAACAGCAACGCAGCCTGAAGGTAGGACAGGAAATACTGGTACAAGGAGTTGTGCGACTCGTCGATGAGGGCGACCCGGCGCGCCAGCGATCGCAGAGAGTTGAAGCGGGCGCGGAGAGAGGCCTCGCTGTACACGCCGCGCTGCAGGGACTCCTCCGGGAGGGCCGACGACAGAGCCAGGGCGAAGTCGTTGTCGTGGCAGCTGTCTCGCACGGCCTGAACGGCGCCCTCCAGGGGCATGGTGGGGGCGTCGGCGTCGGCAGTCTTTAAAGTGTAGTTGAGCGCCTCCACGGAGAGCCAGAGCTTGTGAGCCTTCCGGGCCTCCTCCTCTGCTACCACATGGCCTGAGTTCGAGAGACAGGAAGGTGTTTACATGACGGGGTTTAACAGAACACGAGATGTGACATCGAGAGACGACATTTTACTTTTCAAAGCTCCTTTCACAGCTGAGCCAGGTCCATACGTTTACGTACTGAAAGATCGAAATGACTCACCACGCAACTGAACGCTGTGCACAAGCTGTCTACAGCTTTGTTGTGCTCTGACCTCTGCTGGTCGAAAGGTTCAGGTCTGTTTAATCTCTGACCACACCAGTTTTATTACATGAAACAAAAAAAATGTATCTGAACATACCGGCTATAACTAGCAGTGGCATAACTACCAAAGAAACCATTCTTTGTTGTAACAACAAACTGTTTATCTTACTACAGCTTGAAATGCTTCATGTTTTAACTTGATCATTTAAACTATTATAAGTTGAAATATATTAAAAAGTGAGTATATCTTGTGATAGATTGGAAATATGTTGTTATAATCTGAAACGTTTTATCTCATAATAACAAAACAGCAGGTTATCAGGAGGTGAAAACAAACGTTTGTCGTTAGAATAATGTAAAAATATCTTGAAATGTTTTTATTATAAGACCACAATAATATCAGCTGTTAATCAGTGACTAGTGTTACTTCCCTGAGTAACCTGACTACCAGAAAACTCCCCTCTCTTACAGCACATCACTGCACAGGTGTGTCTGGATTGTGTTTTTTCAACACCTCAAGCTGCCGTGCCTCCGGCCTTCATGCACACAGTGGATCGCTGCGGGTAACGCAACTATTATTTTGCTGTATACGTGTTTATCTTACTGTCAATAGCCTCCTCCATCCCCTTCAGTCTGGCGTACGCAGAGTTCATGTCCAAGGTGAAGCTATCGAGCTGTTCCTGGCTCATCTGACGGAAGTGGGTCTCCTGTTCCAGCAGCTTGCTGCCCAGGACCTGAACGACACGGAGCACAGCGGAGCTTCAAAGGAATGTTTGCAGCGAGACAGACTTTAAGAGACACGAGCCACAACAAGCAAGTAGCATCCTTTGTGTCATATTTTCAATTGAAAATGGAACAAATACAATACATCTGATGTCTAACCTCAACAACTTAACTGATTATTTTAAGTATTTACTTATTGTGAATTTGATGCTGTGCCTTGCTTGATGGAGGCCATCAGATGTCACCTGTGGGCTTTTAGACCGCCTCGTTCTGACTGAGCTGCCCCACTGTGACTGCAGATTAATAAATATATCAAAATGAGGTCTGGGATGATGTGCTTACCTCCTGATTTGACAGGGTCAGGGTTAGGATTATACGATATAATCACACTGTACTTGCAGTTCTGTTTTTAAACTGGGCTAATTTGAAGAATGATTTTGAAAGTCTTCTGCCCCTTTGAGAATAACAAAATGAGGGGGAGGCAGAGTGCATTTCACACTAGACTTTTTTTTTGACGGCCAACATGTCCGTTAATTTTACAGAATTCAGTCAATATAAAACAACTACAGGACATATGCTAAAAAAACAAAGAAAAAACAACTGATGCTTGGGGCTCACACTCAAAAGTGAATGCACAGTGTTTCCCTGTTGTCGGACTTTTAATATGACGAAGCCGACCGTATTATCATCACCATCTTGTTGCTACCACTTACATGAACCCAGAAGCACATCTAAAAGTGTTTATGCGTATTTGTTTATAAGTAACTGTATATACTTTTTATCATTTCATGATAAAACCCTTAATGTATAATGACAAATAAATCAGCTTGAATTGGGTTATTTAACGTGCTATTTATTAATAAATTCCTTTATCTATTTGGCATATTTCTGACCGGAAATTTTGGTCCTTCATATTTCCATTCGCCAGACAACTAAATGTGACACAGGCCGACATTAAACCTGGGTGGGGTGGTTAACAACCCACATCAGTTTGTGGTCAGTGTTTTGTAGAATAGAAGTGAACGTTTGGACACCTGCTCAGCGTCGGCCTTCAGCTCCTGCTCCTGGACTTTGAGGACATCCTGGACGTGGTCTGTGTGAGCGGCCGCCTGACGCCGGAGCTGAGTCCTCATCTCTGCTTCCATCACTTCCCTTAACTCAGACAGCTACACACACACACATACACACACACACACACACACACACACACACACACACACACGCACACACTTAATTATTGAATAATAATAACTTGGTAACTTCCAGTCACCTCCTGGCATCATAAAGTCGAGCCGCTGTCTGTATGTCGGCTGATCAACAGACCACAAACCGCCTCCTCTCCCCTCCGTACCTTCCTCTCCTGCTCCAGCCGGGCCTCCTCCTTGACGTGCTGCAGGGCGGTGCTGACGGCTTTCTCCAGGGCTTTCTGGTCCTCCAGCTTCTGCTGCTCCAGCGCCGCATCAATGTGTATCTGTTCTCTGACTCTCTGCTCGGCCAGCTCGCGATTCAGCTGGTCGAGACGACGGTGCGCGTGGGCGATCAGGGCGTTCAGGTCGTCTGTGGACAGTTTACCAGCTAACAAGAAAATAGGGACAGAATTAATTACAACTTCAGGTGTTTAGCTTGATCAGGGAGTGCATAATTATGTCCTAATTCTATCTCATGTACTAACAGTATAGAGGATACACTATGTACTGATACTGACAGTACAGTATTTTCACAACATTAATGGTCAGCCAAGGGTGAGGTGGGTGGGATGCACTGTGTGTGTATGTGTGTGTGTGTGTGTGTGTGTGTGTGTGTGTGTGTGTGGTCTTACTGAGCCCCTTCCAGTTGGCCTGGATCTCTGGAGTGAGGCTGCTTACTTCCCTCTGGAACTGCTGTTTAGCTTCATTCACCAGCTCGCTGTACTGGGAGACAATCTTAGCTTCTGACTGGGCAGAGTGCACCTGCTCACACAGACAGACAGACAGATACACACAGTTTAGCGGTTTTAAGTACTGGCAAGCAGAACTGCCAATATCCTTAAAAACAATAAAAGAACATGGGAATTATTTCTGTTGAGCAATCAAAAAGCTATGGGAGCTGAACTGACAATAACCATTTGACCAATTACGCATGTCGGTCGATATCAGTAAACGCCAGCCTGCATGCCAACTCAGTGACACTCTGCACTTTGTCATAACGTGAAATAAAGTGTATGCGGCTCTGCTTTAGCAAAGCAGACAAGCTAACGCAGCACTTTAACACTACCCTACAAAAAAGATCAGCACAAACACAAAACAACATGCCAACGTCATACAAGCAACAGCTACATCACTGCAAGAACAAGCGACAGCCAATGAGAGCAGAGACTCCTCCCCTCTCATCAGCGCAGCACTCCGTCTTATCATGTATCGCTGCACGGAGCAGGCACAAAGACCTGTGTACTTTGCGACCGTTTGACTTGAAAATCAGAGAACAAAAAATGGAAAATGACTTGTTAACTGATTTTAAACACTGTGCTCATGAATGGGAGTCATTTTCCGTTTTTCGTTCTCTGATTTTGAAGCGAAATCTTGGAAACGAGTCGTCATCTGTTTTCCGTTTCCAGTACAATGATGGCTTATTTTTTTCTTTTCAGTATTTGTACCGGTGTGACAGCTCGGACTGCATCACCCCTGTGTCTCTGTTGTGTTAATATTTTAGGACAGTACCAATTGTCATCCCTACAATACGGTCGCAATATTGATATTGAGGTATTTGGTCACAAATGTGATATTATTTTAAGGCTGTATCGCCCAACCCTGCTCTTGGACAGAGGCAGGCTAGCTGTTTGCCTATGTGGCCAGTCTTTAGGCAAAACGAAGCCAACTGGCTGCAGCTTCATATTTGTTGAGAGTGGTATCAGTCTGAACTAGGCGTGTCACGATACCAAAAATTCAGTAGTCGGTGCCAATACCAGTAAAATTATACGATTCTCGATGTCAATTTCGATACCACGGTAAAAAAAAAAGGATTTTCTAAGATTCCATGTACTTGAAATTGAAACATGAACTTCTTTATTAAATATTTGAAAAATATAAAAATGTCATAACAAGACATACAAAACAGTGCAAGAAAAAGAAAATTTTGAATATTCCATATTTTAAAGCATCAGTCTGATGCATTTTGAGATGCATTTTTTGCCAACCTGTGGAGAGCTGGAGAAACTTAACTTCAGCCATGAGTCAAAAATATTATGGCCTCCTTACTAAGTATTTTGCAAGACATTTCATGCCAGCCTGTCACTGGGTCTAACATTTACAGCATATGAGGCACAATGTGGTAAGGGCTTAATGCAAATGGCTTAATGCATATAGGGATGCAGACCACCATCAGAAGCTGAAAGCACTGCTGGCCTCTGCGATTTTACCTGACTGAATTTGGTGAGTGATGGTTTCAATCATTTTGATATTTTCTGGTATATTTAAGTTACCCAGGAGCTCTGTTGACATAGGCTTAGCTAACGTTAGCTACAGCTTGATGAATTGAGTCATTGAACACAGCAGGAGAGCACGCAACGTTAGACAGCTAGCACTAAAGCTCCGGTGGAAAATGATTAGCACTAGCTAACGCTACCATTACCGTTAGCCTAAAATTAGCTACATATCGTTACTAAAGTTAGATGATATCTAGCTAATGTTAGGCTAACGTTAACGGTAGCGTTAGCTAACTGTTAGCGCTAATCATTTTCCACCGGAGCTTTAGTGCTAGCTGTCAGTCAGGTAAAATCGCCGAGGCCAGGAGTGCTTTCAGCTTCTGATGGTGGTCTGCATCCCGAAGAGGTTTTGCAGCAAGCTAGCCGGGTCAGCGCATGCGCGAGGTTTGTCGCGAGCGCGAGTCCTACTCGCAACATAAAAATAAATCCACGCAAGTTTTAGTCATTTAAGGAGATAGGCCTGCACGTAAGTTACACAAATTGAAAAACTCATAGGCCAAGTTGGATGGGGGTTCAAAAATTTACTACCTCGTCAGATGACGTTTATTACCTTTTACTGGCCTTAATTTGGGCTAATTTCATTTACTACCTTTTACTACCTTTTACAACCCCGCGGACACAACTTCCGGAAGAGGCGCTGCACCGATGCTAGCACCGGAATCGGTGCGAGCAGTACTTCAAAAAAATGGGCATCGTCAGTGTTTTGACATTTTAGAATCGAAAGGTATCGCAAGTATCGGTTCTCGTGACATCGCTAGTCTGAACATTAATCTCTTAGCAAGAAAGCATCAATTTAATCTTTCATTATACTTTAAAGTCTTTTCATCTGATCTCTGCACAAACAATGGCATTACCTTAGTGACCACTTTGTCCAAGTCCACCACCATGTTATGGAGATTCTCCTCTGCTGCTAGAACCAGTGGACGAACAGAAGCGACCTTCAGCCCTTTAGACTTGTCAATCTCTGACTTGAGACTGTCCAAAGCCTCACTACAGGGAGAGAGACACGGGACAGTTACGGGGAGGCAGAAGACAGTCTGAGAAGAAAACAGTTGTAACATTTTGAAGTGAGTCAGGGTGATGGAACACAGACTTATTCTAAGTGCTGTATCGTATTGTAGGCAACTGGACGTGTTTCAGTTTCTTGAAGACGTTTCACCTCACATCCAACAGGCTTCTCCGGTTCCATTCAGGTGTGAATGCATTCTCGGACAGGCTTAACAACCATTCACACCTGGGCTCACCTAGCCTCGACAACTCACATGAAGGCCGGTTGGATCAACGACCCACAAGTGGCCCTAACGACTCTGAATCTCAGAGCTCACACGTGTCCTTAAGGACTCTGTAAGGACACACCCACACAGAGTTTAAAAGCCTGCAGCTCCCCTCCAGTTAGTTAGACCTGAAGAAGCCTCTTGGAAGAGAGGTGAAACGTCTTCAAGAGACTGAAACAAGTCCAGTTGCCTACGACACAGCACTTAGAATTACCATGACCTGGATGTCTAAGAACCTTCCTCAACAACAGAGGCTTAGCAACTCTTCCCTGGACGCGTGTGTGTTCACATGACGTCTAAATGATTACTCAATAGATTCAAGTAATAAACTCTCCTCTGTTGTGTGTCCGGCCTGACAGTGGGCTATATGGTAAAAGTCCCCTCTCACTATATCTGAAAATGTTATAGAACAAATCAAATACCTGGCAAATCAAGGAACAGAAACTGAGATGGAACAAAACAACCAAACACTGTGTGTGTGTGTGTGTGTGTGTGTATGCGGTTAGACTTAAGTCTTACTTGGCTTTCAGCAGAGCAGTTTCAGCATCAGTCACAGCAGAAGTTCTATCAGCGAGAGCAGCTTCCAGATCTTTCCACTGGGCCGACTTCTCCTGCGGTGGGACCTGGATAAATAATAAGTGTCATCACTCTTTATGCACTACGCAGCACAGGAAGTACTGGTGAGGAGTTTTGTAGTTAGGTCTAGATGATTTAATTACCACGACCTCTTACTGGCCAAACCAGTTACTAAGACACTAAAAAAATCCACTGAATGCCACTGGTGGCCAAAAACTCGAGATCCACTGATTGAGAAAGGAATCCACCAGTTTTCATCACGATCGGCCAAAACCAAACAGTGTCAGATGTATCAAATTCAGTGCCAGTCACATTTAGACACCCAATGAGACTGACAGTTGGTAAAATGTAATCATCCATAATAATCATGAATTATATTGCAATCTCAATATCCGTCATGTATCGCAATATCACTTTCTGACCACATTGTGCAACCCTTCCAGCAGCCTAAATTTAGTAACTTTGAGCACAAAACTAGTTTTTTCTACTTGTCAATAACTGTTTTTGCTCAGTGCCACTGTGTGCCGTACCTCTGCCTCCATGGCCTCCTTCAGCTTGAGTGTGTGCCGTGCGATGGCCTGCAGGGCAGCTTCCTGCGCTCCGATGGCCTGCAGCGTAGCTTTAGCTGTGTTGGACAGCGAGTCTTCGAGAGTGACCGATACAGCTGCAGAAGAGTCAGACAGGAACGTTCAGAGGTCGACAGAGAGTGTAGAGGAGAAGAAGAGAATTGTGATGACATGTTCATATCTAAGAGGGGTAGCTACACAATGCTGAATCAACACAAACTGACAATAGACAACTTTTATGCCTTAACTTATCATTCTAAAGTTAATACTGATTGCGCAGTGCGATGGCTGGAGAAAAATAACACATCTGTGAATATTATTTATATATATATATTGTTTGTTTTCAATGATTTGCCAATAAAGGAAGTGTAGTGTAACGGTATGGCTGGCTGCTTGGGTTGCTTTACCTCCTATCAGTTGGGATTTATCACAGCTACTGTACAGTCCCAAGAACTCAAATGACCAAAGTCTCCCAGGACTTTATTGCCAGGAATTTGTAGAAATATACGCAAATAGGAACGACACATACTAAACACGCCAAAAAGAAAGAATCTGGACGCTGCGCTGCCAGCTCAGACAGGACAGCCTCACCACTTCCTCACAGCACTGTGTCGTCTTGGATGACATCAACATTTTACTAAAGGTGAATGAAGGGATCGGTTTGTGAGTTGGGGGGCTCTTACGGAGGGGTGTGTGTGTGACAACCAGGAAGTCATGAAGAAAACATGCAGGTAAAAAAAATATGAAAAAAAGTCTAGAAGAAAGCAGACATGTCTGCACAAAGACAGAAAAATGTGGTTTTCATCGCCTCTATTAAAGTTTTATATGAAGAAAAGTTTATAATATAATAGCATAAAATGATTAAAGTATTTCCCATTAACCATATAACCAATTATCCTATACAGTGTGTGTGTGTGTGTGTGTGTGTGTGTGTGTGTGTTGTCGTCAGCCTACATGTCAGGATCTCCTGCTCCTCCTGGTCTTGCTGAGCCAGTCTAGCTGTCACTTCTTCTACCGGACGTTCTTTCAGAGGTTCTGCTGCAGCAGGAGACTCTGTGTCAGGATGAACCGCTGCCGTCACTGGGGCGCCCTCGTGGTCGTGGCATTCTTTGCACTCTGGAAGACAACATGGAAACACACTCATAGTCACGATGGAAACGTATGTCCTCTACCTTAGCCATACCATTGCTAGATTTTATGTGGATTACAGGAGTATTTTGTGATTTAACTCTAGAAGGTTTACATTCAAAGGCTCTACTGATCTATCTATCTATCTATCTATCTATCTATCTATCTATAGCTCCTAGAGACCGTCACTAAGTCGGTATCAACCCACTGTCAGCTGTAATGATCAAATAAATAACTTTTTCTACCCAACAGATACAAACATTTATCCATGGAGATATTAACTTTAATATCCAAAGAGCTTTTCCTTTAGATATCAGAGTGTGGACAGGTGCAGCTCGATGATCTTACCTTTGACGGCTCCTTCAGTGTCACACGGAGCAGGGATCGATGGGACCTCACTTATGGCTGAGATAATATGAGTGGCCTCTGCTGAAGCCTCTGGACGGGACACGAGTACAGAGAGACACATGCAGTTTGTGAGGTTGCACGTATGTGAGCCTGTGTGACAAAACTTAACCTGTTGACCTTCGAACAAATCAAAGGAACACAATGGATGCTGTGCACTACCCAAAGAAAGTGAGGAGATCACTGTCAACACTGAATTTCTGAAATTTAGGTAAAATAATTTGGCTTTGAGAGTCTGGATTTTGTTGCACAAGGTCTAAAGAGTAATATTATGTTCATTTGTTAACATTTTGGGATTCCTTAGTTGTGCTTGAACACGACTAAAAAAACGCCAATCTTAAAGTTAAAGAAGGCCAAAGCAGACGAAGACAAACATACCTCTTTGTTGAAAAAGAAAACTAATCAATAGCCAAAATAGTTGCCAATTATTTTACTGATCGATTAAAGGACTCGAGGGCAACACACATCAGAGGTGGACAGCCACACCCATTGTTCTCTACGAGCTGCTGAGAGCCCTCTCCTTTCAGAGACATGTCCAGTCCAACTTCACACTGGAGGATGTCCAACAGCTGCTGCTGAGAGCAACAGACAAAGAACTTGAACTCCAGCTAAGGATCTCGGAAAAACTGAAAGGTCTTGAAGTCAAACCCATCTTCAAGAATGGAGACAGATCTGATCCCAACAGCTACAGAGGCATCTGGGTAAGTAGTAACTAGGGGAAATTATTTGGCAGTATTCTAAACGGCTTCATCATTGAGGAGTCTGTCAGAGAGAGACAGACACTCAGCGACACTGTCCGTCTGTTGCTCTTAACTGTCTCAGCTCTACACTCTAGAATGAGGGACAGGAGCACAGCATTTAATTCTACAGGAAAACTTAGGTGACAGAAGACAGCTTACCCTGAGGAACCTCTGGGGGTGCGTACAAACAACAGAGTGCACGTGAAACACTGACATTTCAGCAAAACTCAAATTCATCATAAATACAATCACACTATACAATCAGATCTTATTTCTCCCTCGCCTCCACACTTACCCTCGATGCTCTGCGTCGGGACAGGACTCGTCTCGCTGGCTGGACTCTCTGCCTTCTTCTCTGACTTGGTTTTGGCCTTCATCTGTTTATCCATCATCGAGGGAGGCTGTGCCAGCTCCATCTGAACAGCAGCGACAGCAGCCATGTTAACTGAGGCTCGAGAGTCTCAACATGTTTTGGTAAATAGTCACATATGACGATCAGTTCTGCACAAAGTCTGTGATGTAGATGTTTTAGGCAGTGTGACAAAAGCAAGTGAGGGTGCTCTGATTGACTGGCTGATAGTTTGAGCTGTGGTCTCTATAAAGACCTATCAGAAGAGCTGATCAGATGAATCCATAGCACAGCAGTGCTTCAGACTGCTGGAGCACTGACTACAACAGAGGAATTCCCAAGTTGTCACTATAGGGCTCAACTAGGGCCTCCCGTTTCCTACATTGATTTTTTTAAGAAGAATTAATTTGCAAACTTCTATTCAATTCATGACACATCGTAAAAATCCTCTAGCTGTAATTACTTTTTAAGCTGTAACTTTCTGAAGTTTTGCCCTCGGAGCTAAATTTTTATTTTTCACTGGATTGGGTTGAAATCATCATCCGAGAGACCCTAAGTCACTTTTGCAACACTCATTAATTTAAATGGTTGTTGCTGAATGGTTACAGTGATCAAATTAATAACAGGAAGTCATTTTCAAAAATTCATATCGCCACTAGTTTTCACTTCCTTGCAACCAAATGTTACACATGTTCTGTGTGGTTTTACTGTAGTTACTTATGAGTGACACAGATCCTGCTAAATATAGCTTGAGAGCTGAAAAACCACTTTTTTTTATTTATTTAAAAGATGTTACATCACTTGATCATCATTTATAATAATTATTATTTGGCTTTCCTACTTTTCACTGGCTGTAATGTGGTTATTTCATCCGTGGATATTTGTACTGTGTTAACTTCAAGTCTATCAATGGTCAGCGGCAGCTCATCCTGAATGTTTCGTAGACTGAATTTAACTGAGACAGAAGAGAAGAGAGAACTGATATTTAAGGGTCAGAGCTTAGTAAATCTCAGACCAGTCAACCAAAGGTGCAATCAAATACTTTCTACTTCCATTTGCAGTACAATGCTGCACTGTAGAGATGAGTGAAGAAAGGACTGAAGTTTTTTCTAGCTGGTACAATCTGTTAAAGTATGCAAGGATGAGCCCTGAAGACAGATCGTACTGAGGACTACTTCGGGACATCTGTCATTTAAAGTAAATTGATTTATTTACCAGCTCTGTTAAGGAGTGGAATTTTCTCTTTCACACCCTGCTGTATTCTTAAAACAGTCTCATCTAAAAAGAAGAGCATCCAGCTGACCTTGGCGCAGAGTCACAATATGCTGTGAACCAATCCTGACCTGTTTCCTGATGGGGAGGCTGTCGTCTTGAGCAGCGGGTCCCAGAGCCAAACCGAACAGCTTGTCTGAGTACGGGACATTTTTCTCCACAGTTGATCGGAACTTTGGGTCCCACTTGGCGTAGAGCACCGTGCCTCCAATGCCACCGCCGACCGTCACCAAGCCGGCAGCGACCACTTTAGCAGCGCCACTGTGGTGGAAGAGGAGAGCAGACAACAGACATGAATCTGCAGTCAATATGAGGATGCACGGAGAGAAGAAAAGAAGCCGTGCAAGGAAAGAAGAAATGAGGAAATATATTTTAAGCAAAAGAAAAACACCATGTGAAGCTAGGTTTTTTTCCGATGCCAGCAGCAGCTGATCACAGCTGGATCAGCTGTCAGTCAGCTGGAAAATCTGTTTGTGTCTGCACAGATGAGCGCTGTGGTAATACAGGCACACAGTTAACAGAGAAGAACAGCTGTTTTCTCTGTCACCTGTTCCCCGTTTAACAAACACCTGCGCATGAATAATGAGATGCATTCTGTATATCTATACTGTGCACTGAGTCCTGCTCAGAGGCATTTATTTCTTAAAATGTGCAATTGAAACTCCAGTGAAGATGTGACGCATCAGATCAGTCTGATCAGCTGCAGCGCACACAATCAATAACTGATATCCAATTAGGGGGAGTGTCTGCAGATAAAAGTGAAGGCTGCTCTGGTGTGTCCTCTCCATCACCGATGAGAGCTCTGGGACGACCCGCCAGCGGTGGACCAGAAAGAATCCCGGTTCAAACAAATACACAATGCATCTTTGAACAGTGTGTGTGTGTGTGTGTTACCCAGTAGTCTCTCCTGCAGTGTATTGCCGGCAGTGTTGCACATTGGTCAAACGGGTTCTCCCGAAGTTCTTCTAGAAAGCAGACAGGATACAGACACAGGGAGTGAGAAGTAAAGTCGATATCAGACAGACTTGTTCATGCAGTGTTTGCTTGATGTCAAACACCTGGAACTGTTATTGTGTAGATTAGGGTTGTGACGACACAAACACCAATATATCGCTGCGTTACAGTCTGAAATGCAGCATCTGGTGTCCACGAATACACGAGTCACCACAATCACAGTGTAACGTAATGACAGCTGATGACATTTCAATAGGGCTTGTCTGATACAGACATTAGACTCCACAATCACTACAATGGGGAAGTCTAAGGAGCTCAGCATTGATCTGAAAGAGAACATTATTGATTTGACAAGTCAGGGAAGTCACCTGGAGCCATTTCAAAGCAGTTACAGGTCCCAAGATCAACTGTACAAACAGCTGTTTGTGTAAAGTGCAAAACTTACTTACTTATTAGAACATACAAAAATCATGCTGTGATGTGTGCTCAACAGCTCTATTAATCAGCTCTACTAAAGGCCGCATCATTGCGTTATACAGGCCTACTGTATATTTATTTCAATACAGACGCAGCAGTGTATGCAAAGCAATCATATTATCAGTTTTTCCCAGACGCCCGTATTTACTGGTGTGTGCTGGTGCCTGTCGGTTAAACGTGAGTGAGCCATGTGATCTGACTGGTCTGCAGGCTAACTGAAGAAATATGACTCTGACAGGTCTGCAGTGAGCTGCTAGCAGACGCTGGGTTCAACAGAAAACGTGGTTAGCTCAATCATCTCGCAGCTGACATGTACCAGATGTGAACAAAATGTTTTTTGTTTTTTTTAGACTGAAACCAATGGAGATGTTGCTGGTGTTAGCCATATTTAAAAATTGTAACGTTATTTTTTTTTAACAGCTTCATGATATATTTACTCAAATGAAAAAAAAAAGAGTGAGGTTGACAGCAGTGTGTGTTTGTGAGGTTGTAGATGAAGTGTGGTTTTACTTCCCAACTAGCTAGCTCATGTTCACTAACTTAGCTTTAGCTTGCTTATGGTTCAAATGTCAATGGCTATCTGTCATTGGAAGCTAACCAGCTAGCACCGACGTTATGCTTTTTTCTCATCGGCTCTCTGGTGACTACTTAAATAAAGAGCCGTGTCCTGATAGGATGTCGGGGCACTTAGGAAGGATTTGAAGGTAAATGCTCCAATCTTGTTTAGAATAAAAATCCGCTATGGCACCTTGAGCCAGGGTCACTGAATGACAACACGATAATGCCGACATGGTAACGTTAGCTCACTGTGGTAAAGGAGTGGTTACTCGCGCAGACACGAGTCTTACCCGAGCTGTGGCATTAGCCCCTCTCAGACAAGCCCTCAGCATGGTCCTCAATCACTTTTCTTCTCAAATCCGATTCAATCAAACCTTTACAGTAGCAGTAAAGTTCTATTCTATTCTATCCTCCTTCCCGTTCTCGATTCCCTTCTCCTTCTACCTTCTAAGTGAGGGAATTTAAACACATGTGTGCGCAACACTGCCCCCCTTCGGCAAAAGGCAGAAACACCTTTGGTAATATGATAGCTTATTGAGAAAGCAGTTCGTGTAGACTCCAAGAACTTCATGTCACCAACGCCTTTCTCTTGTTTTCTTCAGCTTTCATCAGAAGTGTTGGTGCATCGCTTAGTAAGCAACGTGATAATCTGAACAACTGATAATGAACACTGCCCCTACTACAGTTTGTTTTCTGACCCGAACCGTTTTGTTACCACGGACAGCTTTTTGGGGCTGTGTAGGAGACTATAGATGTTGTTCAACCAAACATTTTCAGTACAGTACCCTTGGAAACTGTCATACCTAAACCTCATAACTTCTGACGTACAACAAACTGAACTGCTTTGGTGGAAGCCCCCACACCACACATCATCAGATGAAACTAACATTTCCTTAGAGATCCTCACGCCAAAGAACACCATATAGGAATTAGGCTCCTTAATTATGTCAAGTCACTGCCATCATGAGACATGAACTGCATTTTTAACCTTTTAAAGAATCGAGGTATAACATTTCATACTAGTGCTATAAGAAAACCTAAACCAGCAGGAGCAATAGATGTGAAATTGGTTTTGGTTCTCAGGTAAATTTACAGGGCTGGTCATCATAAACCACACAATTGTTTTCATGGAGCAATGGTGCGTTCAGTATTTCTATTATAAAGCAGACACAATAATAATTCGTGGTCATAAAACACAATGAGACATTCAAGTTTGTTTTTTTATTTGAAAATTTTCACAGAGGAAACAGCAATAGGAAACAGTAACATTTGAATTAAAAAACAGCCTATGTAAAAACAAATCACAGCCCCACAAAACTCAAGTAATTCTCCTTAGAACTTAATAATAATACACCCAATGTTGTCAAAATGAATCATAAAGGGAAAACATTTGCCTTTGGTTTGCCTGTCTCCACTGAGCTACTTAGCTGAGTCAGTATTCTTGCAGTCTATTAAGCAGGTATGAGCAGGGTTTAACATTTGCACGACTGATGTCCGCATAGCAGACCACAGATCAGTGCTACACAAAATCCTAAACCATCTAAACTGAATGAAACTTGGAACATGCAACGCAATGTCAAATCTTGCCATAATAGAAACCTCCCTGAGTAGATTAGTCATTTGTAAAACGTCCCAACCTACAAATTAAAAAGGACCAGTATAAATGGAGAAAGAATAGCAAATGTGTTCCAGTGCTGAACTAATAACTGCCAGCTAAGACACATATCGGGATGCGGTGCAGATGCAGCGTTGCGTCAAGCAGATCAAGTAGCTGGTACCTGGAACAGAGTCATTCTGGGTAACATAGACGGCTGTGAGGAGTAAACCAAAACCATTTGAGATGTGTGTGAAGATGGGGAGAGCTACGCAATTTCAGGTTCTGTTGTGGCGTCTGTCTTCTGTACTTTAACTGGAGTACCCATACAGTCTTCATCCTGAGCAAGAGAGAACAAGCAATTAAGGTCAATAAAAGGCCTGTTTATAAAGCATTTTCCACACCACAGAGATATATAACGGGTTGGGGTTAGCATTATATCATTATTGATTTATTTTACTGGGATCACCTGAACACAGTGATTGTTAGGGAATTATCAATAAATTATGGACTTGTCAAATACACGCAAGTAACACTTTTATTTGTAATTTCTGGCAGAAAACTCAATAGATTTCTGAAGGGTTTTTAGACTATTAAAACTCTACTGTTTGTTGGCTGTTTTCTCTGCAGTCACAAACGTGTGTTTTGTTGTTGTTTCAGCTTTAGATGTGCAACAATTATTCTAAAGAAAAAAAGAAAAAGAAAAAGAAAAAATATCAAACTCACCTCCAATGAATGATTGCGTGTTGTGAGAGAGGCTGGGGCGCTCTCCGAGTCTGAAAGGGTTGGGAAGTCCAGCTCAATGTCCATTACATCATCGAGACCCAGCTCGTCACTGGAGGAAGGAACGACACACACATGAACATGACCGACAGCTGACTGCGACTGTACAGAATGTGTATTGTCAGTTCTATACAGGCCTCGGGTGACCTGTATCTTGCTGAAGGCCAAATATCTTCTTACATGTCATCGAGGGCTTTGTCTTGGCTGTCCTCTGTTGGGGGGTCCCAGGCATGCAGTTTGACCTTCCACAGTTTGATCTGCTGGTCCCACGAGCGACGGCTGTACTTCCTGAACTTATTAGGGGTCTTTGGGTGAACACCTGGCTGACGCAAGTGCCTGGAAACAAAAGGCGAAATTAATAGTTTGTAAATGGTACATTACTCTTTAGAACCACATGTGACAGCACCAGCAGCAAGACCTTCACTTCTTACTCCTACAATAACCACCTCTGACTCTACACAATAGTTTCTTTCAAATATAGGAATCTAGACTAAATTGAAAACAATCATTGGTTCACATTTGAACGAGTACCGGTACCTGGAATTTGGTAGCGGTACCCAACAGTAACTTTTTCCGATACTTGTCTCTCTGTGTATTAACAAAAATGCTGTATATTTCAGTTGTAAAAAATAACATCAATAACATTTTCAGGAAGAAGCAGCTGGAGAAACTGCTTTTAGTCTGTGCACTTTACTCAACTTTAATATCTCGTGCTCATTATAGTTTCAAACCTGTGAGGTGTGCGTGTGTATTTTGTGGACCTACTTTGGGACTTCTTTGATGTATCGGTCGTAGGCCAGCGTGTTCTTGCCATAATTGATCTGTTTCTGTCGTCGTAGCAGCACGGCCTCGTCTGTCTCCATGTTTTCTCCATCTCTGGAGTCACAGCTGCATCAGATAGACAAGGTTACCAAACACTGACACATACAGACTCAACAAATTATCTTCATATTAATTGTCTGCAGCATGTCGACCTGCATTCAGAGAACAATGATTAACCTGAAAATTAATATTGTTTAATTTAATTATCATAAAAGACAGAATGAGAGGTGACATACCTTCCAGAAGAGCCAGAGGAGGCCTTCCTCTCTCTCTGTTTGACTTCTGTACCCAGTATCCTCCTCCTGTAACTGAACACATACACTCAGTGAAGATTGGGAGTCAATCTCAATACATATAGTTTTGAATGGCTTTAAGATAAATCTAAGTCTAATCTAAAATACAAGCATATTTTGCATACCGGTGCATGTCTCTTTGTACATCTCTTCTCATCTCATCATCGTCCACCAGGCTGCCCCAGTCGTCCCGTCTACCACAGCGAGACACCGGGCCTGTGCTTTCGGGAGTGGTGAAACTATTAAGAAAACAAAAAGTGGTACATACCAGCACAGACACGATTAGAGGAATGTGATATTTTTTGCTGCCACAGTGCATAATGTAGTTTATAGCCTAACCTGAGCTCTTCATTTTTGGCAATGGCATTTGTGCTTCAAAAAGTCATGGAAGTGATGTTCATTTGAGAAAATTTTCTTGCTGAATTTAGTGGAAGTGTAAGAAACCATCGTTTGTCACAGAGATTATTTTTGCAAAAATCAGTGGGAAAGAACTAGGGCGATGCCAACTTCCACACTGACCTACGAAAGTCCTCAGGCACTCCACTGTTGGTATATACTCTTACCTGGCATGTCTGTTGTCAGAGTGGCTGTAGCTGGCGTCAGTGTGGCCGCCGTTTCCCTTATCACTACCATCGGCCTCTTTGTTGGCCCGCAGGCTTCCATCAACCCCTCTCTTCCTGCAGTGGGACCACCGGGTCTGTCCATGGCTGCAACACAGGGAAGACACAATAAAAGTTTGGGCTTAAACATACAAGCATATGACCTCACTTTAATTGATCATTACAAGCATATCAAGTAAGGGAACGTTTCAACCTAGACCAAACCTCCAAATGAATACAGCACAAAATTAATCAATATACACCCAAGCAGTGCATTAGTTACCTATAGCATCCAATGTAGAACTGACTTGCAGACCACCATTTTATTATACCTGGAAACTTTACTAAATATTTAATTCACTAGCCTAATATAACCACTGTAGTCTACACCCCATGGGTGCCACCATTGTTGTGTGACCACAGAGACATGTTTTACGATGTCGATGTCGTTGATGGATGTGCCCCGAGTTCACAAGTAGGACTTCTGACTTGAAGTGTCCTTCCATTGTACCTTTTATGGCAGGGGTAGGAGGTTCTGAGTTGTGTTTGAACGCAGCATAATGCAAATGTTTCTGAACAAAAATGTAGATGACAGCGCACCAGCTACCCGGTTAAGAAACAGGTTCACAATCTTTGTTAAAGTGCAGCAGAGGGAAAACATTTTAATCAACATCAGTTAACTTATAAGAGTTTTCTAAGAGTTCTAAAAGTACCACCAGGTTTTTCTTAACATCACCACTTTATGAATCTTTAGTTGATTTAAGTAACATTAGGTTTAAGTGAGATTGCAATAAATCAATCTTTACCTCTGGGACCTGAATATGCTAGGCAGCCATTACTTGGGCTGGATACAGTCCTCCTTACAGCAGAGTTCTATTGTGTAATGCAATACACATTTGTCGTTTAAAGGCTGGGCTGAACAATTAATCGAATTATAATCGAAATCGCAATATGGCCAAGTGCGATATCCAAATCACAATGAGAAGCCACCGTCTGAGTGCGGCTAAATGAGTGGCAGGCAGCGGATAATGGAGTACTGTCCCGCTGCTCCACTAATGTTAATGTTCTTGTCTGGGTGTAAGAAAACACGTTTGTTTGCTACAGACCCCGACAAATGTCATCAGCAGACTTTTAATAGCTTTTTCAGTGGAATCATGAATTGTGATGTAAAAACGACCATTCCCACTGGTCGTGATCGTGTCGTGCAGCCTTTATTTAAAAGCTTCTCCCGCCACTCACTTCTTACTTCCGTTTGTTCCTGCCGTCTGTTCATCCATCCATTATCTAGCCGGTCCTGTTGTGTATTGTTAAGTGCCGCGAAGCAGGCATTTAACTTCGGTAGTATCCCGAGTAACAACAACGTTAACTAACAACGTTACAGTCAACTAAACACCTGTCCTGTCCATGATATCCTGTCAAGGTGATTAACTAAATAACCCTTCAGTAGTACGCACACTCCGACCCGGCGAACAGCGTTTAGTGTTTAGCGCCTCTTTCTCAGCCTTTATTCTTCTCATGCCGCGATCAGTTGAACAAGCTATGTGCCCCGATGTTAGGAGAAAACCCCAAACAGCAGCAACTCGTTTCTAGATATAAATAGTGTAGTAGTAGTTTAACAAGCCCTCGCAGGAGAAGGAAGGACTGCCGTCGACAGCAAACATTTAAGCCTAATGGAACATGGAAATACAGCTACAGCGTTCGCTTAACTTGCAACGTTTCCTTACAGAGATATCAGTCGAAACAAGGACTTCAGCTTAACCAACATAATGGACTGGACACAATGGAAGCTCGTTATAACGCTGTTTAAAGGAGGTGAAAGCACAACATTAAAATTAAACACTCACCTCTTTTTATGCTCGCTGTTGTGAGCTTCGCGCTGTCTGCTTCTGGTCCAGTCCGACATTTTCTTGATAATGAGAGATAAAGTAGTAATGTTAGTCCTCCCTTCCTCGGTCTGTGCTCCACTGCAACAGATACCCGCCAACTGAAAGACGCGCGGAACCAAACAAGAGACGGTCAGGAAAGAGACGGCGGGAGGGCTGCACTCATTTCCTGTATCCGTGTCACGTGGGTTCCATCATTGGCCCGCCCCTTCAGGAGATTGGAATAAATTGACTCAGGATCTGTCCAATGAGCGACACAAGCAAGCACACACACACACACACACACACACACACACACACACACTAAAAGTAAAAGCTATGCCTAACTAGACGACCTTTTGATTTATGGATGAAGTTTATTATGTGATATTAATAAACAGACATCTTTTGTGTTTTGGATCAAATTGACTCCAGCTTTTTAAACCTACAAACCAACTGTAGTTTAGAGTATTAACCCAAGTTACACTTCGTAGCATCACAGAGTTCAGGATTAGAACTTTTTTTGGCTAAATGCTGTACGGCATAATTGAACATAGAAGGAATTTAGCCAGGTGGTTGCATGTTTTAAAGACAGGAAGAATAGAACACCATGTAAACCATTATAAACGTTTATTAAAAAACATAATAGGAGGAATGGAACTGTCTCCCTGTGGCTGTACGTGTACGTGTGTGTGACGTGTGTGTGTGTGATCATGGCTTGGACATACAGTACTTTATGGGGAAGTGATCATACGGACACAAATGGAGAAGTAGTGGAAGAAATAACCAAGGATGGAGCACCTGTCTGTCTTAATGATGGAGGAGGCAGATTTATTGGGTACGAAGTTTGCAAGTGTGCATTTTGGAAGCCATTTAGTCGAAATCGATAAACAACAAAAATACAACATTTTAAGAGTTGTAACAAAGGAAAAGTATAGTATTGGACCATTCCTTGACATGGATATGACGTCACACGAGGCACTATTATTATTAATCATGCACTTGTAGAATGTAAGCAGAAGTAGGCTACTTGAAACCGTGAGGCTTCACACTCCGGTACAGTCATAGACATGTATATATGTCTATTGATACAGTAGGTGGCGGCAAGCACCTTTACACATTGGTATGCGATCCGCCATTAAACCAGAGAAGAAGCAACAGAAGAAAAAGAAGGAGAAGAAGAAGAAGAACAAGCAGCAGCAGCAGAAGAAGAAGAAGCTTCAGCTCTGTTTCCCATAACAACCGGGGAGGTTTTCTCCTGATTGGCTGCTGTTATATCCTGTTTTCAGACCTGGCTAGCAGCTGCTATTTTAAACCACCCTTCCCCCGCGAGCAGTGGATTAACAAACTCCCCTTAGAAAAGGCGTAAGTCAGTAATGAGATACTTAGCTTTCGGGGACGATTTCGTGAAAGAAAGTAATAAACATTTATTGCACTGACGAACAAAAAAGCCGTAATTTGCTAAATAACGTTAGGCTAACTCCTCGCTCCTGCTCAGGATAGTTCTGTGGGATTGTTGAGACGTGTTGAAGTTACCAGCTCCTCATGAAGGGATAAAGACAAGGCGAAGCAGTTCTGTTGAGCCTCCAGGGTGCACCCGGGATGGACGTCTGGACGCTAGTTCTAATGCTGAGTAAGAACAATGTCTTGACAGTAACAGTAGCCTACCTTGAGCTGCATGCTGGACTCGCTCCATGTCTCCTCCACCTGTAGTGTCCCAAAGCAGTCAGGCGTCCAAACTGTCCGTTTCACGAGCAGAGAGGCTACTTTAAAGGCATTTTAATGAGAAGAGAAAGTTCGTCCTAAACAAGCTCTCTTCATTCTCATCACTGAATAAACAAGCTGACCTCAAAGGACAACACAGTTTCACATGGTTTTACTTTGTTTATATGTGGCGGACCCTGCCACCTTTCCAGCTTCAGTGTTCTGGGACCTTATTTTGCTCTGAGAACAGCTTGTTGATTCACTTCAGGAAAAAATACATATGTCTAGTTTGTATTACTGCCTCCTAATATTGTTTGGATTTCTTCTCTTATAGTGCCCCTTTTAATAAAAACAGATACCATGTCTCTATGAAATGAATGTTGGGGGTTTCTAGTTTTCTTCATCAGTCACAGGTGAAATCAGTGTCACTATTTGAAGATATTAGCTTATCTCCCAACACCTTGGAAGTCCCAACACCTTGGAAGTGTGACTGATGGAAGATGACCAGATTTCTGAAATGAAAAGCGTGGACATTTCCAGTTCGGCAGTCAGTATGTAATTGAAATATCCAATGGTATTATTCATGAAATAAAGGATGATTCCATGTTTTATGTATATTGGCCACTGTAATAAACTAGTTGTTTTTAACAAATATATTGATTGGTATTTTGATTTAGAACAATAAAAAACAATAAGAAAACACTTAACATTATACATAAACGAAAAAGACAGTTCCAACAATGTATAAGAGCTATAGATTTGTTTGGTTACTCAGTGCAGGACCCAGAGGGTGATTTTCCATAAAATATAAGAAATGTTACCATATTTCTTGAAAAACCTCGGGTGTTCCTTTGACAGCACAGGTCAATTTCTCCAAAGCAAGGAATTAGATGGATCCCTGAACAACTGATTAACATTCGGTTTGTCTGTGTTTTTCCAAAAGAGTTGTGTGTAATTGTATGTTTAGCTTGGAGAAGACCTCATGTTGCCATTTTCTTCTTGGTCTTATGAATATTCAGTCCCTTGGTGAACAGTCCTAGGATGCACATCTGTGAACATATCGGCAGCTTTTCAGACACAATTTTGTGATAATATATGTAAAAGTACTTCTTTTCAAAAGGCCATTATTCTCGGGCACTCTCGTAGACAGTGGAACAGTTGGCCTTTCTCCACATTACATTTTACACAGTAGTCTGGGGCATTGGAGAACGTAACTGTGTAGTTAGACACTTAGTGGTGGTGACGTTTCTGTCTCGTGACTGCAGTGTATTCTGTTTATAGTTTAACACTAGCTTTTTACTGCTAGCGATTTAATTTGCGCTTCGAAAATCACATCAGTGATCTGTTAAGATCACGAACGTGTAAGTCATAAATTTGTGTTTCAAACAAAAAAAACATTGTTGAGGGTTCAGGTTTGGCCCTACACAAATCCGTCATCACTACACCACACTAATAAAGGAGCACTATTTAGTTTTGGAGAATAAATTCAATCTCACAATTTCAGTATAAATGTAACACAGTATGAAATTGTGTTGTCCTTTAAGGTCAGTTTGTGCATTCTGTTTATTCAGTGATGAAAAAGATGATAGTTTGTTTATTTAGTTTGTTTGGGCATAAAATATCAGTCAGTAAAGATCTTTCTCTTTTGATTAGATTATTTCTCCAGACTAGACTACTTCTCTGTACCTCGGCCCCTCGGCCCTCAGTCTATAATGGACAACTACACCGAAACTTTAAGTACTTAAAAATTTCTTTCTGAATTTTCCATTTTTGTCTTTCAGCGGCGATGCAGTTCCCCAGTGGTGACGGAGGACCTGACTGCTGATGGTACTGTGTCCACATGTGATAGCAGTAGATAAAGTTATCATTCTGAACAGCGTGCTACTGGAAGAACTGTCAGCTGCCATCAGGACTGAGCACAAAATTCATTATACTTAACTGCCTAATGCTAAGAGGAAATGATACAATATGATACAGACTTCACCAGTAGAAAGCAAAACTCTCCTCCTTCAAACTGTGAACTTATTTTGTTTTGTAAGATCTTTCTGGAGCTGTTTCACCACCATTCAACATTAAGGATTTTTTTCAACTGTGAGCATCTCGTCTCTTTTCTATGTGCACTCCATTGTAGGAAAATTCTACCCACCAACAGCACATGCAAAAATATTCTGCATTTAGTGTACACATGCATATAGTATACACACTGTTTTGAGTTGATTCATTTTGTCACTTTTTGGGGCTCAACAATAGTGTCTGTACAGCTTCAGGTGCTTCCATTGTGCCCTGCTACTGTTCTGAGTTTAATACCCACACCCAAGAATGTCACCTGTTGCTGTATGCTGATGATTTTAGAATAGAGAAAATGTCCATTGATAGCTTATATCATGACATTTTAGCAGTGTCTGGCACCTCACTGTGAGAGCCCATTCAGTCAGAATCTGGCTTTATGTTTTTGGCTGTGGCGGTGCAGACTGCAGGGGGTGACGGAAGAAAACACACCGGCTGCAGCGAAAAGGTTGAAACAGATTTAACTTTGAAGAAACCTAAACTAATGTCATGGTAGAGTGGCCAGTCACTTAAGCTGGCGATCAGACTGACAGCACGAATGACCAAAATGCGTGTTCACTCCATCTGGCCTTGAGCACCAGTTAAAAAACGTATTTTCATCTGACAGCGTGGACATTCACTGCAGTTCCTGCCTGATAAATGATGTAAATCCTACCACGATGAAGCCATGATCTGTAGATCAGAGGCAGAGTAGGACGGGTCAGTAGCGAGGGCACTAGTACAGGAGCATGGTTGAACGCAGTGTTATATTTCACTTGTAACCACTTGGTTTGGTCTTGTGCACCAGTAAAAAACCCACCGTAATCAAATGCCTTGCAGCCTTGCATTCAATTATTTTGTTTTCTATTATTATTTTCACATTAATTTGATCATTTTTAATGTTATTGAAGAAACAAATCACCAGTGGAAACGGCATTCTAGTAGCAGAACAACATAACAGCTTCTCTTTTGTTGTATAATGGCAGTTGGCAAACTGCTTTTTGCTACATACGGCCACCCTCTGGATCAGCGATGGTTGAAGTTTACGATATTACGTCACAAATAGGCCATTAATGACACAGCAGCTGAATCATTGGTTGATTCTGTCTGAATGGGCCCTGAAGCATCTTCCGTTGTTTGAAATATATTTCTGTTCCCATCTATTTAACCTGTAAGTCACCTTTTAATCTCTCCTTCCAGGTTCCTGGTCACAGAGCACCATCTCCCGTTCCTTGCAGCGAGCTGAGACTTTACTCAGAAGCACCTTTAATCCCAGTATGAAGTGGCTGTTTCATGGCCCCGGTCAAGATGAGGAAGAGGAAGAGGAAGAGGGGAATTTTGTAGTCGCTCACAACCTGGCCTCCCGCTCCTCTGCACGCCTCCTGCGTCTGCAGCAAGCTCTTCTGACTGTGGCGCCCCAGTGGCAGCTGGTTGGCGGAGCGCCGACGGCAGCCCCTCAGGTGAGCTCCGGGGATGCAGGGATGGTGAAAATGTAACTACTGGAAGGAAACGCCCTGAGTGAAAGAAAATATAAAATAGAGGGCATGGTTGTCATGAGGAGTTTCTGCTACTGATGAGCATCATCACCTTAAATAATTACCTTAAGCCATCAGTACTCACTTTTAATTCAGTCATTACTGCTCTTTAAATGTCCATGATTCTTTTGATGAAATGGATGAAAACTGTTGACTCGTGTATTTAATGTTAATGCTAACACAGTCATATGATATATACATATTATTAACTCTGCCACGGAGGTTATGTATTCAGCTGTGTACGTTTGGTTTGGTTGTTGGTTGTTTTGTTTTGTCAGCAAGATTACGGAGTTCCATCAGACTTGGATGGAAGATGGCTCTGGGCCCAGAATAGACCCCATTAACTTCTGGTGCAGATCCAGAAAGTATTTCACACTTTCTCTATTTGACGTAGGAAGGAGAGTTATTTGCCTCCAAATATTTTGATGCTGAGTTTGGCTCCTGGTATCCCAGGGCCCAACATAAGTCAGCTAATAGGACCGCTAATGTTAGCTACATGACTAAACATGCAAGCGGCAACTATACTGCAGCTAAGCTCTGTAAACCACCCCAGTACTGGATTCTCTGTCATCAAACTGATCGCAGTTGGTCTCGGACACAGGCCGTTTTTATATCACCCGCGTTTTCACCACAGTACTTTCGGTGTAATGCCCTTTGAAACCTGCGTAACCCTTGGCAACTGTACCCAAATTCCCGATCTGCTGTGCATTTCCACTGCAGTCAGCACCCTTAGATGTAGGCAGGGTTGACACTGGCCCGCTTTCACTTTTCCAGCAGTTGGAAAAACGACAACACAATGGTCTTAGCTACTAAAAAACTGCTGCATTGATTAACTGACACACTGTGACCTTTACTCTGCTAACCCTAATCCGTTACAATTAGCTGCTGCTAAGCAACATGTAAAGCATCTGCTCAGCAGGAAACTCTGTAAATCCCAGTTGAAGCTCGGACATTAGCGGTCAAACCAGAAAACATTGTCTCCATATAATATGATCCAGTTTGCCCCAAATCAATGAATAAATATATAAATTTGTGTTTTTGTGATCAGTGAGGCCCGCCTCTGATTTTTATTGTCTTTGCTTGATTAAGCCTGTACAACGTTTATTAGTGCAACATGACAGAAGAAGAAAACACTGTTGGTGATCAGACATAGCTGACATGACAGAACAGTCATATAAAGTCTACACTGACCAGCGTTAATCCCAAGTATTATGTGTTAAGACTGGAATGACAACAGATGCTGTATTTCTGGGGGTTGGTAACAGAGGAGCTCAGACTGCTGTGTGGTTTCATGCCTAGTAAAGTTGTTATCAAAACAAACTTATACATCACTGAGCAAAATTACAGGATAAGAATGAAATGCAAGAGGCAAGAAAAATATATTAATGATGTATAATAAAAAGGAAGTTTAGTTCTACTTTTCAAATAAGAACTCTTGATTAATTCAAACTTCTGAAAACAATCGATAGAAGAAGGTGGCGTCACAGTGTCCGAGTACATACCTGTCTCTTCCACCCCCATCAGGTGTGTGTTAAAGGCCTCCCAGCAGAGGGCGGTGTTCTGCTCGTGCCCTCGACCTCCCACCTGCAGGGAAGCTACAGAGCTCTGAGGAGGCTCCTGGAGCAGCGCTCCCTGCTGCTCTTTATACACGAGTACACCAGGAGGGCGAGCAGAACAGCAGCCTACATATCCAAAGTGAGCCATCTGCTGGAGGATCATCTGAAGAATTCTCACCTGACACTTGTCCAGGTTAGGACTGCAGACATTTCAGTTTAAAAGTTATTTATTTTTTTTTAATTTTACAAAAAGATGTTTTTGTATTTCTCAAAGTAAGATAATGACATAAGAATCATGTTGATTTCAGAACTGAAAGTTGGGTAAGGTGCAAGCACAAACATGGAAACACACATACAAAAGATTCTCGTGGTGCTTATTCACAAACACAAGCATTTTCCCCTCCTTTCCAGACCCCGTCCAGCTGGTCTTCATTCCAGGTTGGTCTTGGCTCACTGAGCCAGGAGCTCCGGGTCCATCTCAACCACTGGTCTTGTCTATTCTCCAAAGTCCACTCTGACTACTATCTGAGAACTGCTTTGGTCCAGCATTCCAGGCTTCTGGTGGAAATCAAACAGACTCTGGACTTACTTGGTCTGCAGGCGCTGGTTCTGTTGGAACACTTTGTGTTTGTCATACTGTCTGCTGTAGCCCAGACTGAATTGGAGTCCGTACCGAGGGAAGTACTGGAGGATATTTTAGCTGGTACACGCCTCTACAACCAGGCAGTGTGGGAGAGAGCGCAGCACAGCACCACCCAGCTGAGGACTACAGTATTACAGCAGCCACATTATTCCACATTGGATTCAAGTCTTCCAAACAGCAAAGGGCATCACCCCGCTGCCTTCTCAGTCAAAGAGCTGACGATGATTTTAGCGCTTCATCATGCAGACATGATAGCCAAGCGCCTGCACTGCTGGGCCTCTGACCAGAGCTGTCACATCTGTCAGGTCCACCCCAACTATGAGGCCTACACATGTTCTGACAGTTCAGTTAGTCAGGCAGCCAGGCCCAGCTGTGGGACCTCCGCACTGAGATCTGAGTGGACCTGGAAACAACTGCAGCATACGTACCTTTCCTCTCCTTTGTTCTCTATTCACCCTCACCCCCCTTCACAGTCATCTCATTATACCTGCCATAAAACTCCTCCTGTTTACGTCCCTGACCTTCAGCTGGACAGTGCTATATTAGTGAATCACCGTCCTCCCTTTGCCAAGCCTACCTCTGTCGAACATGGAGCAGACGTCTCGAACAAAGACCAATCCAGTCAGTGCCAAACATGCATGTTCCAGACTGGTCCTGCCCAGACCAGTGTGGGAGCTTTACTTTCTGTCCATCCAAATCTTGAAAGACAGTTTGGTTTTGAAAACGGTAATAACGTTCTGCAGACCACTTCATCCTCTTCAGCCTCCGTCCACCAGCTCTCAGCCCTGCCTCTGTCAGGAGTTTGCCATCAGGGCCATTCCTCAGTAGAGCTACTTTTTCAGCTGCTAGTTTCCCCCAATGACCTGCTCACGCCACTGGTATCACACACACCTAAAAGACAGGCACAAACTGAACAGCTGCTTCCAAATACAATAAATAATGTGTCAGTACCAAATAGACAAACTGACATAATGACTTCAACTGCACCAATTATTATAAATACAACTGATTCAGTGGAAATGAATCAGCTGAGCGCAGAACTAAGCAAGCAGCGACATGTGGAAGGAACTCAGCAGGAAACGGCTGAACTGGAAATAACAGCCATGCCGGAAGCCACTGTCAGGTAATGTCTGTTGTGTTGATGTTCGTCCTCTGTTGTTAGACATCCAAAACTTTTGAACAAATCGTGTGTCAGATCATCTGAAATGGCAATTCTGCCAACAGAATTAAACACTTTTGTAATTTGCATAAACTGTTACGTCCACTCCACACAGTGAATTCCTCATTTTAATGAGAACAAAGGCAGCAATACCATGACTGCCGTCCAGGAGAGACTCTCTGAAATGTTCCCTGTGATCCCCATTTGAATGAATAATAGCTTGTAACCTCATTCTATAGTCCAAACTGTGCTTATTCCATCCCATTACCCCTCAGGGTCACTACTGAAAGTTCACATGCAGCCCAAAATGTATGACCATAAAGACTATGTGCTCAACAAACCTGTGAACGTGACCGCTTTTGTACCCTGGTGTGACATAAACACAGCCATATTCTTTTGTATCTGCCCTTTGAGATGTCAGGCTTCCGGTCCTGCCTTAATTATGATGGAACAGATAGAATCACTCCTGACCTTGGACACGTTCTGGCCTTTAATAAAGTACTTATGAGACAGACCCAACAGGAGATCTGAGCAGTAGAAAAAAAGGTTTTTGTGTTGTGGATAGTTGCATCTTATTGTATGTAATGTTATGGCTGACATAACACCTGTCATGAACATGAAGGAGTCTTAATGATTGTTTATAACTCTGTTGACATCAATGTCTATGTTATGGCAACTTGACATAAGCCGAAACAAACATAACCTGTCATAAAGAAGCCTAATTGAAACCTTAAAGAAACAATGTAACTTTATGCGTTAACATGACATTAAACTGTCATGTGTGGTTTTGACTTTGGGAGTCATGAGACCATTATAATTGTGTCATGAATTTCTTTTTCTTTTTTTTTTTCTTTTTTTACCTCAACTACAGTGGGCCATTTTTGTTTGGTGTTGTCATTAAAATGTTGTTAACGGGATAGTACGGGTTTTTTGAAGTGGGGCCATATAAAGTACATATCTATAGTCAGTCTGTTCCTTACCATAGTTGCCGATCAGCGCAGCCTCAGTTTGGAGAAGCAGAGAGCAGCTCCAGCCCAGACGCTCAGCTTTGTACTGCAGTGAACGGAGACCAGATGCAAAGCGAATTTTAACCACCTAAAACAAGGCCCACCTAAAAAAAAAAGCTGAGCATGCATCAGAATTTAGCCTTCTTTAGTTTCTGTAGGAAGAAGAGCCTTTTTGTTTTTACCAGGGGTGGTGATGTGTGATGAGATATCTTTGATGTTGATTCCCAGGAACCTAAAACTGTTAGCTGTAACTCAGCTCCACCTCAGCTCCACTGATGTAGACAGGGATGTGTGGCTTTGACTCCTTCTTTCTGAAATCAACAATTAGCTCCTGATTTTCCTGATGTTGAGCAGTAGATTATTTTCTGTGCACCAAATTGTTGATTTCCACCTGACATTTCCACTCCCATCGTTGTTTGAAATGCTGCCAGTGATGGTTGTATCAAACTTCACAATAGTGTTTCATGGGTGAGATTGTGTTGATTGCTGAGCCAAAGTCAACAAACAGCATCCTGATGTAGCTGTTCGTATTCTCCAGGTGTGTGAAGACTGAGTAAAGGGCAGTAGATATGGCATCCTCTGTGGATCTGTTGATTCTGGAAGCACACTGGTGAGGGTCCAGGCTGGCTGGGATTGTGTCTTAGAAGTGCTGGAGAACCAGTTTCTCAATGGTGGATGGTAGAGGATGGTGCTCTCTTTAGGCAGGAGGGAACAGTCTCCTGTGAGAGTGAGTTGTTAGAAATGTTAGTGGATGTGAATAACATCAAGTAGTTGATGTTTTTAGTACATGGCGAGTCATGTTGTCGGGACCAGCAGCCTTATTTATATGATCTCTCAGCAGGATTTTTCTCACATAGGCTGTGATTTCTGACAGTCGCCCGTCCTTTGGAGGCAGAGTAGACCTAACAGCTGAGTCTCTGTTGAGGAGATCGAAGCGAGCGAGAATTAAATGTGTTCAGCTCAGCCGGCAGCGTGGCCTCACACATGATGGAGGCGCTCCTGCCTTTGGATGATGTGATAACTGCACGTGTTAATTGTTTTTGTCCTTCAGCTCAGATTTCCAGAGAGACAGAGACCCAGAGAAGAAGAAGACTGTTGGAGCAGAAGGGACAACACTGGAGCCAGACTGTCTTCGTCGGTCTCACTCTGTCCAGTGGTTGGACCTCGGTCAGTCACTGGTGTTTGCCGATCTGGTTGAACAGTACCACACCCTGCTGTGGACTCTGTGCAGCAAAGCCCTGTGGCTGCAGCTTCATATGCCACGAGCAGGATACTCTGCAGGAAGCATCAACCTTCAAGACAGCCACAGGGGGTTCCAGATCCTTCACAGGATCATTCAAGCTTCAAAGACAGGTAAGATGATTATGGCCAGTGACATTCTGAACACTGTGGAATCATTTACAAATCTTCCAACACAGACACTGGTAATTGCCACTGCCAATACTTATTTATTAATATCTTTATCTGTCTTTTAATTAATTGATTCATTGATAAATTATCAGTTCAATTGATGACTTAATTTCAGAGTCATAATCACAAATGCCTTAATCATCCCCTGGGGAAACTGGGTATTTTACAGTTATACATATATACAACTCCTATTCTAAAATCATATAAACTTATATACAGTATATGGGTCATTCCATGCCAACTTTTATTTGATTCATGGGACTGAGTAAAATCCTGCAACTGTACTCCAAATACTTTATTTTAATAATTTGGCCCTAAAGAACCTTGGCAACATTCATTCATTTAAATAGCTGTTGCTGAATGGTTACAGTAATCAAATTCATCTCTAGTTTTTACCTTCTGGAAACCAAATTTTGTCTCTGTGTAGTGCTAATGTACTTCTGTCACATCTAGAAGTTATTAGGTGTGGAGTGCCACAGATCTTGTTTATGATTTTTTAAAATTGGATAGTTTTTCACACTTTTTGCTGGCTGTAATCATTCAGTGCTTTTATTACACAGTTTCATACTTGCAGATCATTTTAATCCCTGACAATCAAAACATATGGGTAGACATCACCTGTTCTGTGTTGTCATGTTTGGTTCAGGAGATATGATGCAAAATACATAATTCAGTTATAGTCTTTGTTTCAGAGCTTCATGCTAAAAATGAGTTGTTTCTCCTGGACATGAATGACGACATGACTTCCTGGGGTTTTGTGCTGTTTGTTGCAGATCTAGTTCCAAAGGAATGCAGAGTCATGCTCGAGGACTTCAGTCTGTACCTGTTTGCCTATACAGCACATAGTCAGTGGGACCATGGTAAGCGCACACACACACACACACACACACACACACACACACGGAGGACGTACACATCATCTTTTATGCTTTCTAATAATTTAATACCACAAAGAACACAGAAAACAGCACTTCACAGAAAAATCTTCTGTTATGAAGTATTGGCCTAATTGCCCCCAAATCATACATAGGGATCCAAAAGTCTGACATTCAAGACACGTGTAGTTTACATTTGTTATTTTCTTCATTACAAAATAATATCAGTTTACCAGCTTAGTCTTTGAAAAATGTCCATGAATTTTAGAATATCGAAGTATTTGGTTTACTTTAAAGACGGCACTCGAGCTTGCATGGACTCAACAAGTAAAAAGTCCTTGACGGTTGGGACTCCTTTGTCTTCAAGCAGTTCTGTCAAAGCTTTGAGGCGTGTTTGGGCTCATTATCGTGCTGCAGTATAAAACTTACTTTATGAATCCTCAAAGCTTCTGATTAGACACACTAGAGGGTGTTGCTGTGTTGAATTCCATATCAGGAGAGTTCAGGCAGTTGTTGCATTTGTGGAATTTTTTCTACCTGTCCATTTTGCAGATTATTGAAGTACTTGTTTTACACAAGTGACGACATAATTGTTTGATTAGTGACTGTCAGGTCATTGTTAGATTTAGGAACAGTAACACAATACACCACTGCGTTAAGTACAAATGTAATGTTTCTTCTAATGCGTTTCCCCCCAACACTTGAAATCACAAGTGTTTAGAATAAACCTAAACTCATGAATTTATTCCCAACACTTGAAATAACAAGTGTTTAGAATAAACCTAAACTCATGAATTTATTGATGAACAAGCCTTTATCTGTTTTTCTGTTGTATTATTTTGTCACGCTGTCTTTCTCTCTGTTTTCCTGACTTTCTTCAGTGGTGTGCAGAAGTATAGGTTCAGCTCTGAAAGACAAGTGTCTCACAGGAGCCAGGAACTCTGTGATCCCCTCATCCGAGCAAGATGGAAGCGTGATGATGTCAGTGACCATGGAGCACTTCCTACTGCTTTTCCCTCCTCTTATGTCATCTCTGTGCTGCAATCACGCAAACAGCAGGCCCTCAGGTAAGATGACGTCCACAATATTACCACGACGTCATGCAGTCACATCAGCAGCACCAGCAGCACCAGCTACATCCTTTGTGCATAATGCCATCTGATTTAATCAGCGCACTTATGTAAATTCCGCTACTGGGTAACTTTCAAACACAATAAAAGACATGAGTAGCATGGGAACAGGGGAGGTTTTTTCCTATTGTCAAACAACCACTATTGCTGATGAAAATCTGTCTGCATGACTCAGACAGAAAAAAGTCAATGAAGATCTTTCGTCCGCCCATCTTAGGAAAAATCTGATTTACCCCACAGTATATCAGAGTTATAGCACTACATTTGGTGTCCTCTTCTAGTTGCTCTTGAGAAAATGTCATGTAGTCATCCCCTCCAAAGTTGATATCGGACTTTCAGACAGATTTACATTTTCAGATGAGTCTAAAAGACTGGCTCATCACACCTCATATGTACTCTATGGACCACACACTTTGAAAACGTACCATAAAAAAAAATTCACCTCCGCTGCAACAACTCTGTCCAAGGGGAAACAGTGGATTTCCGATTTGTGATACTGAGTTATACACAGTAAATAAAAATGATTTGACTCAATCGTATGCCTCTTTGTCACTGACACAGCGTCATCATCGCTAAAGCGCCGCTTACATTAGCTCCAGTTACACCATATTTATATTGTGGCAGAAATACGAGGCTCCTGAGCTGCACACAGGATTATTGGTGGCAGTTTATAGCTTTTGCTAAAATATTAGTCACATTCAGGATCGGCACCGAATCTGGTTCTAATGTGAGCAAGCAGAGATGTGTTAAGATCAAAACCAGGAGCAATGATGTACAGAAACACTATGATGTCCACACAGACAGAAAGTTGCTCTTATGTTGACTTGACATGGACTTCCAAAAGAAGGTCCAAAAGACTTAAAATCAGCCCTGACAGAGACTCAAACTGTGTTTTTGTCACAGCCCAGTGAAAATGTTTCTGTTCGAAGGTCGGCTTTTCAAAAACTACTATGGCCACCATGAAAAGATGTTCAAAACTGATTTAACTGTTTTTTCAATGACTGTTTGAAGACTATAGATGACCATAATTTGCAATACTTGTTTGCAAATGAGAAAATTTGATGTGGATTCTTAGTCAGGCTCCAAAATGGCAATTATTTGCACATTGAAGAGGATGAAAAATGTCTCCATTGCAGATTCTGTAATAACCTATTTGGCTGTCATTGCACTGCAGCTGTCATGGATCAAACCACCAACCTTCAGATTCATGGCTCTCCCTGGTGTTTTTCTGTTGTAGAGCCTCACATTTATTTAACATGCTCTGCAACTTACTCAACAAGTCCCGCTGGAGTAGTCAGAGGTATAATGTTCAAGTACTTGTGGATGCGCTTTACAGCAGCGAGCACAGTGTCTTCATTTACAGCCTCTTTTACGTTGAAATTATGTCTTCATGTGGACCACATTTCACCTACCTGTGCAATATAACTTTGGACAAATACTGTCACACCAATCAATATCTTCTCTCTTTCAACCTACAAATGGACAAATCATAAAAATGGTGACACAACTTTGTGTTTTGTGGCATGTTGATGCTGTAACGGCATTTTAGCTGGTTAAAAAGAGGGTGAATATAAGTCTTGATATTCAAAATAAATATTTTGTGTCAGTGTTATGATGATTATCATTGTTTGATTTATAGTCCAAGTAACGAAGTCCACATCTCTGTTCTGTTGTCATGATAAAGCTGCTGTTTAGGTCTTCTATCTCTCTACCCATAAAGACTAACTCACCACAATAGCAATACAACATCGCTCTCTCTCTGCCCCCTCCCAGGTAGCCTCTACCCGTCCAGGCTCACTCTCCAGAGACTCACTGTTAACTTGGCATTAGCAACAGTACAACTGTCTACAGTCTGGGTGATATCTAAGGCTTACCAGTTCCTCTCCTCGTGGAGCCTGAACAAATTCCTGCTCATAACGCAGGGAGACCTCAAAGTAGGTTACTCATTTATATTGGTCACGTTTATATGTTTTAGACGATAGCAAATCCAAGAATTACATTACTTGAGAAATCCTGTTTGTCTTGATGCAGGGATGAACAGACGTGAACTTGGGTATTCACAGCACTTTGTTTACAAGTGTTTATGGTACACACTTCTTTTATAGGATAAGATATTTGGTATTTTATTATTAGAAGCTGTGAAAAGACCCAAATCTACAACAAACTGGTCCTACTTAAGTAATTGTCTGTGTATCAGTGTCTGATATGTCGTCTTCCTCTGTGTCATAGAGCTCCACTGTTGTGTGAAAAGTATCAAGAAAAAGTTAAATTACACCTACTTTATTTAAGTCAGCTTATGGAGTGATTGTGGTTGTCACAGCTGGTCAGCATCCACTTGCCTTATAGCTTGGCTTTTTGCCTTGTAGCCCTCAATGTGTGACGTGTTCTTTCTTTGTCTCAGCAGGTGCTGACAGAATCTTTAGAGATGATGGTCCATCAGACTAAGTCCCTGACGATGAAGTCAGACAGTGGCCATCATTCCACTCTTCATAACCACAACCGGCTTCTGCTGAGTCTGCAACTTGAAGCACTTGACAGTGCTGTATCCAAGCTGCAGGTGACCGCTCTGATTTCTTTGAATTTCTTCCAAACTCATTAGAATGCTGACTCCTCTCCATGTTCTTCTCGCAGAGCAGTGAAGGCTGTGTTTAGTTTTGTTGTGAGGAGGGTATCCCAGTTTTTAGGATTGTATGGATTAAAGAGCAAGACTGGCACCACATTAACAGTTTTCCAACAGCTGACCATTGGCAGAGACGATGGACCTACTGCAAATGGAGTCAACTGACAAACAAGTTATGTTGACCTGTGTCCAGGTCAAGAATGAACTATCATACACTCAGCAGCATCATATTTGACAGACTGAACATAGCGCTTCAGTAGGAAGAACAGTTCCTAAAATTGTACTTTTGCACATCCTCTAGTAGAAAAAATGGAGATTGCCACAATATCCTCACTTGGAGAAAAGAATTACAGAACTGTCATCACATTGGAACCAAAATAAATCAAACCAATCAGAGTGTCATCTCCTATTCCCTTTAAGAGCCGAGTGCTCTGGGACCTGTTACATATTAAACAGCGGCACACTTCCCCCTGAGGGAGAGGGATGTGATCCTCGACTGCTGGACCTTCTGCCTCGCTATTTCACAATTATCTGTCCCATCAACAACTCCGTTTGACTGCATATGAAAATAAACACTGATTAAACTGGGGAGCAGGAGGAGGAGCGCTGCTGTCCCTCTGTGTGTGCAGATCTCAGTCTGTGGATCAGGCAGAAGAACACAGAAGTGCACAGAACGTTAATTAACATGAAATACTAACCGATCCTGTCGGTGGGTCAGGAGTTTTAAATAATCAATTAAGTTTATCAGCTGTTCCTCGTACACAAATGCGCATGATCATGTTGAGATACACACATGGTTTCTGCTGCTGGAGGATCGCTGCAGGTAACGTCATTAATATTTTCCTCATTAAGGACGTATTTCACCCTCTCATCCCACCGTTATTGATCAGGATGATCCACAGACTTTCATCTCATATCGCCCAAGATGGGTTTACATTGGAGTTATTTTATGTAAATCCTTTTGTGTCTCATACAGATACTAAATGGTACTTTCGTCTTCTTACTATATATACACACCGATCAGCCACAGCATTAAAACCACTGACGGGTGACGTGAATAACGTTGATCACCTCATCACAATGTGATGTTCTGCTGGGAAACCTTGGGTGCTGGCATTGTCACTTGACTCACACCACCCATCCAAACACTGTTGTGGACCAACTACACCCCCCTCATCACAACAACACTACCCGATGGCAGTGGCCCCCCAGCAGGACAATGAGCCCTGACACACCGCAAACACTGCTCAGGAACATCTCGAGGAACACAATGAAGGGCCCAAGGTGTTGACCGGGCCTCCAAATTCCCCAGATCCCAATCTGATGGAGCATCTGTAAGACGTGCTGGAGCAGGTCTGATCCATGGAGGCCCCACCCCCCAACATACAGGACCCAGAGGATCCACTATAAAACACCCTGGTGCCAGACACCACAGGACACCCTCAGAGGTCTGAAGTCCATGTCTTGACAGGTCAGAGCTGTTTTGGCTGCACAAGGGGAACCTTCACAATATTAGGCAGGTGGTCATAATGCTATGCCTGATCGGTATGTATGTTGCCCCTCAGGACGTTAAAGCTTTCTCTACTCTGAGCCTGATGCTACAGCTCTGTGTCTTTATCCATCAGACCTTCTCTTCTCTGATGCTGAAGAACTTCTCCAGTGACTGCAAGAGGATGTCAGGGGAGATCTTTGAACGGACCATGCCTTCTGCTGTACACTGGAGACCCAGCCTCAGGACAGGTATGGGCTGTTTTTAGTGGGCAGCCTATGACATGAATGTATGCAACAGATACTTACTAATGGTATGGTAGCACAGCCTGATATCCACTGCACGGCTTAGTCATAGGTCAGACTTTCTGTCTGGGCTTCTAGGGGAATACTAACCCGGCTTTTGCCACATGTATTGTGTATTAATACTTATATTAACGTGTATTTCTCTGTTGGTGCACAGATTTTCCCAGCAATCCCAGTGAATATGCATCTCTGGCAGCTCAGACTGTGATCGGTCAGGTTTTAGAAGGTGTGGCGCCATTGTCCGATGATGCCCGTGTCCAAGCACTGAGTATAACAATGACAGCTTTCATGGAAGCATGGATGGAACATATCCTGAAACAGAAGATCAAATTCAGGTATGTTTCCGGTCAAGGCATCATGCATTGATGTCATCCGCAGTGTTATTCACCAAATGAATGGCAGGATTCCACAGAATGGGGCGCCCCTGTAGCTGAACATTTAAGGTGCATACCACATAGGCGCAATACCGAGGCTTCAACTCCAATCCGGGTCTTGTTATACTCTTCCCATGTTCCCGCTTCATCTGTCAATATACTGACTGTTGAATCTATTAAGTCTATTCAGAATCTATCCAGTATCCATCAGGCCAGAGCAGGAAAAGTAAATGATTACTCTAATCACACTGATGTATTCTTCAGTTACATCCTCTGATTGCTGTTGTTGTGTTGTTTCCTCTCAGTGTGCAGGGAGCTCTCCAGCTGAAGCAGGACTTTGATTCTATCAGAGAGTTGATCCAGTCAGACAAATACGGTCTGTCAGCGGAACTCCACCAACGACTGCTCAGCCTCAGGTATCATAATCTGTGCTTCATCCATTGACTGTATAAAATATAGGCCAGAGCCACCCTGACGTCTCCTGGCTCATTAAAAATAAGCAACGAGGTGTTGCGTGGGTGGAGCTGAAGCAAGCTTAGTTAGTTAACCAAAGCCCACCTAGCTGGAAGCCACCAAGATAGCAAATACTAACAAGCTATCTGTTTTCACACGTAAGATTAGTTGAATTTGGCTCACATAACTTGCAAGAGTTTGACCGCAGGTTTATTTGCCTCAAACAGCCATAATAATTTGTACACAAAAAAACACTCTCTACTCTCTTAGAACTCCCAGTGTTTTAGAAGCTCCAGGCTCTGGCTGTCTCCTCAGAGCTTGACGGTTCCAGCTGCATTCTGCCGGTTCTCTAATCCGAAACACCGGCGTATGTCCTTCCAACAGGCTTTTAGTCCAATTAACTGCACAAAAACACATATTGTGTCCAATATCTGAATTGGAAATACTCCAAAAGGCGTCATCACCACAAATACAGCCGAGAGATCAGGTTCAGTGACTGGAATTAGCTGAGGTGAAGCCGAGCATACAGCTCCTGGCTGACCGTCACTCAAGCGGCCACGGCACTAATTATGCATGACTTTAAAAAATAAATTATATAAAAATTCACCCCTTGTGCTGTTGTCCTGAAGGGATAAATCAAGTAAATAGACCAAAACCATTTTTTTTTTTGTACCAGGCTGTACATGCTTATTCCTGCTGTAAAGTTGGGCATGTTAATATGGGCTCTAATAGGGATTGAGTTGCTTTTGGAGCCAACCTCAAGTGGCCATTCGAGGAAGTGCGTTTTTTTAGTACTTCCACATTGGCTTCAATTCTCAGACCAAGAATGTGGTGCTTGGTTTCATCCTACCATTGACCCCCAGCTAGAGGGGGAGTAGTGGTCAGTTGCGTAGTCATCGCAGACGGAGAAGAAAATGAACGTTTCGGTGAGGGGGTGTGGGATATAAACAGTCAGCCACATGGAGTGGACTGTTCAGCGTGCTGTATGTTTGAAAGAAGGTTATTTAAAAAGTACTCAAAGTACTCATTTTTAAAGTTATGATATTCATGTTAAATGAAACACCTTTTGACTAAAAACTGTACATATATGTACATTTAATGGACAGTGGCATTATTAAGCCACATAAAATCAAATAACCTGCCACTTCTGATTGGATCAACAGTAGACAAATATACATTGGACATAAAACGCCTCAAGACACAACATGCAGATTGACTCACAAATTACATCAGCAGGTGACCTGCACAGTTTTTACACACCACGTTGTGCACACGTACAAAGTTGCTAGGCAATGCAGTGGTGAGTCACTTATCTGGACATGGAACTCTCTGGAGAACTGCACTCCTGCAGTAGCAGACACACCGACAGCTTCTGCTCGGCTGCAGCTGCTAATTTGGCGTCTTTCATGTGTTTTCGTTCTCAAAATGGTTATCGTGAATTTTTCTTTTGACTCATTTGAATTTGTTACTTTCATCCCTGCTGGTAAATGAATGCAAAGGGGAAGAGATCCTACACCTGTGGTGATGATTTTCCATACTGCGTTGTGTGAGCAGATTGGGTGATCCATCTCTCTGTCTGCAGGGTTTTCCAGCAAGTGGACTCAGCAGTGGTGTGTCTGCTGCAGCAGCCACAAGCCAAACCATACCTACAGTCCAGAACCTGGGAGCCTTTCACACGCTGCTGTGAGTATCACACCAGTCAGTGAAAAAGTGAAGTAATTAAAGCATATTTAATGTCTGGAAATTTAAACCTCAATAAAGCTTAATTTTCATGATCATATAAAGTAGAAGTTAGAAAATGGCAGTCAGTGGGTAATATCTGGCCCACCCACAAGGTGATTGGACATCCAATGAAATATTTTTTGTTGTTGCATGTCATTGGGACTGTTTATTCTGCACAAAGAAGTTCCTTGAAACCCCTGAATGTGTGATCTGTGGATTATCCGTAGTAATGAGGACACTGCCCTTGGAAAAGCAAGTTGCTTTTAAGATTTTTAAATGGCATATTTCAGTGTATTTTTGCCTTTGTTTGGGGAGGTGAGTCTCTTCTCAGTTCTCATTCTATCACACTGTATGCAGGAGTTCTGTGGGGCTCTTAACTAAACAAGACTTCAGTGCTCTCCTGGCAGCATGACCCCAAGTGTCTACCATAAGTGGCTGCATTGTGTTCATGCCCCATGTTGCCAGAGCAGCTTGCATCTTTCAAGACTAAAAATTCACTTTTGAATTCACAGCAAGCAAGGCTGGGGGCATGGCTAACCACTTTGTTAAAAACTGCATGGGCTAATAGTCCAACAGTTTAAGAAAAAGGTCCTCAACGCACAGTTGCAATACATTTATTGACAATATTTAATGCTGCAGTTGATTTGACACTGGTGTAGTCTACAGTTCCTCTTTAAGCAAAACAAGCTGTTCTTGTTTGTTTCTTGTTTGTTGATGCAGTAATTCATCCATTTAATGTAGAAAAAAATAAAGAGCCCACAGGCATTAAACTGTGTGACTCCTCAGGTCCATCCAACATCAGCAGAGACAGCATCGATGCAGTGGTGGGAAGCAGTATAACAAACCTGAGGTATATGGAGGGTGAGGACCTGACTCAGTCTGATCCCTCACTTGTGACCACTGACCTCCCTCCAGTGGACCCATCCACCCCCGCAGAGCCATACCTCGCTCCAAGGCAAGTCTTCACTACATTTTTCCTAACTGGAGGCAGCGATTCCTTAGTGATTTGGTTGGGAGTAGGTACTGATGCTTAGTGCCTCTCCCTCACTTTAAGTACTTTATATGGTTCTGTGTTAGTGTATTTTGTGGGACAGTTATAAACCCATGTGTGCTGTTGTGATCAAGCTCAACTGTAGCATCTTTATTTTGTCCTCCCAGTCTGGCTCTGGGTAACGCTCAGCAGGAATGGTTGGACCTGAGGATCCACAGCAACACTCGTCGCTGGAGGCTGCCAGGACTGCACTGTCTCTCTAAGTCTGAACCCTGAACACACAACACCTGGTGCGAGCTGACACACACTCTCCTGAGTCACAGTCAGTTCACATTAATCTCTCTGTCTCAACAAACATGGTAACAAGCAAATGTCATGACAGACAGTGCATGTTTTTGCAAATATGTGATACTTGTGGAGGTTCCTTTTGAATTATGCTCACTTATTTATTTATCTCATATTTGTATGAATTCACGGACATATTTTTTTCACCACTTGTCAGTAAACATGTTTTCATATTCCTGAATAAAATAAACTTTTATTTATATATTTAATCATTGTGGCTTCATGATAAAATGTTCATTTTGCACACACTATTTTTTATGTGTATATTGAGCCTTCCACACTTTGCTGTAAGGCAGTGGATTAAACTGGAATTTGCCTCTAAATATTCTCCATAAAATGCACCGTAAAAGAAGAAAGAAATGTTGGTGCACAATTCATGGCTCTTTAGCACTGGAGCAATTCATGTCGAGGCTCTATGACTGAACTGCTCTTGAGTTTGTACACTGAATCGTACAGGAGTAGAAATGTTTACTAAGGCAACATTTTGACCAGCTAAGTGCGACTCAAGCAAAAAGAGTAGAAGAAGGAAAAACAGATATTACTATAAACAGCCAAAACACAAATGTTGTCTACAATTAGGAGATCACATGTTACTGCCATCCTCAGTAGAAGTTATTCTTTATGCATCCCAGTCATGGCTGTTTTCCTGCTCTGCCTTGTGTAGATGCACCTTTTGATTAGAGTGCAGAGGGAAATTAAAGGTCACCTGGAAGAACATGGATGCTAATCGTCCTACTTTGACATGGGAAGTTGTGCACTTCAGCCTCTTGAGGTCAAAATGAGTGTTACAAAATCAAACACTTTTTAATTCTGTTTCACACATGAAACTTTTTTCTTTAGAACTTAAAAAATGAATTGCCAATATATCACTTCTTCATTGTCCTTCATCAAATTTTTAATAGACCTTGACAAAGTCACCCGCAACGTTGCACAATCTAAACTGAGCCTAACAGGAGCTCATGACATTCACATCTATCAATGATTTCAGAGGCTTAAATAAAGGTTGAACTTGAATTGAATTGAATTGAATTGACAGTACTTCACCGCCATCCAAAGGGGGGTGAAACATAATTGCTTTCCTCATAATCTGACGTATTTATTGGGTCATTGTTCGATTGTCTTTGTTGCTATCTCTGTCCGCGTGTTGTCACCATCACACTGCAACTGTCAAAAATTGGAATGCACGTTTTTTTTTTTCTTAAGTACAGCACAGGTTAAATACAAAAGCGTCCATCGAACATACAGTAACACTTGGATGTTTGTAGAATAGAACAGTGTACATTGCACATACTGACACAGTTGCAAGATTAACCCCAAATGATAATTTCTATTTGTGCTCAAATAGACCATTCTCACCATCAAGCTGTCACCATGCCACTGATGGATTGTTTAGGATAGGACCTCCTCATGTTCTGTATGTATTGACTCTTTATGTTTATAGAGGCAGATGTTATAAAAAATAATTGAAAATCGTGATCAATTAAATACACGTTCTTTCTAGTTAAAATATAATTGAGTGGAATTAAATGCAGTGGAACTTTAATATAAAACTATTATTATTACTATTCTATTCTACACACATTGTAAATAAGTAAATAAATAAATACATAAACATTATATATAGTATATTGTATATTATATATTATATATAATTACCTCAGTTAGCCAACCAAGGCCAAAAGGCCCCCTCCTTCAGGCCTCCTGGTGTCCACCTGCGGGTTCTTGTGTTGACAAGCAGCCGCCTCCACAATGGAAGCTCTGAACACTGCCCATTCGAATTTCATGTCCCCAGCCTGTCCTGGGATGAGTGAGAAGTTCTTCTGGTGGTGGGAGTTGAAGACCAGATGGTCCGGGGCCTCCCCTCTCTGGGTCCCCCCCATCAGATCCAACTCACCACGAGATGGTGATCAGTTGACAGCTCTGCTCCTCTCTTAACCCCAGTGTCCAAGACATACAGCTGCAGGTCTGAGGATACGACCACAAAGTCGATTATCAAATTTTGGCCTAAGATGGCCTGGTACCTTGTACACTTGTGAACCACCTTATGCTTGAAGATGGTGTTCGTTATGGCATATCCGTGACCAGCACAGAAGTCCAGCAACAACGCACCACCAGTTCAGATCAGGTAGGCCATGCCTCCAAATCCCCCCTCCGAGTTTTCCCCATCATCACCCATGTGAGCGAAATTCTCCCAGAAGAAGTGTCGAGCCCCTTCCAGGACGCCACCCAAGGACTCCAAGAATGCTGGGTAATCTGAGCTGCTATTTGGTGCAAAAGCTCAAACAACAGTCAGAATCCTCCCCGCAGTGACCCTCTCGTCTCTCGGGGAGAACTCCAACATGGCAGTGCTCACTCGGGGGCATGACTCAATAACCTGTTCAGTAACTCTGTCATCTATAATGACAGTGTTACTGAGCAGCTGAACGCATGGGGTAATAATACCAACTCACAAATATGTATTTTTACCATAAGTGAATAAACAAGCTGTTCTCAGAGGACAGTAAGGTCCCCAGAACACTGTTTGAAGCTGGAAAGGTGGCAGGGTCCGCCAGATATAAACAAAAGTCAAACAGTATGAAATTGTGTTGTCCTTTAAGGTCAGTTTTTGTATTCAGTCATGAATACAAGAGTTTGTTTAGGCATAAAAAATAGGTAAATAAAAATCTTTCTCTGGAGAAATTAATAGTCTGGTGAATTCTGTTTAACCATTTGATACACAGGCAATGCAACTTGGGTCAAAAATTGCCCTCTTCATTACATCAGTAGTTAAAGAACTTAGTACCCATGTGTTGGACCGCACCTATCTTGGACCTCAACCTTTACCTCAACTGTAGTTACGTAAAGTTTCATAACTGCATCTTGCACGGCTGTAGGTATGTTGTGCTGACTAAAATCTGTAGACACAGACAGACATATCAGAAGCCAAAAAGTTCACAAATCGTCTCCATTTTAAATGCCGCCAGGTTTTTAATAAGCTCTGCCAAATCTGAACATGTGACACCCCTGGGTGTTTATTGAGACCTTCTGTGCTGTGGTCTCTGCCCTTTTCACAGCCAATACATTTGAACTACAATCCCCCAACCAGTGAAGAAGAAGGGCACAGTAATCGAGCACTGATCTCATCTGCTGTTTATTTGGATCGAGTCAAGTAAAATCCCAGGTATGACCTCACCACCCATTTAATAAGTAAAGGCTGTATGGCATTTGTACCTGTTGACTGCAAAGCCAGTTGGCCTGCTGTTACAGTAACATTCCTGAGAGTGGCAGCAGAGGACCAATTATTCCCATATAAAAACTATGGCTATTTAGAGCATGAGGTCAAATGACACATCCTTTCTATTGCAAGGGTTCCATTTTAATTTGGGTTAACTCTGTAGATATTGCAGTTACAGTGTTACAGTGGAAAATGTCATTTCAGTCATTTTAATCCATTTGATATTATTTCATTTGTTTGTTTATTCTAAGATTACATCACTATGAAATCAAGTCTTTCGTGCCAACAGCAGAGTAGGCTTTTTTATTACACAGTTTGATAGGCCTCTGTTGTACATGGAATATGTATTTAATATTTTTAAGCTTTGCTGCCTCTTTTTCTGATGATGAGCATTGCTAAACAGCAATTACATAGTATGATTATAAGAAGATAATAGCCTTGTGGACTGTGTGGTGTGTGAATGAGTGAGTACCTATTTTTGTGTCTCTGTATATCATGTCCTCACTGCTTCCCTAACGCAGCTATGCAGATAGAGAAAAACAACTCCCCACTGAAGACACTCAGGACTCTGGCTTCCTTTTAGGAGATTAGGATTTAGATTTAGGACTTGTTCTTTTAATGGCACAGTGCAAACTGAAACTGATAATACATTTGAATTCTTAACATTAACTTGAATAGTCCCACTTATGAGGTCAGGTGTCACATTTTAGGAGAATTTGACGTTTCCGTGCATTTTGTCAAAACGCTTCTTAGTCCAGCAAGAAGAAACACAGATTGAGACTTCCGAGATGAGGTAATGGATTAAGGCAGTGATTCCCAAACTTTTATCTGACCTACTTTTTTAAAACAACAAACCATTGCAACCCAACTCAGAACAGACACTATGATCTTGAAAAGACCGACTTTGTGCATAAATGAATGTTCATTCATCATTTAACAACTGCATTTTGTATTTTCTCAGGCTATCTTTGTCTGATATTAAAATGTGTTTGGTGATCTGAAACATCTGAACGTGACAAAAAAGCAAAAACAAAAGAAATCTGTAAGAGGGCAAATACTTTTTCACAGCACTGTATATATATCACCTTCTATTGTCTTGAATTTATAAACCAGCCTCTTCAAGGAGACTGTTTAATAAATCACAACTCTGTTGAAGCATATTGAGAACATATGCAGATTTTAAATACTTTATAAATTAGATCAGATTCATGCAGGTGGAGTACACAGGCTTAATGTTTTTATTTCCTCTCAGTAAAACAATACACAGTTCAAATAGATCTTCTTCTACTTGCTTCTTTTATTCCCCACTGATGTTACTCATAAATAACTTGCTTACATGTTTCGGATGAGTTTTAAATCTACTTTGAAGGAAAGAAGGAGCTGTCAGGCCATTCAGTGACGCCCGAAGCTGTGAGTTTTGTGCATTTCACATGAGCCACTCTGGCATGTAGCTTAATGCTTTTTGTGCCTCAGTATTTTGACATATGATAACTTTAAGCCCCACAAGCAAGTGGACATTTGTGCTGTGAAATGATGAAATGAGAAACTTAATTAAGATCGGTGAGAGAGAACATGCACTGCAGACTGTAAACAGCTGGTTATGCAGCTCCCTGTTCTGATTTTGAGGGCTCATTTTGAATGCCCTGACTGATAAATAAACAATGCTCTGTTTGTGATTACAGTTAAGTTGAGTTTAGTTTAGTTTGAACAGCTTGTTGTTCACCCAGCTCTAGCCACGACAGTATAATGCTTGGTTAGTGACCATCGGCTAAACAATACTTTTCACGATGCATTGTGGAACACTTTGTAGGGTATAATAATTCTTACAGTACATACAGTATGGACAGCACTACAGAATGGTAGTGGGTGATTTTGTCGTTCGCAGTGTTGGGACCCACAGATGAAGTCGTTCATTGTGGATCTCAAAATGGACTCTTAACTGAACTCGGTTTCCCAGAATTCTCCAGTCTTCAGAACTAGATGCAAATTCAGCTTTGAGCTACTATTAGTCAAAAGTCCAGCTCCTTCCTTTGTTCTCTCTCTTCTCCACCTCTCTCCCCACGGGGCTGCCTGCCCTCAAGTTCTCTTCTCCTGGATTCTTCTGGGCCTAACATCTGCCTAGAGCTGCCAGCTGCATTTCCAGCAGGCCCGAAGAACTTCCCCTCAAAGCAGCGACACGAGGTCCTGCTAGCATTCCAGCTTGGTTAGAACCAGCAGCTACAACGCCAAGCTTACCAGCTAACTACACAATCCAAGGAACACGAAGCAAGTTAGCACAGAGCTGCTATCCTTGCAGAGGAAAGGAGCGACTAGTTTCCTCCACCTGCTGTCTTTCATCAGACCTTGCACAGCAAGAAAAGCATTGATCAGCATTGAAATTACAACCTTCTGCTGCTTAGCTCTAGGCCAAGGAACCACCAGCACCTTTCTTCAAAGATTGGTAATGCTGAACTGGGCTAGTTGAGTTATGCTCCACACAGACTCAGGGTCTTTGCATGCAACTAACCATCTTCTCTAACTTGGCATCTCGTGACACACACACACACACACTCCTTCAGCCTGGACCATATCACACCCACATAAGATATCAGTGAGCGCACGGTATCTGCTCCTTTGTGCGAGGAAGAACAGGAGGAGCACTGCCAGAGCCCTACAAAGTGCTGGCAAACTGTCAAAAACAGACTCCATGAGGGTGGCATTAGGGCCCAACATCCTCCAGTAAAACTTTGGGCTCTGTCGATTGGCATTTGTGAGAGGACACCAGAATTGGCAGGTTCGCCATTGGCACACCGTTCTTTTCATAGATGAGAGCAGGTTCACACTGAGCCCATGTGACAGGCATGAAAGAGTCTGGAGACGTCGTGGTGAATGTTATGCTGCCTGTAACATCATCCAACATGACCAGTTTGGCGGTGGGTCAGTGATGGTCTGGGGTGGCATATCCACAGACTTCCATGTCATGGCCAAGGGTAGCCTGACAGAGATGGTCTGAAAGAGGAGTAAAAGAATCCATCTATGTCAAACTAGAACGACAGTCTTTGAACAGAGCAGGTGGCCTAAGACATCACTTATCACCCACCTACAATACAGTGCTGAGTACCCTCCCCAGACAGCTTAACAACCATTCACACCTGAGCTGACCTAGGCCTAGCAACCCACATGAAGGCCGGTTGGGTCAACGACCCAAAAGTGACCCTAAAAACTCTCACATGTGTCCTTAACGACGCTGTAAGGACACTCCCACACAGAGTTTAAAAGCCTGCAGCTCCCTTCCAGTTAGTTAGAACTGAAGAAGCCTCTTGGATGAAAGAAACGTCTTCAAGAAACTGAAACAAGTCCAGTTGCCTACGATACAGCACTTAGAATTACCATGACCTGGATGACTGAGAACCTTCATCAACACATTTAGAGCAGCCATTTAGTAAGGCAAGTGATCAGTGGAATCTGAATAACATATTCATAGATTTTTGTGTTTACATATTTCTTAGACCATTTAGAATATTTTCCCAGCAAACATCCCAGATAGCAAACTGACTGTAAATGCACTGGATCCTCCTGAGAGGAGTGCACTTGGACAACGGAACGGATCTGTAACAGATAAGGAACTGGAAAACTAGACCTATCTAAAATCAGGCAAACCAACAGTTACTTTTCTCTAAAGAAGCTTCAAGACTTCAAAAACTAGTCTGGCTTTATTAATAAATATTCAGTTCATTCAAGACGTGAAAAACTGTGAAACCACCCTTTAAGCCAGCCTCTGGTTCTCCACTTAAAAGCATTTACTGTGAAACAGCATAAGTAGTATGGGGTTTTAATTAGCAGTAACTTAATACTACACGTCCTTAAATGTCTTGTTTGTCCAAAGCTCAAAGATATCTGTCTGCTGAAAGGCTGTTGTTGAGATGCGACAATTAATCGATTACTCTATAAGTTGTCAACTGTCGGACACCGTCTGTTTTGATAATCGATAAGTAGGTTTAAGACGTTTTTAAGAAAAAAATATAAATGATGGCAGGGGTTGATGGGAAGGGTCCTCAGGTCTGTCCTCAGTGTTTGCTGCTCGCACATGGTGGCAAGTGCTCTGACCGGCAGTCCAATGATTTTAGAGCAGACTTTGGTAGCTGGTGGTAATGGCATGTTAGCAAGATTTATGTAGATTTATTCTTTGTCTGTTGCAGTGAGACAACACATGGAGCTATAGGGCTGAGAGTGTGCCGAAGACAGTCAAAGTAAAGACTTAGTGTAACAGATAAACTGAGGAGAAGTCTGCTCATCACCCAGTTAATACATTCTGTGGATATTTTTCACAGTGCTTCTTTTTTTCTTTTCTTTTTTAGTATAGACTTAATAGCTAAATACATCATTACCTCATCACTAGAATTAGTAGAAATACTCAACGCTGTTTTGGTCGACTCCATATTTAGATAATGAGTTTCATGTCCCTGAGGGCCACCGTAGCTTCTGGAGCTTCTCCAACATCTTCAGGAAAGGGAGGTGCGAGTGAGGGAGTGTTGCAATCTGGAACCTTGCCGCTAGATGGCGCTAAATCCTCCATATATTACACACCGGACCTTTAAAAGTTCACTAAAATGTGTTTCTGAAGACATTTTAACAGAGAACTAGGGAATGCAGGAACAGAACCTGAATTCATATTTAATAAGCACTGTTTAGTTTTAAAACTCTGACTGGAGTTTTGTGAGCCTGTTGAGTGACGTACCTGATGGACCAACAAGGCAGCAAAACACGTGTTGTGAATTTTCAAATCTGGACCAGTATCGTCCTCTGTTAATCATTGAATCAAACGGTTGTGATTCGCTCAGTGGGGACCACCTCAATGAAATCTGTCTGAACGGGAGGGGGGTCAGATGCATCTGGCACATGAAATGAAACAGCAGCTCACAGATTCAACTGGCTGGGTTGGCTGTCGGCCTAAATAAATAAAAAGGAGAAGAAGCTGGTTCGCACAAAAAAGATATTACCATAAGCTAACAATGAAAAAGTACAAAAAATTTAATAAATAGATAAATATATGGAAAGAATTAACACAATTAACAGTTTCTTCATATTTCTATTTCTGATTTCAAGATTAGATTTGATTATGATTTAAAAAAGCAAGAACAGATTGATTTCAATATTTATTAATTTATTTTTTTACTTTTAACAGGTCATAAACATTAGTTTCCTTCAACATAAAATGTTGTAAATGGACTTGCATTTCTAATATGCTTTTCCAGTCCACAGATCGCTCAAAGCGCTTTACAACACTTGTCACATTCACCCTTTCAGACACTGATGGCAGAGGTTGCCATGCAAGGTGCCATCAGGAGCAATTTGCGGTTTTGCTATCTTGATCAAGGACACCTCGACACACAGCTGGGGGACGTGGGTATATGAGCCAGCTGCCTTCCGATTACTAGACGACCTGCGCTACCTCCTGAGCTATAGACGCCCCTTGTAAAACGCAGCAGTTGATTAGTGGATGGTGCTAATTTTGTGCCCTTTGCCAACATGAGCAAAACACGTTCAGGCCTAACTTTTATATTGCACAAGGTTAGACGACCTCCTAGCAAGTAAAATCCAACTGGAAATAAACTGCAGTATATCCTACGTTATCTAACATGTTATAAGCTTTTTCACTGAATGACCTGTTAGTTAAATGGTCTAAGTAAATTTAAGTTCCATCTGTTAATCAATTACACGGTGTATACAAGTATCTGGGACTCTTGCCAGTGACTACTACAATGTTTTACTTTCCCAGAAGGAAACGGGTACAACCGATCTATCTAACAACCAACCTTGTTGTTAACTGGAGTAATGTCTGCTGCTCCTCTCCATGTCTGTGTGGACTCCAGCTGTGACACACACAGGCAGCAGAGGAGAGAAGAAAGGCGCTGGAAAGTGCAACTGTAGAGGACAAAAAAACCCAGCAGAGACTCTGACACTGACCTGAAATGAAATGAGTGCCCATAAATTAAATTAATAAATGTATTTCTTTGTGTTCGGGCTGGTAGCCCGAGGTAGGGGGCAGGCAGCATTTGTTTAAATGTGAGCTGAGCATATCAGATATACGACAGTATTTGATGCTGACCAGCCAGTAGCCATGCCTTAAACCAACTGATTCCAGTCCCTGGCCAGTCGATTGGTGCAACTCTAATCAATCATACATATTTGTAGAAAATAAATGCCATCCCTAAAGTTGTCCATACTATTTCAGCACTAGCTGCTTCAACGAAATACAGCACGCTTAAAATGAATAAATTAAATCAAATGGCACAAAATCAGAAGTTCACTCACAAATTCATCTCACTGCACAAAACATCCTTTCACTAATGCATCCAAAATCAACTACTTCTGTTTTCTTTGTTAATATCACTATACATTCAAGTCAAATGGAATCTGATTACACAGAGCTGGTAATATGCAACAGATTAAAACATTTGGACACATTTGGACAGATGTAATATGACATCAAACATAGAGTATGTCCCGGACCCAGGGCAAAACTGACTTAACGTTGACTAGAAGATTCCTGTAGAATATACACAACGTGTCATTCCGATTTGCGACCTAAAACGTTGTGTTGTGGTTGTCTGTTTATGTGTTTAGTCAAAGAAACTAAGAGAGCCTATCTTGTGCTGCACATGATTGAATACGCCAATTTTGGCTGGTGTAGACATTAATCACCAACGCTGCTCTGACAGACAGCAGCTGAAATGCCTCCTGTGTAGACACACCGTTAGCTATTAGTGTCCAAGTGCTTGAGGTGTCTCTTACTGAATGTATGTTATTCAAGCTGATACATAAAAACATCACCTACAGCCCACACAGCAGTGTGGGTTTATATCTCAGCTAGTCACATTTGTGAGATATTTATAATCGGGCCCCCTGGTTACACAGGGATTGACGATGAAATGATTTGAATCTGGTTGTGGACCTTTGTTGCATGTGTCTCTCTCCCCTCAACTCCTGAAATCTCTCCACTGTCACCTTTCTAAAAAGGCATAAAATGCAGCAGAATACAGTAAAACTGTTACCTTTCCCCCCCATTCTGTTCTTTTATATTTTGGCTTTTAGCCTTTATTCAAATAGGACTGAGAGTTTGACAGGAAGTGGGGGAGAGAGAGGCGATTTTATATGCACATATTAAACACTTCGAAGAGTTGTGTAAAAATCCTTGGAAAGAGCAAGAAGACATTACGAAACTTGGACAAAAGTACATTTCAGAGTTGTGATCTCCTTGACCTGGCTAACCTGGCGGTCCTCCCATGCAGTGCCTCCCGAACGTGAAGCTATCAGCTCTATGCAAAAATATGCAATTAAATAACAAGCAACCTGCTTTCAAAGAGAAAATGTGACTAAGGAGGCAAGAACAAGCTTTTCCTCCATCTGTCCCTTTTACCACCTCACCTCCTGTGTCCCTGTGTGTGTGTGTGTGTGTGTGTGGCCAAATACACTCATTTAGGAAAGGGAGCTGAATGTTTATTAGCTCACATGCTAACATGCTGAACCTATATTCTAATTATTCTAATTGGTCCTTGGCTTGCTGCCATTTAGCCGTTCTTGTTGTCTTGTTTTTGCTGCTCCCTGTTTTAGTGTCTGAAAACAGAATATAAATAGTTTAAGATTTCTCCTTCAGTGTCCTTTAAATGGGAGTCATCGCTGGCTTGATGTTAGTGGGGAGTCCTCACTGAGCTGCAGCAACTAGGTTCCTTCTGCAGCAGCTCCATTTTCCCAGATAGTTTTTCACAATGACAGAGAAGATTCCATGCAAAACTAGAATGTTTTCATTTCCTGATAAAAATGTATGTGATTGCTGCATCTTTTAAACTAACTGTACAGGGCATATACTGTGTGCAAATTACAACGATGTATCTATCTGCAAAATGTGTAGAAGCGATTGCTGTATCAACAATCAAAGTTCCGTAAATGGTAAATTTGTCAAAATATTTTTGTCAAATATATAATACAGATTATGATCCAAATTATAAATATATAAATATAAATGAGGGAAGGGGAAGATGGTAGCGGGTGAGGGTAGGCTGGGGTGGAGGGTTTAGGGTCGGAGGGTTGTGGGTAGGACGGGAGAGGGTGAGGTAGGTGGGCGGTAGGAGGCAGGTTGGAGTTCTGGGGGGAGTCCAACCAGCGGTTCAGCAATTCCTTCCTCTCGCTCTCCTTTTGCTCCAGCTCTTTGTATATTTTGTTTTTCTCTCTCCACTCTTACCCTCCTTAATCTCCTCCTTGTCATTGTCCATTTTAGCGCTCTCTCCCTCCCTTTTCATCTAAATCTCCTCCTCCTCTTTCATTTTCTCATCCTCCTGGACCGTTAGTTTGATGAGCTCCTGGGGAAAAGGGAAAGAACAGGATGTTTTTTTTTTTTTTTTTACTTTACATACAAAAAGCTGATTGTAAAGCAGTACAACACAGGCTGTTCTTTGTGGTCCAGCTTCTCTTTGAGGCGTCTCACCTCCACCTAGTGACTGGGGCTGATTCTGAAGAAGTCCAACACAAGCAGTTAGAATCCAACAGGTGATTACTGTGGAAGGAAAATGATGATCTGAGGCAGGGAACCTGCAGCAGGAACGTGTTGGGGGACTCAAGTAAAGTTCTCCAGAACCTCACATCTCCTCTTCCACTCCTCTGATGTATAACAGAGCACATAGGTAGCGGTTTTGGCCTTTATTCTTGTCGTTCAGCTCTCTCTGGAGTTGGCTGATGTTGACCTGGCTGTTTTTCAGGTCGCCATTCTCAGTCATCAGAGATTGGTTCTGCATTTTCTGCGAAACATTCCTACTGTCCAAACCCAAATCTGATCTTATACCATCACAAGTCAGCTGTATAGTTTGACCATCAAGGCTGTATGGTACCTCACCAATTGAGTGCCGCTCTCTTTCTGCATTTCCCTGAAATCAACATACAGTACACTGATCAACTTCAGAGGGGCGTTAAAAGCTTGTTCTAAATACAACCCACTGTCTTGATAGGTGGGAAAAAAAGTTTGCAGATTGTACCTCCCAGCCTGTGAATCCAGGCTCATTTCTCCCAAAGACAGAGTGATATGAGGCAGTGAAAGGTCACATTGGCGCACTGTTCCACTTTACTGACACAGTTAGATAATGATCGACAGGCTGAGCTAAAAAAAAAAAAAACTTGCCACTTTCCCTTCCCTTTCTGTCTTTGCAATTATTTTAGCCTATATGGAAAGGCATACAGAAAGAACAAGAGAGAAGACATTCAAAGAGAAAAAGGGTTTAGAGCGCCAACATAGCATCTCGGTCTTTTTTTCTTAAGATACAGAGGCAGTGCACGTGAGGTTGCCAGAGAGATTAACCTTCCTCAGAAGTTCACATTAGAAGTCACTAATCTGTTCTTCTTGTGTTACCTATTAATTACCTGTAAAATGTGATGATTTGGGTTGTCAAAGTAAAGCGTTGATTTCCATGAGTTAATTTTAGAAGAAATAAAACATTAAAAAAGTCACGCTCTATGATGCCCTTTGACCCCATACGCCATTAAAACATGTTCTCTTTACATTCTATATAGTAGATTTGTAAACATAGCAGAAGACAAAACGTTGCATTCATACTAAATGGAAAGTTTACAATTAAAGTGGATGGCATGGATAGCAATAGCACGCATATAATCTTTGTATACAATTAGCATGAATATTAGCAACAACGGGGCTAGCTGTCACTCTAACATAAGTTCTTCTTGGGTATTGAGGAGCTGCAGAGTTTATTCATGGTCAAACTGTAACCTCTGAGGAGCTGGCCCGGCCAATCTGGATACTTCACTTGCACATACATATAAACTGGTACTAAGCACTCGCTGATACTTTCATGCTCTGACGCAAAAACAGACATACAGGCATGCACGTGTATACATACATATGCATGCATAACGTGAGAATGCGTGTACGAGTATGAGAGTATGTGCATGTGAGAATGCATATACAGTAAGTGCGAGTTGACTTTCTATCCATATGAGAGGGAGAATGTATGTGTAAGGTTTTTTTTTTGATGAAAACAGTAAGGAGATCTCTCCAGTGAGATACTCAGTTTTAAAATCGTTAAAGAAAAATAACGATGAATAACAAGACATGTTGGCAACGCTCACTTATGGAATGCAACCAAATACAATAACACATTCAGTACAAATTTGAGGTACTTGCACTTTACTTGAGTCTTTTCTTATAATGCCATTTTCTTTTTATATCGCCACTACAACTTCAGAGGGAAATATTGTACTTTGTACTGCACTGCATTTGTCTGACAGCTGTAGTCACATAAGAATATAGGATTCATACATATAAAATGTATTGAGACTTTAGAAATGTGATGTTTTGTTTTAAATTAAACTAGCCAACAGTATATTCAAGTACTGTGGAATGATAAGTCAATTAATCACTTCGTCCTTTGGCAGAAAATGAATTGGCAGCTATTTGATTGTTTACTACTTTTCTGCTACTTTTAATATTTTAAGTACATTTTCCTGATTGAAGTTACATTTACTAACGTAACATTTTCAATGCATACCCAGTTCCACAGCATCTTCACTTGAGAAAGAAACTTGGTTATCAGTACTGGACATTTACTTTGCTGCAGAGTACAAACTGACTCAGATGACTATGAGCTATGTCAGGCTTCCTCCAGGCTTACATGAAACAAATCATCTGAACAGTCATGCTGAACTTACACAATATCTGCTGTAAACAAAAGGATGTGACAAGGTGCTGCAGACCCGCCAACCTTGAAGAAAGTTTTTCAGTACCACTTTATGCTGAAAAAAGTTTATGTATGGGTATGTGCGTCATCATTATTTTTCATGCCACAGTTTAACCTTAACAGCACCCACATACCTATACATAAGCTGAATTTTTTTTCCAACTGTGTAACAGTTTTTTTTTTTTCTTGAAATGCAAATGCGCACAAACATGAGCAAATTCACTGACATTAGCCCAAGCTGGCAATATCCATATGTAGTAGAACAGACTGGATTAGGTGAACATTTAGACATCAACAGAGAACATGAGCAGAGGAAAAACAGCAACTAAGCAATAACTCTTCCTCAAAACAATCATTGTCACCGTCACCGTCATCATCATCATCATCATCATCATCATCATCATCTATCAACTCTGATGGGACCCGATAGAAATCCTGAAAATCAAAATACCTCACTGGTGTAGTGCCTCAATCTCATTGTTCACAATTACCTGAGGGGCTTGGATGACATTTTAGCGGCCCGTCCAATTATTAGTTTTACCTGAATTACTAGACATGGACCCAGAATAAGCACTAGAGACAAAACTGCAATGAGAGAGGTTAAGAATTTGATCGGACCTGCACCCCATGAACCAAAGATCCTAGCGAAGTTCCTGAGGTTTAACCTGCGAACATCATGCAGTGCTTTTACCTCTTTTGCAGTTGCTTTAGTAGAGGTGTTCAGATGGTTTTCTAACACTTCAGACAAAGCTGAGAGTTCCTGCTGGGTGATTTAAACACCACAGAAGGGGAGAAAGAGACCGGCTACTTGCTGGATCTGAGAGAGCTCTCTTTTTTGTAGCGTGTGTGTTGGAAGGTACAGTGCAGCTTTATCCTTTGACTCTACTTCTCTGATCATTGGAATTAAGTAAGCCAAATAGCATCTTCTTAGAAACGCACTATATGGCAGGCAGTTATATGCTTTATCTCAGTTACAAATATCGTTAGTCTTCCAGAACACAATGTTGTCTTTTTAGTGTTACAGACCAGTTCCTCATATAATTTGCATAATATAACAGTGCAGTAGGGTTAGGGTTAGGGTTAGAGTATTAGTTATTAACCATTTATTTCATACCAAATTGTTCATGTACATTTGTATGCCAAGTATATAAGTTTGTCAGTAATAGCCACATCACCCAGTGGTTTCGAGAGGTTCAAGTTATCATTCTAAGGTCTGTATCGTAGGCAACTGGACTTGTTTCAGTTTCTTGAAGATGTTTCAACTCTCATCCAAAAAGCTTCTTCAGTTGTAACAAACTGTGGGGGAGTTAACAGGCTTTTATACTCTGCGTGGGAGTGTCCTTACAGAGTCGTTAAGGAGCCACTTGTGGTTTGTTGACCCAAACGGCCTTCATTTGGATAGCTAGGGCGAGGTGAGCCCAGGTGTAAATGGTTGTTAAGCTGTCTGGGGAGGAAACTCAGTACAGTACTTTGGATGGGTGATAAGTAATGTCATAGGCCACCTCCTCTGTTCAAAGACGGTCCCTTCAGTTTGACATAGATTTTACTCCTCTTTCAAACCATCAACAGGTTAAAAAGCTCCTCCAGTCAGTTAGAACCAAAGAAGCCTCTTGGATGAGAGGTGAAATGTCTTCTAGCAACTGAAACAAGCCCAGTTGCCTACGACCTTGTGATGTTTGTCAGTCCCCATAGACCACCAAGTGACTAAGTTTGGGTGTTGTATATAAAGACCTCATAAACTCGGTTGTGCCCATACACCACAATGTTCTCACAACCCCACAGGGCTTTGATATATCACATATTCAATATATGCATGCTCTGGAAGTGAAATTGTGTTTTCAAAGTGAGATTTGTCTTTTTGGCATGACCGTTTAAAGCTGATAGGATGGTGGGTCATTGTAAACACTAAAAGCACATAATCCTTTCCTTTCTTATCTTAATTCCTGTCTGGTGTATATGTAGTGATATCTAACCAGATCAGGTCAGATGCACCCATATGCCCCTTTAATTCACAGTAAGAAGAGCATGATTATGCCTGAGCTCCCGCCCTACGAGGTCCCCCCCTCCCCCTGATCATCAGCAGACATGATTGGCCATGTCCAGACCTGTGTGCCACCACTGACCCTGCCAGCATTGTGTTCAGCCTCTGCAGGGCCTGGCAGATGCAGGTGTGAACTTGTTGGCTTGGGACATATGCTCCGTGTCTCGGAGGCCATCTGAACATCAACATCCACAGCCTGCTCTCTCTGCTCCATCACTTGACCCGCACCATCTGCTTTCCCTTTTGTCCCCCAGTCCTTTCCTCCTTCTTCCATCCCATTCTCCTTCGTCTCATTTCCTCTCTTTCTCTCTGTTTCTCCTTTTCCACAATACATCTCAGAATCCTTTCTTGACTTGTCAGACATCTCCACTCATGTCCCCTGCAGTACAGAGCACACACAGAAAATACGAAAAGACAGACAGAAGCTGTGAAAAGCATTTCTAAAAGCACTGTCTTTTATTTGACTCTGTGCGAGTTGATGCTTGTTGTATGTGAAAAGAGCGAATCAACCCACAACAAATGGCTCCAAAACACTCTGAGTGGTACTTCAGAATGGTAGCGTGGATGCAAGAAAGCGAGGCACCCTGCAACAAAGCAGGAACAGTGGGAAACAAAATCCACATGGACCTAGACGGAGATAAAATGAGAAGCTCCTGTCATAAAGAAATTAACACTTAAATAAGGCCTTTTTCAGGTCTGGAAAAAACTACTGAGATGGTGGGTTGATGAGTGGCCAGCCATGGATACAAGACTGACACTTGGTAGTACTCATTTACTACAAAATACTTACTAAGTAGTACTTACTAAGTAGTGTAAGACCTCTCTTACCAATGTTACCTCTGCACCTTCTTCAACTCTACTGAAGGCAGTTTGTCTTGGAAGGACAGGCTGGTGTGAAAAAAAAATGACCAAAAAGATTATTGCACTGTAATTGCCCATTTCCCATAATTGGACATGGTTTCAGCAACTGCAGTGGACATGCCCCTAGCATTTCACAGCAGGGAATACTGTTTACCTTTTCCTAATTGTGAAACCTAATTTTGTATACTTGACAATTTTTTTTATTCATCAAATCTTGACTGGGTGGTCAGCACATTTTTATCTTGTGTGACTAACTCATAAAACATGTATCTTATACATATTGCTTTATTCATAAATAAATACATTTTATAATTAAAAAATGATGTGTCAAAACAAATAACCAGCAGTTTTGTAAACATCATGGAGGCAGATGACTAAAGCCCCACTCCAGCCAGAGCTTCTAACTGTAAGCATTCCTTCTCACCCTAACAATGGGATATGGTTAATTGTCTGCGTAGGTGCTTGCACTACACCGTAGCCTGACATGTACCTCCGTAGAAATGCAACTGCACATCTCAGCAATGCGGACTGCAAGGAATGTGATTGGTCTGCTTGGTAGCATCACACTTTCCGGTTTCTCCTCTGGTGCTTAACGACGTTGCTAATAACGGGGATTGAGACCTGTAGTTTCCCTATTAAACACACTGCACTGATCGGCTGTTGCAGTCCCTCCTGACCGGCTGGCTTCTTAGATTCTTCTCCTCCTCTGGAGCCTTTCTGTGCTAGACACGTTTAATGTCTGAAGTGCGAGCAGCCCCTCAACGAGCAGCCTGGTGGTAAACGCCGGCATGACGAAACGTTCTATGGGAACGTGGCCGGCCCTACAGACACTCCGCTCTCTCTAGTCCAGAGACACAGCTGTGAGCCGAATGGGTCAGGGGGTTTAAAGGGGAAAGTCAGCAGGCAGTCAGCTCACCATTGCCAGCAGCTTGTGTAGGCTACGGCGTCAGCTCTTTGTAGAGCCTATGTGCAACCATATATCAGCTTATATTATAACACCAGAAGCCGAGCTTGGTGGATGACATAAATTTCCCATTTTAGTGACAGCTTTCTTTTTCAAATAAGTTATTTTTCCAAAGTTATAAAAAAAAAACAAAAAACAACACACTGGAGGGGGGCTTCAAAAAAATGCCCAAATGGAACTGTTAACAGGAATTTTTGAATGCTTACGGCAAACATGGGCACTTTTAACTGATTAATCACAAAGCCTGTAATTATTTAGATTTTTTTTAATCACTTGATTAAATACAAAGCACTTAACAGGCATATCATAAACATGCTTTGTACGGGGAAATGGCCTCAGCAACATCTCGAGTCGCTCTGGTTTAATAAGCAGTTACAACACTGAATGCAAGGTCAAAAATACTAACTCATTTATATCAAGCCTGAAATAAGGATTATGATTTGTTTATGTGAAACAGTCACCAAATCAAGTATTTAGCTCTGGCTGACAGATCTTTTCTCTTTCTGTCTAAAACAACTGTAAAAGACATTCAGAAAAGACACTTAATATGCTTTTGCGGTGACTTTCGAATAACCTTTGCAACTATGGAAATGACATTAAAGTGTTTCTCCGGAAGCATATGATTTTTTGCTTGTCCTGTGCTCCTGAGCCAACACCTTGTGCCCTGCACCCTTAAACAAACAAATAAATGACATAGTGAGGAGGAAAAACAAGGGAGAGAAGTAAGATTCCATCTGTCTGAATCCTAATAAGGCTTCCCAAGCTGCAACTGTGTCTTTCACAACTCCAGAGGTGAAACTCTGAGATCCACCCCAAATGGCTGGGGAGACGTCAAAGGGAATAGTGTTTTTTTTTTTCCCCCTACTGCCAGGGAGGGACGGATGGAGGAAAAAAACAAAAAGCAAACAGAATGTCCACCTGCACACCAGGCATGGGCTGGACTGTTTCTGGAATCCAACCAAGGGTAAAATATCTGAACAGATGCCTCACTCACACCACCTGCCTGTCATATTTACAGAGAGCAAAGGTCAAGTGGACAGTAGCATTCTAGCACAGCTGCCGCCTGTCAGAGGGAATTTAATTTTCATCATGTGTACTTCTGCTCGATTATAATGGGCCATGCATGCTCGCACAGCCAATTCTGAAATTCAATTTCCATACCCAGGACTCCCCATAGGATGCAATCTGAGACCTTATTGTTTGTGTGGGCTGAGTAATTGGTTCTACCTGAACCGGTATAAAACATAATCTTTTAACTAAAGCTTTTTATTTTTTATATGAGAGCAGCATTATCTTTGAGGTGTGATAAAAAGGATGATGTTTGACATAAATATCACATACCGGAGATCTGATTCTGAAGATTCTAATCATTTCTTTATCATGCATATGCCTGGCTGTCTCGGCATGAAGGGTTTGATTGTGCACGCATTTTTATCACCTAAGGGTTTTAATTTCCCATGTGTATTCTTTTGGCACAAAATATATTTTGATCAATAGGCTATTGTATTGTAAACTTTTCCATGAAGTAACAGTGAATGACACAATTTTAATCAAAGAACACTATTAATATTTGCAAACTGAATTAAAAGAAAGATTGTCGAAGAACATATATCACTAAACACTAAATTTAGCATTCAACCCAAAACTTTAAGCAAGTCAAACTGAAAGCTTCATCAATCAAGATAAAAAAAACTCACTTAGAAGGTCCAGAGATGAATTCTTCTCCACCTAGGACTCGGTGTTGACATGCGTACAGTAAATAAAGTGGAAATATGTGAGTCTAAGTACATACCCCCTGTATTTTGTGTTCGTGAACATTTCTGAATAAAGAAAAACGACAAAAGAAAAAGGGCATTTTTCACAAACATATTTTAGAGGACTTTTTAAGCTGTAATACCATATTGTTTGTTACCAGCTGGCTGCTTACTTCAAAATGTACTCCAAAACCAAGCACCACCCAGCTCACAGTACGTCACCCATCAGTGGGAGTGCTTATTGTTCCGATGAAGCGCAGTGCATTCTGGCTTCTTCATTTTGAGCAAAAGGGAATACCACAGCCATTTTCACCTGTTCGATGCATATGTGCGACTGGAATGGCTATCAAAACAAAGAAAGCCAAATTTTAGACTGCAGCATACACAGAGGGGGTGTGACTTCATACTCCGCTCAGGACGCCACTATTCTACTATATCTTTACATAGGAAGTAGTTGTTTGCAACATCTAATGAGGCTGAATGTTGTATATTTCCCCTTTAAAATAATCTTTAATAATCATAAAGCACAGTTTTATGTCCAAAGTGCTCATTTTACATCAACTTATATTCTTCTCACTGAATACAAACCAAAGGCATAGTGAAGGTTAAAAGAAAAACAAAGTGTAATCTTTATGTGGTTGTGTCTGTGTGTGGTTCCATGGTGGATGTGTCCCCTTCGTGTCTATGGTGCAGGAAGGACAGCACGGCCACACAGGACTCACTCTCAGTCTTTAGTGGTACAGAAATCAGCGACACACAGTCGTTATCCACAGTGTTATGCAACTGCAATCATTCAGATCTGTGTAACGAAAAGTAGAAAAATTACTATCTGAAATAATAACTTCAAAAATGTTGCGCCGGGAGCAAGCTAGCAAGTGCATGGCTAGCTAATTAGCATTAGCGCCACATGTAAACTACTTGTTGATAAAGTTACTATTTCGTGCACATGTACCCACCTCCAGCTCTAGAGTATTTTCCTTTGCTGAGGCACGTACGGTATGTAAAGAGGAATCTATCTATGCAGTTGCACTATTAACCCACCAGGTGGCTCCAAAACTACACTTCAACAACTTCACTCTTCACAGCAGTGCAGCTGATGCTGTGACACTGTTATTTCTTTACTCACTGTTCACGTGACTGTTTACTGCAAGACCTCGTGCATGCCTCTGCGGAATGACTGTTAGTAGCCTACAACTGCGAACTGTGCTGTGTGTAAGGGATAGCCTTATCCCCTACACACATGAAGTAGCCGGGAAGCCGGCTCGCTGTGTGTAGCGAAACACAAGCGCGAAAAACGCCATATTGGGGGACAAAAACATCGTATCTGATATGGGACTGCTGTGTGTTAGCAGCTAATGTCACTACACAGACACAAACACACCGTTAGCCTGTGGCTACAGCCAGCTGCTAACATCACCTCCCGGATAACAGGTTGGGCTTTCGGTTCCATATATAAAAATTAATAAAAAATATGAACAGATTTAAAATGGAAAAACAAGAGGTGGGTCTCATGCAGCCAGTGGAGTATTATGATCCCACACTGATTTTGAGTCAATTGATCACATGACCCGGAAGCTATTGAGCTAAAATGCTAATATTTAAATATAAAACTTAATAAAAAATATTTAGAGATTTAAAATGCAAAAACAAGAGGTGTGTCTCATGCAGCCAGTGGACTACTATGATCCCACACTGATTTTGAGTCAATTGATCACATGACCCGGAAGCTATTGAGCTAAAATGCTAATATTTACATATAAAAATTAATAAAAAATATGAACAGATGTAAAATGTAAAAACAAGAGGTGTATCTCATGCAGCCAGTGGAGTACTATGATCCCACACCGATTTTGAGTCAATTGATCACATGACCCGGAAGCTATTGAGCTAAAATGCTAATATTTATATATTACAAATTAATAAAAAATATTTAGAGATGTAAAATGTAAAAACAAGAGGTGTGTCTCATGCAGCCAGTGGAGTACTATGATCCCACACTGATTTTGAGTCAATTGATCACATGACCCGGAAGCTATTGAGCTAAAATGCTAATATTTACATATAAAAATTAATAAAAAATATGAACAGATGTAAAATGGAAAAACAAGAGGTGTGTCTCATGCAGCCAGTGGAGTACTATGATCCCACACTGATTTTGAGTCAATTGATCACATGACCCGGAAGCTATTGAGCTAAAATGCTAATATTTACATTTACAAATTAATAAAAAATATTTAGAGATGTAAAATGTAAAAACAAGAGGTGTGTCTCATGCAGCCAGTGGAGTACTATGATCCCACACTGATTTTGAATCAATTGATCACATGACCCGGAAGCTATTGCGCTAAAATGCTAATATTTACATATAAAAATTAATAAAAAATAGGAACAGATGAAAAATGGAAAAACAAGAGGTGTGTCTCATGCAGCCAGTGGAGTACTATGATCCCACACCGATTTTGAAGCTATTGAGCTAAAATGCTAAAAGGGACATATTTCTATTCGGTTTCAGACTAAAGGACCGTGGAAAATGCGCAGTCTGTAACTATTCAGTGTTACACAGCGGTGGACTAAGCTACATGTTAGCAGCTAACGCTACTTTGCACGTTAGGTCACTCCGAGCCCTCTGTGATTCAAATGATTTTCAAATCAAGCTCTAAACATGACCTGTAATGTTTTCTTACCTGGTCACTGGGAAATGAGCCATGTCAGCATCTGTTTTCAGTCCCAATTCAAGTTGAAGCTGCCTCCATGAGTTGAACGCGTATCCGATGTTTATTCTGGTGCTGGCCCGGCTTTGGTCATAATTTCGTTTTGACTCATGACTTCCCGCTGATAAAACCTTTGTTTTCTTGTTAATATGACTTTTTAGTGGACTTTGTGTGGTGGTGGGTCGTTTTCTGGCCGTAGCAGAATCCATTACTACCCAAACACGTTTGTGCATGTTTATTTTTTCACAGATCCTGCCTCATGTCCTTTTACAGTGGTTGACAACTCCTTTTTTTCTCCTTACTCATGATCTCAAGTGCTGACTTTTTTAATTAAGAAAAACGTGGAAACAGTCCTGGACACATTAAAGACAGATATTTGTGAAAAAGCCAGTCAGCTATTTTTTCTATGGCTTTAGTGAGTTGTGAAGCTGCTTGCTGTTCTGAGTTAGTATGAAGGTATATGACCCTGTCGTCTGGGTACATTTGTATCTGGATATCAGAACAGATGGTTGAGACCTCAAATCAAGTCACGGACAAACACACATTCACACAGACTTCTCCTAACTGGTCCGTGATGCATCTGTGCTTGGACCTAGTGTTGCTTCAGTGTGAAATCAGCTGTTCTTACTGTATCATAGGCATACAGTATTTGAGGTGTGTGAGAGAGTGTGAGTCCCACAGAGCATATGTAATGATTATTAGGCTACCATATCATGAGGTCATCAATATTATGCTTCAGCTTTTTGTTTTTCAAGTAATATAATAAGCAATATGGCTGGGGAATTAATTAATTTGGTACCAGGACAAAATAATAAGTGCCATTTTCTTGTTTTTTAATGTAGTCATATAAATGTAATTTCTCATGCTATTAGATTACTACCTTAGACCACGACCTCAGGTGTGTGGAAAAATCAGAGAGCATTTTTTTGGCCACAGTAAAAATGTTATTTTTGAACGCCAAGAAGCATAATTTTTCCTTAGCTGAAACATGTTGTGGATTTTGGAAATCATTACATCAATCTTTTTTTTTTTTTTTAAATGACTTTTGGACTTTTCAGTGCTCTGAATTTATTAGAAATATTTGGATCACACAATACGGAGGCAATCCTATGCAAAACAAGACAAAAACATTGGCTAATTTTTTCTGTTTTTCCACGAATGCTGAAGGCATATTCGTGCAATTTTCGGTGAAGCGATGACAATATTGTTCTGGCGATTTCTTTAGGCACAAAGTCAACTATTGTCTTTCTGTAAGTTTAATTAAGGTGTCTGCAAACAAACTCATGGCATGAGATGTGCAAATGAGTACAGACCAGAGGAGATGACAGTTTCAATACAGTGCATTTATCTTGACCTGGTTACTCTTTGTTCCTCCTGTAGGAACAGAGACAGGAATTTAAGATCAACACATCATGGTTTGGCCCTCATTATTAGGTGAGGACTTATGTAATCTATTGTCTATTGTTTACAGTGCATGGCTTCCACAGTCTGCCTGTTTTGCTGACATGTGGTGTATCACAGCACACAGTACAATGTGATCCTAACTAGACAGTGCTGCTGAAGACAATGTGATCAAAGGAGCCAAGCTTACTCATGATAATTCCAATTATAATATCTAGTCCCTTCTGAATCCACCTTGAATGCTCCGGAGATCATGGGATTTCCAAAACTGAACAAATACTGAAAACATATTAACAAAAAAATGCTTAGGTAGCTCAAGGTTGTTATAAGTAACTGCTGCACACTTGGACACACAAAGGAACTTCCAGGTGTGCGTGAGTTGAAAATAAATTCCCTTACTGGTCTTTCACTTTCTGGAAATACAGAGATACAGGTGCAGCAGCACAATGTGGCTACATGCTGCCAGCTGATAATGTCGGCTGAAAAACCTACACGCCCTCCTGAGTCACACACAAAGGACCCCTGCTGCCCAAAGCGCCTGAGTGAGCATCACTCACCACATATTTACCTACTAAAACATTACAGTTGCTATTGCACCTGAACATACCAGTGTAAAATAAAAACAAAACGATAAATAAATCAGGATGGGGTGTACACTGTAATGTAATGTAATGTATTAAAAAATAATAATTTGTTTATATATAATTTTAACTTATCTCACACACTTGTTACATCACTAACCATTGTAGCAAACCAGGTGACTGCGCCAGGAAGACACACAACATACCAACAACATCCCTCTGCTTTTAATGTGTTGAAAAATGTATATATAAATGTTTGTGATATATTTTATACATAAAGTATGTACCAATGTTCCTTACATTCTAAAATCAAAGTGATTTTCTTTGGATCCTCAGCTCCATCAGGCAGTGAAGGTGTCAGAGAGACAGAATTTAATTTTTTTTTTTTATCTCTAGTGTCCACTGGGAGTGTACATGTTCCAGAGGGGCTTAGCTGTAATTAGATGGGCTATTTTACAGCATTCCACTGTCTCACATAACAGGGACCATAGAGGGGCCAGTGCCCAGACAGTGGCCTATGCTACCCTATATCTTCCCTCCAATTCTGCCTCATATCCTTTTTATTACCAGCAGTGACCAGTGCCTATAAAAGCAGCAGTCCTTTTAAAGTTCAGCACTAAATCACAGCTCCCAGCCTTCAAAGGAGCCCAGTTCTACACTTTGGTTGTCTGTCCTACTCCGGCAAAACAGAGGGGCAAAGAAATTTCACAGCCAGTGACACACTGGGCCTCATGCAGCAACATTCTCTTAAATTTCTATAATAGTTTCAATTACTTTTTTGTCAAGAGACAAAATAACAGGAGGCAACTCCAGATGCACCAAAGCATCCAAATCTGCTCTAACCCAGGTATGCTGAATGATGAATCCTACTTGGTCATAAATTGGAAGTGCATGGCCGATTGTTTGTAATTAGCGTAGCCACAGTTATACCCACTAAACACCATATAAAAGCAGGTGTTGTGCTGTGTGCAAATAGCTGACACTGGCACAGCGATCAGAGAAATACCACCTAGAAAGGGTAGTAAGAAGAAGAAGAAGAAGAATGTCAGTAGCAGTGAAACTGAGGTATTGTTGAATCAGCACTCCAACTGTGCACTCTACTGTGGAGTGGGTGCGCGCTTGGTGGTTGTAAGAGTGCTCCTGTCTGGTCTGGTGATTTGCCAGGGGGGGACATCAGCCATGCAGTGAGGGGAAACATTGGTGAACCTAGAAATCAATGGAAAAAAAATACTAACAAAACATCTGAGTGGGACACATGGCTTTTGGACATACATGACTAGAATTGCTCACAGCATCCACTAAGAAGAAGTCAAAGGTCATCGACCAGGACTTAGCGGATAAATGGAAGGGGAAGGCCTTCACATCTGAAACCAGACACCATCTTTGAACAGACATGAAGGCAACCTCCACGCCCCCCCACCCCATTTCATACACTGAAGAGATGATTGTGAGATGTGTGTACTGTAAGATAGTAAGTGCATCTTGAGTTAAGATTATTTTAAAAGCTATTATTACAAAACTGTATATAACTAAGCCTAACTATATACAAACTACTATTCACAAGGTCAGTCAGCAGAACTGGTGGATAAAGTACTCACATCCTTTACTCAAGCAAAAGTACCATTACGTTAATGTACAAAACACTCCACTACAAGTTAAATTATGCATTATTAGACTGTTAATACTGATGCATTACTTTGCAAACAGCATTTCACTGCTGTAGATGCTCATGGTAGAGCAATTTTATCCACTTTGCATACAGTTTGGTATTAAGTCAAATGGTTCTTGTACTAGGAGTCAGGCCCCTCCAAACAGTTACATGAATCTGAGGGGCTGTGAGATGATTAATAGGGCAGGAGAAGAAAAAATCTGAACTTGTTGTGAAATATTGTATTATATGACCCCTTTGGGACTTAGTTGTCTCAATCATTTTTTTTTTTGGAAACATGATTTACTCAGAGATGTTGTAACGAAGACAAAATGTTGGGGACCAGTAGTTTTATTATTCTCTTGTATTTTATCAACTTGTTAATGTTTATTTAATGTAAAATCTGAATCTGAAAGGGAACCAGTAAATATTGCTAAAATGTACTGGACATTGTGTTCTCTGTGTTTACATGCGGTACATGTTCTGTATTCATTAAAAATGTCGAACCATTAATTATCACATTTCAACAAGATGATGATGAGAGACGATAATTGCAAAATATGGGGGTATCGGCACACATTTACGCTCCTGGATTTATAGTGTTGCATGTGGTTATTTACATGTAAAGAAGATTTAAGTGGATTACCAAATAAAAGGAGAGGGTTGGAGAGAAACACTTTCTGAGCGCAACACACCTGGTCAATCCCTGTGTGAAGTGGGCATGAATGTCATTCTGTCATTCTGAAAGTTTGAGTGGATGGGTTTTTCATAAGCAATTCATGTACATAGACATCAAGCAGTTCTTTACCTCAATGTCACCTAGGTTGCCAAAAAATAAGAAACAATAAAACAACATTCCTTTGCCTCTCAAGTGGGACAATGCACTGTTTGCTTAGTGTATGCATAAACAGTGCCCATGCCTGGGAGTGTATTTCTCCAGGGACAAAGTGTCAGTGCCTGCCTGTCCTGATGACTTCTCTCTGACAGAGCCAACAGGGAATGGACAGATTCATCAATCACACTGTGGCGCAAGCACTGATGCTGATGTTTGCAGATATTTTTTCTCCCTTCTCCCTTTTTCTGTTTTGAGGATTTATTCATCATTAAAGGCAACTCATAAAGGCGTAGAAATGTAGGGGCATGCGTATAGTTAAACCTCCCACTACCACCCCTGCCTTTACAGATGCTCTCCCCCAAGGGACATGATGTTTGTTGTAAATTACTGCCTCATCCAAGCAGATGTGCTAAATAGGGGCTATCTTAGAGGAGCTGCTGTGCTTTCTCCTGCCAAACGCTGTTTAGGTGTCTTTGATTAATGAAGTCATCTTTTGGTTGTTATTGTCATGGTTAACTGGGATACGAGCAGAAATAGACTGAGAACGTCTTATCCTTAACAAAGAGAGCTCAAATTAATTCTAGCTTGATCCCTGCGTAAACCACATCCCTGATTTTATTGTAGCACTTAAAAGCTCTCTGAGAATGTCCTCCCAGATGGGAAATGGGCTTTTGACTTTAGACCAGCTTTTTGTTGGTTTAAGGTGCTACTGCTTTCTACTGCCTCAAGATAGCAATCCACCATCAGTGCGCCTGACCACACCCCACTTTAAGACCACCAGGGGGCTCAGGGGCTCACAGGTGGGCAAAAGTACATTTGCTATTTACACGACGTGGGCGCTGGGAGTGAAAAGGAAAACGGCATCAGTCTGAAACTAGCAATGACACTTGCGCTGTGTGCCGCTTAGCGCCAGTCATTAGACAGAACCCCATGATGTCAAGCTGTTTTCACACTTTGTGTTGCCATTTTTAATATTGTTCAAATTAATCTGCGTGATTGCAGTTTTTTGTTACAATAATCTGACAAAGTGTTATTCCATTTCAATCCAAATAGTCTTGAAAGTCTCTGGATCAGTTGATTTCCTGAGGCCTATGCTTGTTCCTCATCAGCTGGTTTTGTCAGACAGTCAAAGTCTCTGGATCTCCTACCATCACTACTACTACGCCAGAAGAGAGGCAGCTGGGGTCCAAAGGGGCTCTCCTGACTGTACCTCATGGGCCTACTCAGCTTGACCAACATGCAGAATGAAGCAGGAAGTACCAGTCTTGCCCATCCTCTCAGGGTAAATTAAAACTCACCCCACAGCTCATACACCATACCACATGTCATGACCACTGAACCACATACCTAATGTGTGGAAGAAAGACAAATACAAAGCAGTAAGGGCAACACATCTGTAATCTTAATTAAATACACCAGGCTGTGCCCCATTTTTTCTAGCCCTCACTGGGTTTACGCTTAATTTGGACTATCCACTCCTTGAGGAAGGTAAAAGCTGAAAATGCACTCTGCTGTTGGAACTGCTGGTGTTCATGTATATGAGGTATGAAATACCTTAAGCTCTGTCTGTAGTTTCTCTTTCTCTTCAATGCTTTAGAACTGGCAGAGCCTTTTCACAGTTTGGAGTGCCTATATGTTGGGGTTCTTGCAGTTTTCCAGTTCACTGAGACAGTGAAAAGAATTCAAGATTTCCCATGTGGAATTATCTTCACCTTTTAAGTGTCTCTAAAGCTCCTGTGTCATTGCGTCCAAAAGCACATAATACACTTCGAGTGGTTCTACTACCTGGACTACTTGTCTATGGACTTCAGATGGGGGGTCCAGGTCCATGGACACAGCCCTCTTCACCCTTTTAGCCCTCACAAACTCTTCCTCTGTTCTGCTGTGAGCCAACTTTGTAATGCTTCGCTTTGAGCTCTGTTCAATAGTAGTGAGATAGGCTCACTTTTGAGTTCCCTGCTTCTCTTTTATTGCTTCAGGGTGGAATATAATTACACTGTCACACTTGCTTTACAACTCTACCAACTCTAAGAAATCCCCTCAATTTTGGCTGGACCAGGTCTCACCATCTTCCCCTCGACAGACCCTGCCTTGCCAGTTTAAGAGTAATGGCTATCAAATGGGACAACATTTCTCTGTTCCTCTCTTTTTCTCTTTGTGTTGCAGCTTGTAACTCATGATCACCCATTTCAAAAGCTGCCTTCAATGATCTTTTCCTAAATGCGTTCCATTTAAAAAACGATGACAGCTGTAACAAAATGCCTGCCCCTCTACATTCTATGAAAATGACAGTACTGGTTGGCAGGGTCCACAATTATTAGACATTTGGATAAAGAAATCATCATACTTTCTGTTGCCTGTGGGTCAATATCTCCCTCTTTCTCTCCTCGCTGATGCTCCATCCCCTCATCTCACCTATCACTTTCCACTCGCTGTCCACCTAGGAACGAGGCACAATTTCAAACAATCAGTAACTAATACATTGCAATATAATGTCATAACATTATTTCTTATGATTGAATAACTTTGTGATGAAAACAACTGGTACAAGTATAAGTATTAGTGAGAATCATGCGTATACCTTTATGAGATCTCCAGGAAAACACTGTATCCTCTAAAAGCTTTGCTTACCCTGAATCAACCCAAATCACTAGAAAAAAGCCCACACTGACACAAGGAAATTCGATGGATACACTGGCTTACTGTTATCAAAGGTGGAAACATATGCAAATACACACCTGCCTCTTTAGTAGAGTTTTTGTTTCAGCAGGCATCTGGCGGGATGGCCAAATGAAGCAGCTCTGACAGGCAATTACTGTTTTTAATACCTCTTGGCAGAGGGTAGGAGGCATTGTTTGGGTTTGAGCACAGTGCACTCCAGCTAGGATCAACTGTAACAGCCGATTCCTATCCACCATCCTCCATTTGTTATCCCCCCAACCTCCTCCTCCAGCCTTCCCTGCTAAGAGCTGAGAGCAGCAATCCAAATAAAAATGAAGACACATGAATATTTTACTGCCACTGGATCTACTGTGTCTTTAGCAGGGTCAAAAACAACAACCTTGTTTGGAGCATCATGCATAAATCATAAATCTTAGAAGTCTTCTGAATGCTGATTGTGGGGTAATTATTTGTTGGTCAAAATCTCTTACAGTCTTGACTCAGGCAAAAACAGGCAGGGCAAGGCACCCTAAAGGAGGTTTAAATATTTGGTTACTCTACAATTAGATACAACCATTTGAAATATCGTTGCCTTAGGTGACTTCTTAATGTGTACAGAATTATAATTCAGATCAAATTACCAGCTCTGCTAAGTAATCTGGACCATTATTTGCATAATTTTCCTATTTCAAAATATCTATATCAAAGAATAGGTGAGGACGAGAGCAGAAAGTGCATTAGAATGCATTTAATCATTGCGCATAGTCCCATTTTCCCACGACTAACAAACACACGCACGCACGCACACACACACACACACACACACACACACACACACACACACACACACACACACACACACACACACACTTGAACTTCACCGATTCTGTCAAGAGCAGTGGTAAAAGAATCAGCCAGAGGACTACCAGAAGCTTGCGGATGGCTGTTAAAAGTGCCTAATTAAAGTGAACATAGCCAAGGGAGATTTAACCAAATGTTATAATTACTGTATATTTTTGAGACAGCAGATGTTTTTTTTTATTTTCAGAAGACCTATCATAAATTAATTAGTGAACCAAACTTTATGAATGTTTTTGGTGACCAAGTAGTATGTGTTCCACAAACCATGTGTGGTATGATGTTGATTATACAGGATTTACCGTAATTTGGGTTAAATCACTGCCAACAAGTGTTTTTACTTGGGGTAAAATAAAGTTCCCTCAATTCCTCTAAATCTCGGTGAGAAAAGTCTCAACTCGGATGATGCAGAGAAGAACTAAAATCCACTAGTCGGATCCACAGTTTAGCCAGGTAACGGTTGGCATGTGCAATGTTTTCCTCTCAGGGTTTCTTTTAGATGTCATTAAATTTGTTCATCCGTGAGTGGAATTTGCTAACTGTCGAGGTACACACCCTCCTTCTCTCTGGCTAACCGGACTACCTTGCCTTTTCCCCTGCAGCTTCCCTGTAGGTAAGGAATTCCACAATGGTGAATTTGATCTAGTCTGAGGGTCTTCCCAACTGGTGAACTCTTGAGGTGATAAGGGATGCAGAGTTAGTTGTGGAGTAAGACATTTCAAGTACCTATCCATGTACTTGCTTTCAGATTTCTGGGGACATTTATGATCGTTATGTTTGATATCCTGCCAACATAAAGATCAATCTGCAATCTTCTTTTTCATCTTTTCAATTCGAGGGTCGTTATGACCCTCTACAGGAACACAGGTACACTAAAAGAGGTATAACATAAAACAATGAACATAAATGAACAACAACCAAACTAACTGATGGGCCGGCCAAATGAACAAAACAAGGGCAGCCTCCCAGACCTGTCAGAGCCGGGGACTAACCCTCTACCCTCACACAAAGTAACAACTAAACCTAATTGAAACAAAGCCTCATTTGCATTTAGGGCATTTAGCAGATGCTTTGGTCCAAAGAGACTTACAGTAATTCATACATACATACACTGATGGCGGTGGCTGCCATGCAAGATGCCGACTAGCGTATTAGGAGCAGTTTAGGGTTCAGTATCTTGCCCAACAACACTTCGACATGCCGACCAGGGGAATCGAACCAGCGACCTTTCAGTAACAAGATGCTGGCTCTACCCCTGAATCATAGCCAAGCCACGATAACTAGACTACCGCACCCATCAAATAAACATAGAACAAAACATAATACCACAGCCAGCCTCCAGGCCAACTGATTGCATCTCTGGTAAGGTGGAAAGGAGAGAGACAGAGACAGAGCCTAGTGCCCTACACCGTCTTATTGGTTATTCATAATCAGCCGCTATCACCTGGAGAGACAGGAGACCAAGCATCAGCCACAGTTGCACATCCTGGCCAGCAGAGGGGGAGCATGTGACAGCCATCTTCGCCACGAGGAAGATCGCAGTTGGTCTTTTGAATATAGTTATGATCGTTTCTCACTCTTACAATTGTAACGTTTCAAGCTAATAACAAATATCCTAAAGGAAACAAACCGAGTTACACCAGGAGCTCACAGCCACATATCCAACTGCAGTGGCTGCATGCCATCATCCTTGTGTACTCCCATTTGTGTAAATGAACAGCTTCTTGCCTAATGACTTCTTAACTGCTGCTTTTTCATTGCTGTTTGGAAAGCCTTATTGGCCTAAATAATCTATTGTCTGCTAGCTTTCATTCTCTGGGCACTGTTAGGGACTGCAGGGACTCCCTGCTGTTGAGTAACTTGCCTTCTCCCACAATGCAAATGAGGCCAAGCAGAGGAGGAAACGCTGGCAGAATAAACTTTCTCAATAACAGCCCCCCTACCCCCACACCATCGCCCCACCGCCGTTCACCTCATTAAACCACAGAGGGCACAGGAAATGAAACCTCTGACTGGATGTTAGGAAGCAACTAATGACCGAATCAGCAAGGTTGACATGGGTCAAATTAGCATTAAGCAAGTGCTACAGGCATGTGTGTTGTGGGGGGAAGAGACTGTGGGAGAATCTTTTTCAGTATGGCTAATGGGAGCCCTCAAGGAAAGTTATCCATCTACTGATGCCAAAACTTCTATGACTATGAATGGAGGGATATAAATGTATAACCTGATAAATATAAAAAATGTAATCGTCTCATGAAATATGGATTTACTTTATAAAGCACTGAATAAAGCATTAATCCCCTTAAAACTCAAACATCTCATAATGTATTGGAAGAGACATCCTAGTGTAAATAAACTTATCTAGGGTAACTAAGACTCTTACTTGCTTGAATAATTAATCAGAGGCTGGCGGGAATACTCCTGGTTTTTAAAACCTCAATAAAATGTCAACACAAATATTTGAATTACCTTATTAACTTAAACACAAAGCAATAACACACAAACACAGTATCTGGGTAATTTTAGTCTTTAGTTTGTTCAACCTGAGTGCACTCTTTGTATTGGATTGTTATTTTTGCATGCTTGCCTTAAGGATTGTTGGTGCGCTTTAAAGTTGGAGCTCATGAAGAAACAAGACAACTGTACCTCTGTATGGGCAATGGAAACGAATGGTTCACAGTCCAGCAGGAAAGAAAAACCACAATAAACACGGCATAGTCTGCAACCACTCTCACACGTGCCTGTCTCTCAGCTCTTGCTCTACGCCATTGTCCTCCAGTAATGATGCAGTGCACTTTCTTCTTCTTCTTCATAGACGGGTGAACCAAATGAAATACAACAAACCATGAAATACCTTTCAAAAGGCACATTTATTATTATATTATATTATATTATATTATATTATATTATATATTTGAATGTAAAGTATCATACATTTCATCTTCTTATTTAATTTAAAATGTACCTCCTTAAAGGTGCTATTTGTAAGAAGAGTTTTTCAGTCTCATTCAGTCAAATATAGACACTGGGATGACAGCCAACCCTTCCTACAATCCTAAAGCGTCATTATTTGAGTCTGGAATGAGACTCAAATAGCACCTTTAACACAACCTTAACCATGACAACTAGAATATTATTTAGGCATCTTATGACTCATGACTTTGTACTTTCGAAAACATAAAAAAAACATAAACAAGTCAGTGAGTGAGTCAGAGTGCAGTAAAGACTAATATGATTAGGACATAACAGGGACACCTATCTTCTTGTAAAGACAAGAAAAATATCTCACTGTGGGGCCTGCTATGACACTTGGGTGCCAGGGTGTTTCATTAGTTAACATTAAAGGAACACACTTTACTCTCTGAGGTTGTCTGGTCTCAGTGTCAGTCTCTGCGTCTGCTTATGACAAGGGACTCTCTGCATGCAGGTTTTCGTCTCTTTGGGTCTGTCCCTCGATCTCACGTGGCTCTTGTAACTCAGGTTCTCCTGTTGTATCAGCAGACTGCTAAAAGGTATACATAAAAGTATTACAATTTCTGCTAAGCTCATTATACTATCAGAGGTTTGCTATGTACACAAACTGAGTCTGTAATGCAGAGAGGTACATTTCAGCCACCATACATTACTCTGCTGAACATGTTGATTCAGTTATTTAACGCCTCTGTGAAAGACAGAACATATCACCCAGCTTGGTTTCTTATGCTGTGCCCAGCCGGGTGAATTTGAAACGAAGAGATTTCTCTGTGATCAGACTGCAATAAAGGGATCAGAAGGATGCCGAAATAACAACATTGTGATGGCGTCTTGTCAAAAGCCTTAATTCATACAAGCAAACAACTTTTAAAATGCTTGTTCCTTGAATGGAGTTCCGATTGCTAAGAGCTATGCTGTGCTGAGACATATTTCCAAAACTTACCAGATAGTCCTACTTTCTCTCTCACTTCCCTCGACTGCGGCTCTTTTTTTGTCCTGTCTCAGTGTGAGGAGATGTGTAATCATACAGCTTTGTGTGTCCGCAAACGGCCACAATTAGTGACAATTATTCTCTTGTCTAGTGTTGTTCATGTTCAATATCAGGACATCAGCGACGACGTCTGAGCAAATCTTTGCCTTTACCAAAAGCTCATTTTTCACTGGGTTCACTGGGCTGAAATTTGTTCTGATCATGAGAGCACAAGGAAACTTGGCAACATGTATTAATTTCAATAGTCATTGCTAAATGGTAAAAGTAAAAGCCTGCAAGCAAATCAGTTCAAATGGGATTCTTACCCATTCATATGGTGTTATGAATGCAGTACAGGGCCTGCTTCACCCACTCATGAAGCTTTGGTGATAGGCCTTTCGCCGGTCCAACACTGTGAACCAGGAGTTGAGCAGGATTTCTGGATCTAGCCTCTGTTTAATAGATCCTGTAGATGTGTTTTTACCTCTTAGGTAGAGGTGTCAAGGGATTGCAGTGTATGTTTTCTGTAAAGGGATGTCATCTTTCAGCTTTATGTCCATCTCCAAATTTGTGTCCCAGTCATCTTCTGCAAAAATGTTGCACTTTATTGTCAGCATCTGCTGTACCTGCTGCTGCTGGTCCTCTGACAGATGACTCAGATCCAGGAAAGGATCCCAGGATCCTGTGGTGCCTGGCTTAGTTGCTTCACGGGGGTGTGACACTAATGTCCAATGACTGAGCCTCCTCACTGTTGGGACTTCACCTCTAGGTCCTAACAATACTGAGGCCTACTTGTAAACCAAAGCCTAACGTGCAGCCTCCATGGACTAGCTGCACGCCGCAACTCACGGCAGTCCAATCGTAACGTGTTCCTGGAAGCAGTAGCTTTCATTTCGTTACTGAAAGGGAGCAACCAAGTGTTCAAGTGTTTGGGTTTTACCTTTGCCTAGGTTGCAGTCTTCAACCTTGCTGGACAAATCTCAGCCTGCTTATTTACTCAGCATGTTACAGATCCAGAGGAGACACTGTGCAATCCAGCCTCTGACTGAACCATTTTTGACGAGTTGGTGGTGAGCCACCCAACAGCAGTCACAGTTATCTTAAACAGCTCAAGACCTGTATGCTAATAAGTTGTCCCATCAACTTTAAGGTTGATGTCAATGTTATGTTCACAACTTGATTTGGCTGCCCACATATGGCCAAAGACAAACAAAAAAACGACAACAAAGCACAGGTATAACCAAACTCTTACCATGCAGAATGCCCATATGAATAATATGATGATCTTATGTCATTCATACCTGATCTGTGAGGCATGCAGCAGTATAATGACATATACACATTAATACAACAGTAATATTAAACCCCCAAAAACTCTAACAACTATAATTGGAAAATACTGAACATTTTATTGCACAATGTCTACTTTTATTTTGGTATTTTAAGTACGTTTTGCTGATAATACATACTTTTATGTTACAGTTTTGAATGTGTTGGACTATTTTGACAGTGTGGTATTAGTACTTTTACTGAAGTAAATGATGTGAATATTTTTCCACCCCTCACTAAACCTTGACAGAGAGACTAAATATTCATTTTCTTGTTTTGATATTATGTGCACTGCAGAGGAACATCATTGAACCCATACATTGTCGGCACTGATTTCACAGAGTTTTTACTTAACAAAAGGTTCTTTTTTTTTTTTTTTGCTATGAGTTTAGTGATGAAAGAATGATGAAAAAGGTATGAGTTGCAGATTACACATAAAGAAAAGCAACCCACACTGGACAGCTGTAAGCTATAAGAGAGCAACAGTAGCGGGGAATCATAAGATACCAGCTCCATTAACTCGGAAAACAATGTGAAAGGTTGTACAATCAGGCACCATATATTGGAATCAATTTCAAACTTTAAATCAGGTGGGTCAATAGTTTTTCTCTCTGCATCTCATCGCTGAGTTGATGACCTCAATCACGATCACAGTTCCTGTGTCTATGATCTTAAGTGACCCTGAATGTTCCAAGCTTATTGGCATTTTCCCCCTGATGCCACCACGTTTCAATAATATCACGCACTTTGCAAAGGCAATGACATTTACATCTTTAATTGGCTAAGTATTTGTTTTGAGGTGTAAAATAAGCTGGTCCCTGGGGGATTTCACTGCAACAGATCAATGACTCTGCTCAGTTTAATTGCACATTACAGATAATGAGGTATTTGTGGTTGGCTGGAGGTGAAAAAAAACATGTTTTGAATTCAGCGTTGTCTCAAAACAACAGTACTAGACTGAATTAAGCATGAAACCAGGATTTAACATCTCACATAACATTTAAAAATTGTGAGGGAGCTGTTATCTTCTTTCTACCGCTGCTTTTGGTTAAAGGAAATAAAGGCAACACAGACACATATACATATATATACATATATGAGGATTAGAGACGAACTCAATTATGCACGCATGTTTGTACATATAAGCGTGGACACAGTGTTAACTCCGAACGCCTGCATTATACACACTTCTATGACACTATCTCCATGTTTCATTCACCACAAAAATGCTTCGATTATTATCATATAATGTAGGCGTGCGCGCACACACACACACACACACACACACACACACACACACACACACACACACAGAAGTGGGCCAGTTGTCACGAATCAAATTTACTGGAGACAGAACAAAGGACTACTGAATACGAAGGGGCCTCTCACAGATGTTCTGTAAAGTGGTGTATAAATCAAATTGTATATTGAATTAAGGCAGAAAACAACCAATGGAATGGCAATATCCTCAAGTCTCCCTCTCCTCCAGACGTTCTGAAGACACTTTAGTTGTAAGGAATGCAATTCTGGAGTATTTTCTCTCTTAAAATCACGTTCAGCACTAGAGAGACATGAAGAAGGGCTTCATGAGTGGTATAATGATGATTGTGATCATCTGAATACAAGTTACGCGCCCCGCCATGCAGCTACATGTCAAAATGTCCGACTTTGCCTGACTGGACCACCAGGAGCTTTGAGTGAAACCAGTTGGTTAAGTGATGAGAGGGACATCATCCAAGACCAATGATGGGAATGGGAATAGAGCACCAAGGTGGTTTTCTTGCTGGGTTTAGCTCCTGGCAACCCAGGGCCTTATGTTAGTCAACTAACAGGAACGCTAATGTAAGCTGCATGACTAAAAGAGGAATTGGTAACTTACAAAACAAAATATAACGAATAACGTTGCTTGCAAACCCCCGATGAATCGAGTCAAGGAATTGTGTGGCATCATTGCATATAATGTATACAATACGAATGAGTGCTTTGCAAATAGTGTGTTGTCTTGTCTTGTAGCCCCTCTGGCAGTGACGGACAGTGACAGTAAAGACGACCCAGTACCAAGAGCCAGCCAGGAGATCATAACTCAAGAGGGGGCAGGTAGGATTTTAAAATCAATGTTCATTTTTTATAAAGATTATGGCCTAGATCTGCATTGCGGTCTAGAAAAGTGACCAGAAATAACTTTATTATTTGGTGCTATGTAAATAAAACTGACTTGACTTAAAGATGATCACAACACTTTTGTAAGGAGGGGAAACTAAGCTGATACTTATATTTAGATTTGATTTAGTGTCACAAGCAGTGCCAGGATTGTGTGTACTCACAACGTAAGATGAATGAAAATATACTTACTTGCAATGAACTGGACATCGTGATATTTTAGAATAAAGCACATGAATAACAAGGTTGCAGAGAACAGTGCACGCTTGTTCAATGCATTTCAAACTCAGCTTTTATGTCTGTAATTGTTGAGATTCACCCAAATTGTCTTTTCAGTAATGATTAGTTTATTTAACTCACACATTCACAGTTATTGCCTGCAGTGAAATGGTGCGTACTATAGTATGTTGCAGATAGTTGGTCTGAAAGCACAGAAACAGAGAAGAACTCTGGCAGCAGTGTAGATTTTTGGCAGAACTGCGCTGTTGTTTACTTTGTAGTAGCCGTAGCAGTCAGGCAAGCAGCCATCACAAAGTAAGACAGGAGGCTGTGGTCCACATTCAAGGACCTGAAACCAGGAGAAAGCTATATGAAGCAACACTTTCTGGGCCCGGCTGAGTTGATCCAGCGCTTGAAGAAGGCATCATCTTCCAGGTATGATCAGGATTTATTCGATGTTTGTTCCTCTGAAGGTTAATACCGAACAACCATGATTGAAACTGTTCCACTTTAAGAAAGAGATTTGCTACCACTGTTTGTGGAGCAGCTACGAGACGAGCTGTCCCAATCAATTGCTCAGCTCATTTCTGGATGTCTGATGACAAAAATCCTTTTATCCACTATATCAACTGGATAAAAAGTAAGATTTACAACAGTGATTCAAGTGTGTAACGCTGACTCACTCGCACCCCGATTCTGGTGGTGGGGAGTGATATTAGCCAGTGGAACAACCATGCAGAACTGCTCTATTATGCACAACTATTCCCTCAGATAGAGTTTTACTGGGTATTAATTTTCGATGAATAAAGTTGCTTTGATATTGAATTTTTAGAGGACGATGAGGAAAGTTAAAAGCTCAGCTACAGGGAGCAGCAGCACCCACCTTCACCGGGGGTTCCTTCTTTTTCATCCTTTACGCAGTACATTGTGCTTCTCATGGTAATACACTGTAATTTCATGTGATTATGCCCAAACATTTTCCTCAAAGTGACAACTCAAAGCAGTGCCGCTGTTACACTAAATGGCATCACTTTGACAGGAGTGCACATTTTGCTTGCGCGGGGGGGGGGGGGTTCTGAAACGACTGCATGTACTGTATATGCAAATAACCGATCATCCCTTCATGATACACATGCATCCAGCGTTTTATCTGTAAAAAGATTACGAATAGCAGTTGCAGCATTCACAATGGGGCAAGTGACAATGGGTATGCACGTGGCCTCTTTAGATAATTGCAATCATTTAAATATTAATGATGCTCCCTTGTCTGCGGTGGAGGGCCATGCCAGGGACTTTGCATGCAGATGGCATCAGACTGAAAATAAAGATCAAAGACAAGAGAAATCCCATTTGTTCCACTCCCTATGTAATGCCAAGGCTTTAGGAGAATCTGCCTGCTCGATTTCTGGGCTCAGAAAGAGGAGCTGAATGTGAGATGTGGCTGGCACAGATGGCAGCACCTGATATCAAGCCAGTAAGATTGAGAAAACACTCTATGGCTGCTGCTGCTGCTGTTAAGACTGTTGGCCTGGCCTCACTGTCTGCTCTCGAGGTTTCTCTGGGAGTGTCAGTGGTGCTTCTTTTAGATGGCTTAAGTGTGGAGTAATGATTGATTACAGCTAGAATTACAATTATAATCAAGATAATACACCAAGATTATGGTTTTCTGATTAATCTAAAATAATCAGAAATAAAATCAGATTGTTATGATAGGAGAACATCAGAAAAAATGCAGTCCACTCCCATTGTGTTTCCTCAGTAGGCATCATGTGGCTTCCACCTGCAATCCCTAATATGAACACAATAAAAATCTAACAATTTTGAAATAACTATGATGTTTGTGTATGTGCACATTTGTCATATCTTTATTTTGAACAGATTTTTCAGAATCTTTTTTAAAAATGTGTTTACTCTTGTAATACAGCTCTGTGGACTAAACGGAAAGCACATAAGTAAATAAATTAATCCAAATGCAAAATCTTTTGGAAAAATGTCACCTTAATAGTCTTAATATTATATATTAATAAAGGACTATACCAGTAGTTTTTACAATTCGCCCAGTAATTCTCACGCTTACAACTTTCACTATTGACAACGATTTTCTGTTTCATTCGAGTGGTGCTATAATTTTAATACGATATCACATCACTCACAGAAACATGAAACTTGACATATATAACATACCTACAGTATAGCAATATAGGTAAATACATCATACATAAATCATAACTAATATAAATTACGTATAAGGCAACAACTGTATAGTGCAAACATTTTGTGCTAAAGCAGGAGGTATGAACAGAATATCAAAACATTAACATCAAAATACATTAAGCAATCAGTGTCATCAATAAAAACAGTGTGATAAAAAACTAATAGGAGGTGTACTGGACGAAGATGCAGCAGCAGTAATGGCAGCAGGTGCACAGCAAAATCTGCATACTCAGATCGACACTGCCAGAATTGATTTCACTACTTTTCAGGTGTCTTTTTTTTGGAATGCATTTCTTGTCAGGGAACAAGGTTTTGTGAACATGTTATGGTGGTCACAGATCAAGTATTTCAGGTAACATATCACATGTATATAGAAGAGAACACTATATTAACAGTCAGTTAAAAAAAAACAAGCGGACATTTCAACATTAGAAGTATTGCATCAAAGACTGAGCAGCTTGAAAGATTCTTGAGTTATTTGAAATTGGACTTTCTTTTTGTCTTGGAATCATTGTTAACCAAGCTATCCCCGAGAACTGCTTTTGTTATACCTGGATATCCAGCTCCTTAGGAAAGGCAGAAAATTAGGCAGAGGAGAAGGAGTACCCCTGTGTGGTCGAGATCATTTAAATGTGCAGAAGTACATCTTAATTGCTTGCAAGACTTGGAAAGCATTTCTGTCTCTATTGTCCCCTCTTATGTCTTTTACAGTTGTTGGTATATATAGACCCACTAAATCTAATAACATGTTTAATGATGACCTGAACTCCTTACTGAAGGAAACTCAGTAAGACCGAGACTGACTGACTTAAACATTTAGATTTAATATTTAAAATAAAATTTAACATTTAGATTTAGATTTAATATTTAGATGTAGATCAAATATTTAGGTTTAGATCTAAATTCAGTTTTAACATTCAGATTTATCATTTTCATTTGAATTAAATATTTAGATTTAACATTTAGCATTCAGATTAAACTTTTTTTTTCTTTTACATATAAATACATTTTTACAGTTACATACAGCATGTTGTTTTGCATCAATTGTCTTTTCATTAATGTCTCAAATGTGAAGAAAATGAGCTAAATATTAAAATATTCATACAATCTTGTTTACCAGCAAACAATATAACACACATACTCTTCACTTTCTGTTGTCAAATTGTTGTCAAGATGCAATTTTTACAGTAATTATAGGTACATGGTGTAACATAATTGTGATTTTCTACAGAAGCAGCTTTATTTACTGAAATTCTCACAGCAAGTCTTTGATTACTGTAATTTCCCATTGAATATTGTTTTACCGCTTGCAACGTTACACAGAGAAACCAGTAAATTACTGAGGATTTCACTTCACACTTTCACACAGATACAAATCAGCTGAAGCAGCGCTGGCAATGAAACAGGAAACCTCCTAATCATGCAGATAAAATGATACAACAACAACAAGTCAACTACTGCACGGCGCCCGTCCAGCCTTTGGTCTTCGCCTTGTTTAGCCTGGCAGAGCTAAGGTGCCTCTGTTTGCTCCTTACTGAGACACCAACACACTGCTGGCATTTACCAGGCTTGATAGTCCTGAAAGAAAACTGATGCATTCATTCTGTTCCTGTCAGTGCAATGGCAAACATACAATACCTACCGCACTGCCCCAAATCTGAAACCGAGATGAGAACAGAGGATTCATCCGTGAGGTGGTTTTAAGGTCATTAACAGTGCTGACGGCTTCACTACCACACCCGGGGAAAATACAGACAGATGCTGTAGTGTATGCTGCCGCAGTTGACATCTGTGCAATAACAAAATGCTGCGGAAATTACTGTCATACATTGTTTCCTTTTGTGCTGGCATAACTGAAGAGGAAATTGGGAAAGTAAAGTGTGAAATCAAGAGATACGCTTCCGTCCTGCTGGATGCAAATGAAATGTCAAAGCTACAAAAGCAGTTAATGAGATTTTCACATTGTTGACTAAAGTGTGAAAACTCACAAACACAGACAAACAGACCCATTAGACTACTACTTGTATATGTGTGTGTTGCTTTGCCTTATGAAGTATGTCACCAGACAATGTCTAAGAATAGGTACTCACATCGCTTTCAAATTCCCATTAAGGATTAAACATGAATATGTATTGAGACTAATGTAGCTGAAGTTCATTTGTTGGGGACATGAAGGTTTAGCAGGCTAAATGTGTATCCAGAGATACATACTGTAAATGATACTACTTACAAATATAGATGACAGGGTGTGTTGAATTAAAGACTGTAGGAATTAGAGTCGGCTCTTTTAAAAGAAGCACCGTTTGCATTGTCCAATATCATGTAACTTCTGTTAAAGTTTACAAAAAGATGTTGGATAATCCATATTGGGAGCATATGTATCAGGATCTGTCCTTGTAAATCTGCCAGTATTATAATTACTCTCCTCATTGCCCTCCTCATCCTTAACCTCTTTCCTGACCTTAAACTGTACACTTAATTAATATCAATATAGCCACCCCCGACTCTTTGATGAACCAGCACTATAGGATACAAGTCCTGGCCGATCCCTGCACAATGTAGTTGATTCCTGTGGAGAAAATGTGTTTCCTGCAAAAAAAAGTATTTATTTTTTTAGTTTTTAAATGTCTCAAAATCTTCTTTCTTTTAATTGCACAACCCAGTCCATTCACATTCCAGGTGGGTGAGCACAATGCCCCCCCCCCATTGCAGTTCATCAAAAATAATAGTGTATTGACCATAGAGTAAGTATATGTCATTTTTGTTTGATGCAGGATCCATGGTGCACAAACAAAAATCAATAAGGAAAGCATAAAAGTGACCTGATGCAACATAAAGCAAATACCAGAATGACCTCACTGAACACAAAGCACCAAACCAGTCTGCCATAATATAACCTCAATGAGGTGCTTTTGAGATTGATAGCCATCCACAAGCTTCTGGTAGTCCTCTGGCTGAAATTTTAACCACACCTCTTGACAGAATTGGTGAAGTTCAACGGAATTTGTTTGGCTGATGATTTTAGGTTTTCCTGAAGAATTTGGAGATAATCCTCCTTCTTCATTATTCCATTTACTTTCTTAAGAGCACCAGATCCAATGAGAGCACAGCCCCATAGCATAACGCTACCAACACCATGCAGATGTACTTCTGACCTTCTCCCACTGGATGCACAGAGTGCTTTTGGTCTAGTGGTCACAGACAGCTGAGCTCATGTTGTCTGTTTCCGCTGTTCACTCAGTATCTTGTCCAAGGTTCTTTCTGTTTCACTGATTCACTGACTGAAGTTCCATATTTAAAGCACGCTATTACAACTGAACCAACTCGACTACCACTGAGGTAACTCTATCCGCTGATGAAGTCCATAAGGTTTAGTTAAAGGATAGGGAAACGTAGACAAAAAGCATGTAGTGAACCTTGACTTATTAAAAAAAATTTAATTATTGCCAACTACTAGTCTTATGGTCAAGAAGCAAATTTCAAACTCTAGTTGTGCAAACAACTAGAAATTAGTGTTGTCTCCGGCATTCTAGCTAACTGTTTTGGATGTACACTTTTTCCTAAGGAAGCAGCTTCATAAGCTTCTGGCTATTTGGTACCAACAGAGTAAGTCATTTTTTTTAGTTTTATGTAAGTCTACCTTAAAACCCAGCAAATAAGACCTAATGGTCTCGTGATTTTATATGCTGATCACATCTGTCATCTAACAATAACACTTTTCCTGCCCATGTTGCAGTACACATTAGGTCCTGGATTCAAATGTTCTCACAATTCACAATTAGAGTTAGTAGCATCCACTTCACACTGCATGTGAGCCATCTTATAGCTAACATTTAGTAGTGCAAGCAATTTTTTTCATTTTTAAGAAATGCTTTCAAAACGTGATTGGGACAAAATGGCCATTTCAAAAGGTGCTTGGGACATGTCCCCAGCAATATAAAACCCAAAAAATGCTATGATCCCTTATGATTTGTCCTACCTGCCCTCTCACAAATGGTTCAGGACAATTAGTCTATTCCATCCACCTTTTCATACCCTGATGGTGTCTGTGGTGTGTTTGTCGAGTGGGGCTGTTTGAGCAAGTGTGACGTGTAAAGTGTGTGATGAGAAGTGCAACTCCGCAACTTCAGCTGGAAAGCTGAGAATATTTCAACTCCAAAAAACGTGATGCGCAGCACGTGAGGAGCGCACACCCAGCATGCTGTACCACAGAAAACAATAGTTTTGCTTCCCAGTTAAACTTCTCCTTCCACTCCGGATTGAAATTTTAAATTTTTTTTTACTGTTGTTGTGTGACTGTTTCCTTGAGGAGCAGGAAATTGATGCTTTCCTGTTGTCCTAATGGCCTGCAGTACTTAATGCACCATCACTTGTTATTACCTTCGCCAAGGAAGTTGTTTCCACGCATGTCCGTTTGTTGGTTGGATTGTCTGCAAGACGACACAGAAGGTACTGAACGGATTTCCACGAAACTTGAATGGAGGATGAGTCTCGGTGGATGCAGGAATTTGGTCTCACATTTTTCCGCCATTTTCATAATTTCTAATTGAGTAATTCATTGATCTTGATGAAAAACATCTGATATATTTAAGTGACTGTTATCTATGAGTGAGTACAAAAGGGGACTGATGGGTCTAGACTGAAGTATACGCTCTGAGTGCCATTATACTTACTGTGCATTTAGTATTTAAGGTAGTATAAATAGTATACATTTATATTTAAGTTGTCTTGACAACACACAGTCACAGAATATAAGGTTATTTAAATATGCTGTTAATGAATGTATTTATTTGGCATATTTCTCACTGAATATTCATCTGCCAGACATGTCATTACATGTCATAACAGCAAAATGCCGGCATATACCGTCTAATATAAATCCTGGTATATATGTCTGGTAAATAGATAAATTAATTAGGTTTTTTATCTGGTGGCCTGTAGTTTGGCTTCACTGTTGTCACTGTAATGTGAGCATAAATCATTTTAATTAGTCCGGCTGAACAACAAGCACTCTTCTATTTAAAGCACACTGGTTGGAGTGGGAGCTGCAAATCATATTGCTCACACACGCACACACACACACACACACATGAAAGAACATAATGCAATTTGAAACTTTGTCTTCTGGTTTGGAACAAGAATTAAAATTAAAGATTACATTTTTTTAAAACAGGGTCAATAGATCCCATTCCTGTGCTGCAGAAGTAGCTGCTCCTCCATAAACTGTGTAGGTCTTTTTGAAGGCTGTTTTTCTGGTGCTGAACCAGACAACACAATAAAAGAGCATCCCTGCGGAATAGAGAATAAGTCTAAGAATAAGGACAGGGAGATGACAAGAGAGAGAGTGCTTCTCTGCTTGCCTTGGGCTATGAGTTGTGCATGCTGTTTTGTTCATGGCCTGAGGTTGTGCAATCTGTTTGACTGTTTAATGTATCAATTAAAAATCAGTGTTTTGCCTCCTGCCGTGCTTTCCAGTCTGGCATGCCCAGCACCAGGCAAAGCTCCCATCCCCTGGAGGAGCCAGTGATTCAAACACAAACTAGATGTAGACACCTGGACCTCCTGCTAGTTACACACTCATCAGTTACTCCACCTTGTGAGTGGGCAGAGCAACGGGCTGTTAAATCAGAGGAAGAAATTACTGTGAAGTCCTCAATCCATTTCATGAACACAGGCAGTGGAGGTTGTTGGGGCTCTATAAAGGCTGAAAGAAAAAATAATTTACCCTACCTTTTTAACCTACCTTCCCATCCACCCACCCTATGCTATCCTATCCTTTTCTATTCTGTCCTAAAAGGAAGTTAGAATTTCCTCTGTAGAATGGAGGAAGGAGGTCAGGGAGTGAGGGGGTCAAGAAAGGTAAAAACAAGATCCAAAAGATAAGCTTATGGGGCAAGCACGAGCTGTTACATTACTGCTGGTGCATTTGTATTGTGTGTCAAAGCGTCAGGTTTTGATGAGTTGGGAATGAGACTCGAAAATCAACTTTTCTTACAAATAGGACCTTTAAGTGTTCCACAGTTCAACTGTCAAACATCAATGGGCAGGATGTCGTTGGATCATTTCATCACCATAAGGATAGTTATCTTGGCTTTGGATGTCCTCTGTTTTATTCTCCTACAAGAAAAAAGTGGCACATTACTGAATTTGAAATGAAAAACTCTGTCTACAACAAATTATTAAATTTTGACACAAAACAAAATGAAAATATTGGTACCATGCTTGATACCAGTCTTTATAAAAAGAAGAATATAACAGGCTGGTATGGGCAAAAACAACAGCATACCAGCATCTAAGTTAATTTTCTTCTAACCATAGTCAGAAGAGTGGGAGGAGGTGGGCTTATGTGGGCAGTGTAGGGGTGCGTGTGTCAACTCACTGTCAGAGAGAAGAGAGAGCGAGTGCAGCTGGTCTGGGTGTATGTTCAGGGATACAGGTCTACTCACTCACTGAGTGAGTGTCTCAAGTCAGTTGTGCTCAGGAGGAATGGAGTGTGATCAAGACAGCAAATACACAGCTGATTTGGGTTGCTGACATTTAGCTGATATGATTCAACAGTATAGTCTTGGACTGCAATCCCAACATGTGTTCACTTCCAGGTCATCAAATACAGCAGCTTGGTCTGTGGCCTTAAAGGGACATGAGGCAGGATTTGTGAAAAAATAAACATGCATTTTAAGTTTTTTAATGCTAATGGGTGATGTAGCGTTCAAAACCAAAAAGAATGAGCCCACCCACGCATCTCCCCGTTGCCTTGAACAGGCTGTGTGCTGCATCATGTACTGCAATTCGTGGTCCGAATTTCCCGCGCAGTCCTGCGGATGTGACGTCAGATGACGCTGAATGCACGTCCTCGGCAACTTGGATACAGGAAAGTGTTTGTGTAGTGATGGATTCTGCTACGGCCAGAAAACGACCCACCACCACACAAAGTCCACTAAAAAGTCATACTAAGAAGAAAACAAAGGTTTTTTCAGCAGCAAGTCGTGAGTCGAAGTAAGGACCCCTGCTTGATATATGTTTCATTCTATTTTTTAACCACAAGGTTAAGGTGGCAGCGGTTACAGTAATACTCACAATAGCGCATATCGCCTTACTACGTTGCAGTCGAGCTACGTAGCTTGTTGGTAAATCTAGCTTGTTAGCTTGTATGCTAACTCTGGTGTTTAGCTTTGTCTTTATGGCTACTGGTTGGCAAAAGTGTTCAAGTTATCAAGCAGTTATAACGTTAGTTTGTGTTCAGTATGCTCTGAAGTGGTTGAATTGGTTTCGAGAAATAACGTTGAAAAAAAATGTTGCACCGGGTAATGATTAGCTGGTAACTCCGTCTACCGTGATATGAGGAATATTGTTTGTTACTCGGGTTACTACAGTGACTTGAGACTTGACATAAGGCTTTTGTCATTGTAATTTAGTTGTATTGATCAGAATTATTTTGTTGCTAATGCCCTACCAAATCATTGAGCATTCAACCCAATGTGAATGCGCCATCTTGGTTATCTGGCGTCCTCTGTTACCGTGGTTACAAGCCTCGTGCGCGGCAGGCTCCTCTGTGGGAGGGGCTTTGAAGGCAGGGCTGCAGTGCAGCAGAGAGGAAGAAGGAGGGACCTGGGAACTGTGCTCATTCAAATCTTCTGGCTAAGTCCACTTTTTTTCTCATAACTCCAGACTGCAGCTTTAAGGGGACAAAAATGTACCTTTTTAAAAGCTAGACATTTACAAAAAAAAAACGGTACATATATATACTTTTTTTGGCCCTTAAAGGTACACATATTTACTTGAAATCCATTATTTAGGCCTATGGGTACATTAGTGTAGATTGAACATTGGCGGACAGAAATGGATTCCTACTGTACTCCTATTTCTGACAGTGTATGTTATACTTCTGGCTAAACCCCATTTAGTGATATCACATCATAGCAGGTTTTCTTCTGATTTTTAATAGCAATACAACTCAATGTCACTGAAATTAATGTTTGGCCAAAAGTAAAACATGCCAGAAAGGTTCAGCCCGGAGAGAGCAGTAATGCAACATTTTCCCTTCCTGTGAGCTTGTGTGAGGAACTGGCCTTTAACCAAATACTAATTCTGACCTTTACCACAGCCCAGTCCAGTGATGGGGTTATGCTTTGTGTTTGGTTACATTTCTGTATTCATATTTGGAGTGATGACAAAACGGGCATTTGGATCAATGATAGAGTAGACATAGCACAGTGTTCCCTCCCTCACCACCATGAGCCTCTTTGCAGACTGATGGTGCACAGCCAGGGGACTGAATCTCTCCAAACTCTGCTAAGGTCAGAGAATGGCTGTTGCCCTGCCCCGAGGCGCTGCATCAGAAGTTCACAAGCACGAACACACACACACACACACACAGTAACATGCATGCATGCACACACACCAGTGGTAAGTCAGGGAAAATGGGTTTAATATCAGAGTGGCAGTAAGAACAGGAAAATAAACTTTTGAGCATAGGACAGAAAGCGGGATCTTTACTTTATATCTCTTTGAGCGAACGCTTAATAGGTTCTATTCTGTTCTATATTGCTTTAGCCATTTTTTAACCAGATATCACCTCAAACATGCTGTGAAAAACAGCTTGCTCGTCATTGCTGTATCACAACTCAAGCTTGTAGCCACTACTTTGCTGGCCAAAACAGCATGTAATAACTGTATGTAAATTGTGATTTTTTGACACAAGTGCAGCGGCTTGGATGGACTAATTTTAATAACTGTAAATACTGCTGATTGGCTTAACCTATAATAAAATAACCTAGCTCCAACTTTAGATTATTGATATAAAATAAAAATAAACTAAGTAAAGTAACCAGTAGGGCTAACGCTAACAAACCTAATTAAAGCTTTAAAATAAATGTAATGAAATAAGAGTGTAATATTTGCCACTGAGATGTAATGGGGTAGAAGAATATGTGTATAAGTTTAAAGCGAGGCGGCTGTAACTGTAGAGTAAGATTATTATGAAAGATTGTTATGAAAAGTATTTTGCCAGACTGATGAATATCAAGTGGCAGAGATTGACAAGATCTGACACACTAGACTCGGACCCAAATGCACGACTCGAGACAGATCAAGTTTAAAAAGGCAAAAAACTTTACTGGAATCAGGTTGGGTACACAGGAGATGAGTCAGTGGAGCAAACATAGACAAAGGGACAGAGGCAGAAAGTCAGGATCAAAAACAGGGTCAAACACTAGAAAGTCTATCAGGAGGAGAAACGCTGGAACACTTGCTATGGGGAGACGAAGACAAACTGGCACAGAAGACAGGAAGCATGCAGAGAAGAGGTGTATTAATCGTGACTCATCCGGATCCTAAACCAGGGTCTTTAAAATAACCCGTGAGTCGCGAATCTCTAGTATCATTAATTCAAATCACCTGAATCCTACTATAATCAAATCTAAAATGATAAATAGCGTCACGCAGAGCCGTATACATAGCAAGCTCGTAGCCCCACTAGCTCGCGAGCCTCGATGCCAGAAACACCCGTAGCTCGTGAGCCTGCGCCGGAACTGCAGCAGACTCGGAGCTCGTGACTCAAGTCAGAGCAGGATAGCGCAAACAGCCGGCTACAGCGAGTGAAGTCTCTGGGTTTGACTTCCTCGAGTCAGCGTGAAAAGCACATCCCTGTCATAGTACAACAGAAGCCATTCTTCCACTTCTGAAATAACAGACGCAATGTTCTGCAGGTAGCCTAGGCTGCTGTAGGTTTGGTGTATAGATGTAGCATAATAAAATGAAATTAGGTCGATCAATCTTTTCAAAATAAAATAAATTATATATAAAGATTATATATAAATATTAAGTACTATATTGTAAGTAGGCTATTATTATCTCTCTTTTGCACCTTATCCATTTACACCGTTCCGACCTCAGTATCTATCTATCTATCCATCCATCCATCCATCCATCCATCCATCCATCCATCCATCTATCTATCTATCTATCTATCTATCTATCTATCTATCTATCTATCTATCTATCTATCTATCTATCTATCTATCTATCTATCTATCTATCTATCTACATCTAGACACATCTACATCTATCCACCCATCAGTAGTAGCCTATTAGTTTTAGTAGATCCAGTAGTGGTAATAAACATTTCATTTCACATTGTAGTATAGTAGAGCAGCAGTAGGCCTAGGCAGACTCCAATGACTCCAATCCTTAAAAGGAACCGTATTTACCAGCTCTAATGCAGAGTATTAGCACAAGGGAGGAGGTGTAACAAGGCACAGGTGTAACACATCGGGGAGGGGCGGACACTCACACTGGCGGGAAAACACACAGGGGCAGAAGGGGATCTGAAATGGGAAGAGAGTTAGACACCAAAATAAAACAGGAAACAGGACTAAAACACAGGGAAAACACAACAAAAGCAGGACTTGAAGGAAGATGAGACATGACAGAGATAACATTGCTAGCATTGCTCTGAGTAGGCTAACAGGATGGCAACCAATAAGTGTGATTGCTGTGCGGCATTATTATTATACTTGCCTCCCTTTGATTTACCTTACTCAAAAACCATATCTAGAAATTCTGTGAAAACATTCATACGTTATTATGAGTGATTTAATGATTTACATCTTGTCCTACACTCGGGATTAATGCACCAAACCACATCTTGGTCTTATTCTTTGTAGATGTGTGCTACGACTTTTTCCTTAGACATAGATTATTTCTATATGTCACTTATTACTGCACTGTACAAAATAAATACATGTGAATGGATGGTAAAAACAGAATAGAACAGATTTTAACTGTCATTGTACAGCTGTACACAGCAAGATCCACAACGAATCTATGAAGGCCCATTCAGAGCCACTGGTTTTTTTTTTATCTTGACACATGTACAAACTATTAACCTATTCACCCCATTTGAATTAGCTCAGTGTTGCACAGTAATCACTAGGGAATCACTCGGAATAAGCTCATATGACAATTAATGAGGTAAGCAGTATACCATGAAGCATTTAAGGGGAGTTGGTCTTTTAATTAGGGCTGTCTTTTATTTAGGCACGTGCAATTAGATGTAATTAAAAACATATATTAATTGCAAATGAGTCATTTAAGCAGTGCATCAGATATCAACAATAACATCAACAGCGGTTTTCCATTAAATTCTCCGTTAAACATCATAACAAGTATTCAGTGGAACACGGTGAATATATGTGTGTGCATGCTGTGGTTAAAGATCTGCATCTATGTGTGTGCGTGTGTGTGTGTGAGCGTGTCGGCCTTAATAACACTACCTTATTCCCCAGAGAGTATCTGTTCAGAATCAGTGGGGACCGAGATCTTTCTCTCTTCCCTCAGGGAGGCTTTTTCCCCAAAGACTTGCTCTTCTCCCCAAGATTGCAATGATGAACAACAACACATAACACCTAGAAAGTAGGCCACAAGCAGGCACAATCAGTCCTTCTACCAGTCAACTTTTATCGAGGAGAAACGGGAGGTAGGAGCTGGTACTGTAGAGTGCTGCCGTTATAGGGAAAAGTTGTTTCTTTGTTCGGATAAAAACAAAAACATTTCGTGACCTTCCTGTCAAAGAACCTGCTTTCTTGCAAAAAAAAAAATCGGGGAGTAAGACAGTGAAAAAGTATGTTTAAATGTAGTCTGCTGTCTGGTAACAAGACTTGTTTTTCTTTGTACCTTTAAGGACTGAATTCAGAGTGATATCAGAATTACGAACAGCAGATTTTGGTTTGTATAATGGCAGAAAAGGGGGCGCAGGCCTGGGTAGAAGTGGTTTAATGTGCCTGTTCTTGGATGTAGACAAAACTTTAGGAATTTAAGACCGACTTGGAATACAACAAGGTGGAGATTATACTGATTGTCTTTGACACGATAACATTCAATTTGAAAATTCCAGTAGGCTATATTATTTATTGTTATAAACAGTCGATTCAGCGGGTTGATGTCATACTAATGTTCCATTTCTACATATGTATTATGTTAAGTTTAGGCTGATGAACCCAAGTGCAAAACACAAGGAGGAGAGGACACAGAAGTTTAAATAAAGAGGATCCTTTATTGTTTGGTCAAATGATGGTCTATTTTATTAATTCTCGTAGCACTAGTTTGATGAGCAAGAACAGCTAAATGTAGATATATAAGTTTATTCATTCTATTGTACATTTTATTCACCACTCTGATCTTCAGTTCAGTCCAGCAAAGAGCAGAGAAATAGGCAAGAAAGCAGCCTTCCATGCACCAAGAGGCATAAGGAAGAGCACATAGTTAAAGCATCCCAGAAAGAAAGAACATTGAGAACATCAGAACATTGTAGTTGCACAGCACACCCACGTCAGTAAGATCTGCCATTGCATAACTTAATCATGTAGCCTAGTGTAAGTGCAGTCAGATATTCTCAGCACTGTAGTTGTCCATCACATCTTTCCTTGACCTCAAGACGTTTTCCACTGAGGGACAAGGAAAAGTCGCTTGAAAAGGACACAGAAGGTGACTATTGGACAGCACCACGACTCTGAGCAGCACAGTATACTTTTGTCGGGAGCTCCAGATGGATTATACAGGAAATCAAATTTTAAATTTTTCACTGAAAAAACAAAACAAAAAACAAAACAGGATGGTAAAGAAATAATGAAAGGAAAAGTCTTGCCATCTTTAGGACTTGAAAGATCTGAAACTACATGTAAAAGAAGTACAGTAACAAACTTCACTTTTCATGCTGAAAACTAGCAGCGTCTTTCTGAGAGGAGGGATGTATTATGCAGACCATGACAACAAGCGCAAAATGTGACAACTGCATGAGAATGGAAATGTACAGCCATATACTGTAGTTGCCAAAGGTCTTCACATCCACACGATCCAAGTAATGAAAAAGCAAAGCAGATACGGTGCACTCGCAGGATGAAGGGTGTTTTGGGGGAGGGCAGCTGAACCTATAAACAGGTGTTTGTTTATTTTCTATCCTATTTTAAGACAATCATAAAGATTGCAGATCCCGTTTGAATATTTCATGTGGGTTGGGGTGGTTGGGAGCTGTGGCCATCTGGCTCATGTATTGCCTTTCTTCCATTTAAGAAGGAAGTGGTGGTGTGAAGGAAACAGAGACATGGAGTGATGAGGGTCCTGGCTGAGAGCCGAGTGACATGCCACACACACCTATTGGTGAATATTTCATGTCCAACCCCAATCAGAGCAGCAGAAGACTTTAATGTTTGTTTACACATCTGTTCCCCTCTCCTGTATCCAGGTTGCTCTAATAATGAATTACTATTCAAACAAAAAGATAATACAAAGGCTTCACACTGGCCTACTAAAGTCCTGTTTTCCAGAAGAAAACACTTGTCCTGCTGTTATGGTGAATGCAACTTCTCCAAAATATTCATGAAATCCCAGCAAACACACAAAGTTTCTTTATATTCACAAGTGGCTGCTGGCCTCTTACTGTATCGTAGACCAGCACTATTCAAATACAAACTCAACTGGGCCACATTTTAAAACCAGAAAATGGAGTCTTTTATAATGTACGTCTTTTTTCTTTTCTTTTTTTTTAAAGCTTTTGGTAATGACAACTTTTAAATAAACACAAATGACATTATAAGATGCTATCAAACTCTCCTGTGGTCCCTCCGGAAAGTTAATTTCAGAATATTCTCAGTGGGTGTGTTTACATGGGTCTAATATTCCAATTTCAATTGGTTTAAATGCACAAACAGAATAAATATGCTCCATATTAACACCTCAGTCAGGATTAATAAACCCAAACCAAATGAAATTCGGTTGCAAAGGGGTAGTTTAAACCTTTTCATTAACTGATCAAAATAAAAGTTGTCACATGTAAACTATATAACCTGATTATTTTCCAACTGCGATCTCTCTGGACTACACCTAGCACCTTCTAAGGTGAACTGGTCTACTACTCTAAGAGTTTGTTTTTAATATTTAATATTTAATATAGTATTTTAATAGACAAAAAAATAATGATTCCATCGTCCATCTCCGATGGCTGACAGCCATGGACTACTACTAATCTCTGACCATCGTAGCATGGTGATTCAAAAGAGCACATATAATTGCGTCTACATGTTCCGTTTATTATTTTCTTAATAAACCTGCTCATTTTGGCGAACCCAAGACTAAATTTGTGGCAGCAGTGTTTCTTTGCCTGCGGACCACTGTTTCTCTCAGTCATGCTGTTTTTATACAGTTTTCTTAGCTTCGCTTACCTGGCTAGTCGGCCAACGTTATTTTATGCATATGAGGCTGAACAAAGCTACAGAAATTTGGTGCAGAGACAAAGACCCTTTGCACAGGCATGTATGTCGATACATGCCTGTGCAGGAGATAGTTTCCTTTGCAGGGTGAGACAGTTGGAGATTAATGTCAGAGCAACGGTAGGAAACAGCGGTGGCTACAGTGGTGAACTAATATGCAACTGCTGCCTTACAACAACACTGAGGGGACACGCTGCCTCAAATTCATAAACAACGATGTCTTCATCCATCACAATGTTTCACTGTAGACATTGTCATATGCCAATTCGGCAGCCATCACCTAACCCTACTGGATCAATTTTAATCACTCATTGGGCATGTCAGATGTGATACATGTGAAATTACAGGCTGATCCAACTTGAATGAGTTGGTGAATTTTATCACCTCAACTCATAATGTGACTCAGTAGTGTGTGTTTTTTTTAAAATGATAAAGTTAAGCATTAAAGGGACTTGAGGCAGGATTTGTGAAAAAACTGCAATTCGTGGTCCGAATTTCCCACGCAGTCCTGCGGACGTGACGTCAGATGACGCTGAATGCGCGTTCTCGACGGCTTGGATACAGGAAGAAGACAAGCGCGGTGGACCCAAACTAGTGTTTGGGTAGTAATGGATTCTGCTACGGCCAGAAAACGACCCACCACCATACAAAGTCCACTAACAAGTCATACTAAGAAGAAAATGAAGGTTTTATCAGCGGCAAGTCGAGAGTCGAAACGAAATTACAACCACAGCCGGGCCGGAACCAGAATAAACATCGGATACGCGTTCGACTCATGGAGGCAGCTTCAACTTGAACTGGGACTGAAAACAGATGCTGACATGGCTCATTTCCTAGTGACCAGGTAAGAAAACATTACAGGTCATGTTTAGAGCTTGATTTGAAAATCATATGAGATCACCGAGGACTCGGAGTGACCTAACGTACAAAGTAGCGTTAGCTGCTAACATGTAACTTAGTCCACCGCTGTGTAACACTGAATAGTTACAGACTGCGCATTTTCCACAGACCTTTAGTCTGAAACCGAATAGTTAAAAACATGTCCCTTTATGGGACCGAAAGCCCAACCTGTTATCAGGGAGGAGACGTTTGACGATCAACGGTCAGTTGTGTCTGTGTAGTAATATTAGCCGCTAACACACAGCAATCCCGTAACAGAGACGACGTTTTTAGCTAAACTTACTTTACATTACAACTGTCATTTTGCTGAATGAATGTGCTTATGTTGTCAAAGAAATATACTAAAGTTACACTAAAATAAACATTGTTAGTTTACTTACTTTGTCGCTTGACATGATGCTGTTTTGCAGTTGTAGGCTACCAACGTCATTCCGTGGAGGCATGCGCGGAGGTCTTGCAGTAAACAGTCGTGTGAACAGCGAGAAGAAGCAAAAAACAGTGTCACAGCATCAGCTGCTCTGCTGTGAAGAGTTCATTCGCGCTCCAGCCTCGGCTTGGCTGATGGCTGCAGTTACCCTAACGGCCGTCGTGTCACTATTGAGTCTTATTTCTTGATCCTGCCCCATGTCCCTTTAAATAGTTAGTGATTATAATGTATTATCTGCACTAGAGTGGAACATGGTACATTGTGGGGGCTGCATCTGAGAGAGAGGATGCTCAAGAGGCCCACAGAGCGACTAGTCCACCAGGATTTCTCCCAGTGCTCCAAATGGACAGACTATGTTGGCGTGTGTGTCCCTGGGTACTTTCTCTTCCCTCTACATTCAGTGTGTCACACAAATTTAATTTCTCCGACAGAGAAAAGAAGGCAGATGAGAAAAGGAACAGTTCAGTGTCACATAGTGCCCTTAGTAATGCAGTTGATTTTGGGCCGTTATGAATCGCCCAGAGAACTTGACATGGAGAAGGCAGAAAATATTACTGGCCACTAATGATGCGCATGTTTTTTTAATACCAGCACCCATCGAATCTGTTATGAGACCCCAGTCCAACCTGTTAACATATGCGCTAATCAACAACCCGTACCCAGCCCGAAACCAGCAAAAAACGCGATGCACCATACAAGCACTATACTGATAAATGAGACAGAGGACCAGACTGTATGTGATGGTAATGTGGTATGGTTAAAATTTAAGGGGCCATAGCTCGTGCAGTGAAGAATCATTAGCGGTTAGCTGTCTGGAGTATTTATGCTCGGCAAGGTGATCCCTCAGAAGTAATTTTGTACTGTCTGTGTAAAAACAGCCCTCCACACATGGACTTAACTAGACTTAAATAGTATCAGTGCATAACCCTGTCGCTAAGGGGTTTGGGAGATGCTTTACTCAATGGGGGGTCATTCTCAATGAAACCCAGTTGTTTTAACAATCAGTTTAAAATGTTAAGCATGTATACTATATGTTGTTACGATAAGGGACAGGACTGGCCTGTTTCCATCTGTTTTTTTGGAGGAAGAAGAACAGTATCCCCAGTATGACTGGACTCCATCTAATGCCTGACCTGTGCTGTGTATGAATCCTCAGAGTGGCTGGTCTGCAACTGGAAACAATACCGCGCTGACCCGCCTGACATTGTATTTCCATCAGACACATCGGAGCATATTGCTTTCCTTCCCCTCCAAAAGATGTCCTAGTGTCATTGTCACAGACATCAGTGAGAGAAAAAGACAAAAAGAATCATCCTCTCTGCTCCGTCTCTCTCATTTTCTATTCATAATTAAAGTGCCTCAGAGGACCCCTTGCACTGCACTGCCCTATTTCCATATTCACCCACAAAGTAGGCCTTTTTATGCTTTGTTCTGTCACTGCATTTCTTTCTCATAAATGGTGTCTTCCCATCCCCACAGAGTTGGACTGTTTTCCAATTCAGAATGTTGTCCGCAGCCTGTTGGCCTGCATTTACAATGCTTTGCTGTCATGGTCCTTAAGCCCACGGTACATTCAGACTGTAATCATACACTATCAGATAATTTTAGTGTCCCATCAAATATATTTTCTTCGCATGCAGGATCCGAAGTCCAAGTGCATTACATAAAATAACACGACCGCCATAAATGCACTGATGTATAAATCTGTATGACGAAGCCACATAAGAGTATGTATAAAGTGAGTGACACACTGCTACAAGAATTAATAAAATCATATAAAAGACTGTTACCGGTAGATTGGATTGGGATTGGGAGTCCCATTCAAACTGCTGCCCAATGTTTCCTAATTCTGGTTTTATCTGTCATTTGACACAAATTGATGTTTTTATCTCAGTGTCCACAGTGAACAGCTGCACCCAGTCTTATTTCATCAACTCTAAAACACATGTTTGACATGGTATGAAGATTAAACAACTGTATATTTTTGATCTTATATTTTTTGATACATTAGTCATAATGTTGATGCCTGAAGTGTTTGTCTGCTTGTCAGCATTAAGGCCGAGGAGAGTTCAAAGAGTCACCTTGAATGTTAGAATGAATTCTCTGAGGAGCAGGAATGTGTCAGCAAATGTCATGGCAACCCAGTCATCAATGTTCCTGTTAGCGTTTTCAGGTCGAAGTGTTTAAAGACAGTGTTTCCCATTAATTACCATGACTGCGGCCAGTCCCACTGGTCCCACCACAGTTTCATAATGATTCAAAAAAAAAGAAAAGAAAAAAAGAATCACTTCCCATCACTCTGTCTGTCACAATCTTGAGTTCACATGAATTCCACAACTCTCATTTTCCTTTGATGGAATTTGTAGAACACATACTACTGAATATGCACCTATATCCAACTATCCCGAGCTCATTTGAATAGTATATATCCCCATATTTTGAAATGACTCAGTCATAGGTAACAAAATCTTCTTTAACTTCCAATATCTAATTCACAAAATAAATATGTTTATAAAAAGTAGAGGCCAGCACACAGGTCTGTTATCTATACAAACATTTTCTTTTAGCCACTTAGCTGTTATCTGGCCTCTGCTGAGTCTTTTGGGGACAGAGACTAAGATTTAAATCATAAACACGTGGAATTTATAAAAATCTCAGAAAAGTTTGGAAAAATAGTGAGTAGCACAATTGAAGGGTGTACCACTTAGAGAAAGAAATAGTTTGGATGAACACCAATCAGAATTTTTATACAATTATCAACAGTTGAAAGACATATTAAACCTAGACCGCCATATTCTGAAAAATAAGCTGAAGGAGGACAACCTTGTCTGACGCCTCTGGATACTTTAACCGGGTCAGTAATGTGTCCATTGTTTATAATTCTACTGAAAGGATTTTGATATATTACATGTACCCATTTAACAAAACGATCACCAAAGATTTAGTGTTACAAATGCTAGGATAAGAATTTCTACTTGATTGTGTCTAAAGCTTCCTCAAGGTCAGCTATAAATAACAAGCCAGGCAAACGACTATTGTCATGATATTCAATTATTTCAAGGAGATGCCTTATGTTATCACCTATTAATCGACCTTCCAGAAAACCAGTTTGGTCAAAATGTATTAGTTGTTGAATAACCTGCATTAATCTAAGTGCAACACATTTGGCAAAAGTATGACCATCACAGCCCTGAAGTGTCAAGGGTCTCTAATTGTTTGATTTCATAGGATCTTTTGTTTGGCCATCTGCATCATATTTTAGTAATAGAGAAATTAAATCTTCTCCTTGTGAATTAGATTGTTGACCAATTTCCAAAGATTAATTATTACAGGCAAATAGAACCTCCTTAATTTTAGGGAGGATGGTTTGGTACACCTCTTCAGGCATCCCATCTAATATAGGAGACTTGCCATTCCGAAAAGAATGTATTGCATCATATCGCTTTTTCTCTTCAACTGGACCTTCACATAAAGGCCGCTGCTCATCTTTAGAGGGCAAGATTTCAGAAGATCAGAGAAGGAAAAATGTGTTGATTGAATTTGTTCATCTTCAGAAATACAAGCATAATATTTCAGTATAGTTTTAAGTATATTACTCGTAGATGTAACAAGGGTTCAGTGTTTGTGCAAAGGTTTTAGTTTTTTCAAAATTTTGCAGTTGCAGAAAATGTCATGTACATTCTTGACCATATCAAATCTATGTCGCTTTAGTTCTACATATAATCCCTTTAATGTTGATAGAGTCTTTTTGTTTCAGATCCAGTAATTGTTTTAATTGTGGATCTTCATCACTATGATCAGATTTAGATGCTACACCATTTTGCAACTCATCCAACAACATTTTTTCCTTGTTATACTGTTGTTTATGTTTTAGAGAAGAGTACTTCATAGCATGACCCAGAAATGCACATTTAAAAACATCCCATACAATATGCGGATCCACAGAACCATTTTTAATAGAAAAGAGTTTCTAAATAAACTGTCTTGTTATATGAAAAATGTTTCATCTTCCAGGAATGACTGACTTCATTTCCAATAGCCTGTTATTGGGAATTGTTAAAAATGCTTGTAAAGTACTTTTACATATGGTTCCAACAGGCACACAGGATCAAGAAGCAGAACTAGCTTTGGTGTAATGTCAGTTTTCCTCCAGACAGAATGAGGCGATGCAGTAATTAGCTGTAGGGTTGTGCGGTGGTGGGAGGATGTCATTCCATGGCCTGTTTGTGTGACTGACTATTGTAATTGTAAATTTTAAGTAAAGGGAATAAACTGCCAGCATTCATGGAGTCTACACATCTCAGTGAAAATCTGTTTTCCACATGAGAAGATATAAACATTGAGAGAGGTAAGGAATCTCAAATAAGGATGTAAAAAAGAATGAATGAGGTTAATAGAGAAGGAGGACGTGAGGGTGAAAAAGGTGCAGATGGAGGGAGGGGGGATGCTTCAATCTATAAACCATATCTTCATCTCTCTTCTCTCTTCATATCCGATTTCATTATGCACATTTGTCCCCCCCAGACCCCCTGTCCCCGCACACACACACACACACACACACACACTGAGGCACACTGTAGTAAAATGTAGCAGCTGTGTAAAATGTCAGGCTGGCCTTTTCTCAGATATACGGTTTGAACCAATCCAAATGTTACCCTTTCTCCACTTCACCAGAAAGAAAAGAGGAGGAGAAGGACAAGAAGAGCAAGGATCTACATGACTTGAGGGATGGAGGAGACGGGGGAGGAGAACAGCGGGTGAAGGACTCTAGGGTATATGAGGCAACAAAGACAAAAACAGCGAGACATACTGGGGATACAGACGGCAACTGAGGGAGAATTTTTGTCAAGAAATTACAAGTCAGAGGAAACTAGTAGTGATAAATTAATAATATTAATATTATTACTATTTGTTGGCGTGCTGAGCTCCTTGTCCTCAGCACTGCCCAGCATCGTAGAGTTTCTGTTGTCCACAGACAACATCGCTCCAGCCCATTGGTCTGCTCCTGAGTTGGCCGAAATCCCTGTTCCTGGGTCGGTCACCATCTCTCCTGTCCCTGGGTTTAAGTCAGACATCTCCTAGTACCATAATGTGACACAGGGTTTATGTTAGCCAGCTTTTTGCCAATATACTATGTAATTGTCTGGCAGATGAAAATGTAAACAGCCAAAATGTCCAGTGAGAATTACGTAAAGTAAATGCATAGTACAAGTAACAGCATTTTAAGTAACCTAATATTGGTTTTGGCCTATAAGATATTTTGCCAAGACATCTTAATGAATTCTAAACTTATATCATGCAACAGTTTGTTTTTGGCACTGCCGAGTGTAATCAGCGTATCTCTCACCGCACAAGCGGTGCCGTAGCCAGGATTTTAGAAATACTGAGGTCATGCATCTGAGTCCAGGTAGGGGTGTTTTGAAAATAACTCTTTCTTTCAATTCAGTTTTTCAGTCAATTATTTACCCCTTTTTTATTTTTATGTATTTTCTAAGCTTGGGTGTGGGGTACAGGCAGGGGGAAATAGCATAATTGATTTGGTGTTTGCTACACCCAGGGAAGAAAGGGCCTACCGATCTCCCTCTCGCTTGTTTTCCAGCAGACCACCAAAGCCTCAAAAATTTCTGTCATTGTAACTTAAACGTTATTAGTTCATTAATACTGTCAGTGGTTGTCTGGTGTTACAGAGATGTCATGTGTTTTTCGCACGTTTTGCTCATGAAAAACAAACAGCCAGTGGGGGAGTCATGTAGCAGATTGTGAGCAGTAGTTTCCCTGTCACTTTAGCTGTCACAGCTGCAGTGTCTCTGGGCTCGTTGGGTGAAGCACACAAACTGGTCGGTGAAGCCCTGCAGCAGCCTGCAATGCTGACAACCAGCCTATTTGCTCCACTAAAGGAGCCCGGAGGCACTCTTGCAACAAAGTGTTAGTGTTAGTGACCATGAAAGGAGCAGCAGAACACCGGGAGGGAGGTCGAAGAGGTCAGTGTGTTGGTGTGAAGTGGCCGGAGTGTTAATACAGCTCAAACAATGCAGAAAACATACATTACCAGAGGTACTGTGTGAGTCTACAGTTTGAGTCAAGCATAGAGAGCACAACCAACAAAGCCAACCAATCACAGGCGGAGTTGGGCTGGTCTTATGAAAAAGGTGGGATCCATAATAACGGGAGTCTAGTCTTTTTCAGACAGAGATTCCGCAACAGAATGTAGGTCACAAGCACCTACACAGCCACATACCCACATAGACTTGCAAAGCTAATTTTCTACAAAATCTAAATTTGGGCTGAACAATAAATTGAAATACTATCAAAATCACTATGTGGCTAAGTGCAATGGCCAAATCTCAGAAGCAGTCGCTGACTAGGGATAAGTGCTTCATACAACCCCACATCAAAAGACCCCAAATATCACTTTAAAAGGATGAAAGACTTGCGATGATCTGCGGGGATAGGTTTCTCTGGCGCCTGCAGCTGTGGGTGTCTGCTCAGTTCTGAGGAATACATAAAAACACAATCACAAATAGTAGAGACACAATTTTTAATAGACTATTGTTCCCGTGGCACGTGAAGAAAACAGAACAGATGCTGAAACAACCACTACAGATCGTGAGTCGACCCGGGAGGTCTGTGGTGGGGTGCAGCGCATTCTGTCTCAACAGTCTAACTGGTTCAGGGCGACGACACAGGGTGGCCAAAAAAAAAAAAATCACGCAATTCTGTGAGTTGTTGAGTTAGGAGAAACTTCTCTTTGTGAAATGACAAATTCTTACTTATTATGGCTTGTACATGCGGCAAATGTTATACATTAAGTTATTTCTTCTTATGTATAAATCACTCCCTCCAGGATAAATGCCTTTCCTACAACATGTTGTCACGTGTGTTTTTGTTCTGTTTTCATCCCGCAAAAACAACACACTCATCGCACACAGATATGGACTGTGCACATTCATCTTTTAAAAAAGAGCCCGAGGCAGAGTGGGGAAAGTCTCAATAAGTTAACACAAAGTTTTATCAGTCTTGTCCATTGATTCATTATTTACTAGACTTAACCTACATTTACTGAACACTAGGACCACCAGCATTCTAGCACTCATTGCAATGTCTTCCAGAGCATGTCATTTTATAGTTTGTGTTCATAGACACATACTGTAAACAATGCATTTGTTTGATGAAGCATGGAGCAGGACCTGCAGGCTTTTCGATGTCCTGTGCCAATTTAATAACTGTAAGGCGTATATATATATATATATTTTTTTCTTTTTTGCGCATTAATTTCGAGCCTTGTTTATTGTTTGCATTTGACATAAGAGGAAATTGGCCATACTGTAAGTGTTATACAACAATTTTTCTACCTGGAGATGACGGGCGAGCTCTCATAGAGACCGGTGTGTGTGCACTGGGCTGGACAGCAGCTGCAGCCGGCAGCTCTGATGATCGCACTGTTAAGCTTTATTAGGCTACATCATAATTGCTTTTTCGTTATTAGTGAGGATAATTTTAGATGCTGCTTCCTGTTTATAGCCTACACTATTTACAACACCAAACGCTTTGATATGGACTGAGTCAATGAGGAAACAAACCAGCGTATCTGGCTCCAGAGGGAGGAGAGAGGAGCTCAGGGCCCTGATGTGTTCACTTTAGTCTGGACTGCTGACATGTGCCACCTGATGGTCGGCTAATGCACAATCAGCTGGATAACATAAAAGTCCCTCCTCCTTTTCTACAACGTTGCGCCACCTTTAACATCACGGCAATGGAGTCCTCTGAAAGGAGAGACATCTGTAAATCCTTGTCTGACGTCTCTTTTGTTCCTGAGTTGCCCTATGACACACCAATTCCCTGGTTCCTTGTGCCAATGACATCCTGGCAAACCTTGTGCCAGGTGTCATGGCACAGAGTACTAATAAAATAATCCCCAAACCCAAATTATGTTTGGGTTTGGGGATTTTATTACCACTAAACCTCATGGCTATGCCAGCTAAACAAAGAGCTCACATTATAAATGTGATCTTCAGCTGCCTACAACAAGAAAGGTTGCAGGTTTTACCTTTACCCCGGTGAACTACTTATTTGCAGTTGCCCCTTCAGTGTCACATCCATACATCTGGACCGGCCCACTCCCTTCCGCTCCCTTTAATCTTCATGTGCAATACAGCCTTTCATCTTCATGGGGTTGATTGACATTCCGGCACACACACACACACACACACACACACACACACACACACACACACACACACACACACACACACACACACACACACACACACACACACACACACACACACACACACACACACACAGACACGCGCGGCTGGTGGTTTTCCGGCCTTTATGCATGAGCACAAAGCATTTACATCAGGTCACCACATCCGGTGGAGAGAGGCATGTATTTGACTAAACACTAACGTTCCTCCAAAGCTGAGGTGAGGACATGTTGGTATTATTTGTCCTGCATTCATGCGAAGGGAAAATACAAACACCCCTGGTATATTCCAAAGATATATTTCGGCAGTCTTTGGTGATTAGACCAAAAGAAAACATGTTGGCTCAAGTCTGAAACACAGTTGCTGCTTCCGTTCCTGTGCTGTACTCTTAGTTACTTGTTTTGAGTGTATAGGTCAGTGAAATGCAGCGTCTCGGCACAAATTCACAGAGTGAAGGACAGGACGATACTGCACGTGCCCGGCTCGTTACATATGTGTCACATAATATAATGCATGCACAGCTGTTCAGCTTTGCTGACGAGAAGATGTCAACCTTTGCTCAAAACATGCCATAAATGTTACACTGCGTAGATGCTTGTTGAACCCAAAAGCGGACACGAGGATGGATCAGTAGTGCAAGGCAATTTATTTGGTTTGAACAAGGTTTTAGCAGGTGAAGGTAGAAGCTGCTCAGGCTTGAGTCTCGGTCTGAGAGGTGGAGGGAGGAGGAGAGGTAGCTCACGGTGGCACTGGTGTACTGCGTGGCGTGTAGACACTCTGGTGAATGCAAGGCAAAGCAAAGCAATGTAGAGCTTGAGCTTGAGTCGCGAAACACAATAACACTAGCAATAATCTAGGACTCAATTTCGATTGAGCCATATACCACGTCTGACTGATGAAATAATCTGGCAGCAGGTAGCGTGGAGAGCAGGGCTTATCAGCAGGCGCTGATTGCCAACCTGCTGCAGGTGTGTGTGTGCGTCAGCAACTCCAGAGAGCAGAGCTCCGGCCAGCCTCTCAGAGCACCTCTGCAAGCACAACAGAAAAACAAAACCAAGCACCAAACACAAATAATCCACCACAGAATGAGATTGTGACAATAAAACTAAGTTTTAGCAATTCATCACTTAAATATTTTACCACAGAAAGTGGCGTGGCGTTGCTCCGGTGCGCTCCAGCAGCACTACACCCATGACAACAATGTTAGCTGACAGCTACACGACAGTAAAGTAAGATGGTAAAACAAATAAACACAAATGTTCTGTCAAACTTGCTTCACTGGTATACACAACAAACATTAGGTAAGTAATTAGGTCACTATTGAGAGGTCTGGATATTGCAAAAGTCCAGCACATAGTTATATTGCAAAAGTCCAGCACAGCAAAATGTGCAATTAAAAAGTACAGATAACATCAGCAAAGTTCAAATCTCGCCCCCACATTGGGAATTCTATAAGTGTCCACAGCTGGGAGACAATGGCTGCCCACAGGCCACATAGCACCAGCAACAGATTAGCCACTGACAGGTCACCTTCCTCTCAAAACAGATAAAAAATGAACAAAAAAGTAAATCTGAGGCAATTTCTGCAGACCTGCACCAGGTTGTGTGTGCGTATATATATGTGTGTGTGTGTGTGTGTGTGTGTGTCTGTTCTTTTCTTCTACACTCACGGCATGGGTCAAATGAATCTAATAAATCATAACTAAAAGAAAATGAATTGGTTGTTTTCTTTTTTTTTTCTTAAATGGCTTTTGTCTGGTTGATTTAGATATATGAAGTGGAGATAAGGAAGCCATCAGTCTCCCTATCGTTTCCACACAGCTCAGTTTGTTGGTGTTTAAAGAGAAAAAAGGGAATAAAGATGAAGAGAAAAAAAAAGAGCACAGCCAGAGATGTAGATGAAAAACAGTAATGGTCTGTCTCTGCCTTTATTTTGACTTTCTTTGTCACTTTTATTTTTCCCCATTCCCTTTCAGTTTTCCTCTTTTGCAAGTCTGTCACAGACTATTTTAATTTTAATTTGTTTTCCTTTCTTCTAAGTGAGCAATGCTTGCTTCAGCCCAGAATAGTGCGGCTTCAACTAAACAGATCGAACAAAACTGAAGATGATGGAGGTGGATTTGTATTCAGGAGCTGTCATGGTTGTCATGTACACAAACAGCATGTATAGAACAACATAAAGCCGGCCTAATCAGCTGGCAGACTGTGGGACACAATCGGCCTAAAAGCAACTTCTGAGTGGCCGAGCATAAATAAATCTTACATTTTGACAAAATATGTAAAGTACACAATAGTGTATTTGTCCATGTATGTGTCTCACACATACGACGCAAAACAATATGATACAAAATACTTTATTAATCCTCCGAAGGGGAAACTGAGTGTGACCAAACCTATAGGACACACAAGTAGACAATAATAAAGAAGACATACACAACTCAAGGCAGTGCAAAATAAGAGGAGAGCACAGCACTATAAATATTAAAAGTTTAAACATCAATGTGACTGTAACCTATTCAACATATTCAAGGTTAGCAACGTTCCTCAGTAGTCCTTAGTTTGGTTACAGTCCAAGTCATCAAGAACACGTCGTCACCACATCAAACGGTGACAGGAACAATGTTCCACATTTTGCATGACACTTGTTCTTTGTTCCAGGACCACATCAAGTGATCTCATCTCTGATCTTAAGTCACACCCTCAGCAAACAACAGCATTAAACAAGACACCGGCTAAAATACTCTGATAAAACACATGGAGGAGTGACCTGCTGGCATCAAAGAACCAGAGCTTCCAGAGGAAAAATAGCCTGGACTGGGCACTTTTACATAGAGCATGGCTGTTCTTTTTCCAGTGAGGAAACCACCTCAATGGCCTCATCTTAAATAAGGACAGGGGTCACAGCAGTCTTTGTCTTTCTAAAATCAATAATGAGCTCCTTGGTCTTACTTTTATTGAAAATTAAATGGTTCATCTATGTTAGCCAGGTGATTATCTTTGTGGATGTAGCCAACAAGAGCAGAATCATCAGGAACTTTTTGCAGGTGACAGCCAGACACTGAACTCAACCTGCAGTCTGAGGTGTATAAGGTGAAATTGAGGACAGAACAGTGCCTTGGGGTACACCTGTGTTGCTCACAATGGTATTGAATAAATCACAGCCAAGCCTGACACGCTGGGGTCAAGATGTGGGGTAGTCCAAAACCCATGCAACTTCTGTGTTATTTATGTTAACTCAATAAGCTTTTGGCTAAAATAATATGCAGTTTTATTGTATAAAAAGCATTAGAAAATGAAAAATAGAAAATATTCTTGCAGATCCACCGGCTGACTCTAAGTGGCTGTAGATTCTTTGAAGCATATAAAGTAAAGCGTCATCCACTCACACACCCTTCCTGTATGCAAACTGGAGTGAATTGGTGTGCAGACACCAACCAGCTAAAATGCCCCAGAACAACTCCTTCAAAGCATTTCATAAGCTGAGGGGTGACAGCTATGGGCAAGAGGGATAGAGAGAATATAAACTGGAGCACATCACAAAGTTGGTCTTGGCACACCTGACAGGTGCCGTGCGTAATATATGGCGTATCTAGCGGTGAGGTTCTAAATTGCAACCCCTCCCTTTCCTGGAGATGTTGGAGAAGCTCCAGAAGCTACGGTGGCCTTTACTAATAGAAAATATTTAAATGTAAATACTTGTTAAACATCTAGGATAAAAGGAACAGTGAAGGAAAGGAATCTGAGCACCGACCATCACAACCAGCAGTTACCACAAAACATATGCGTGAATAATCACGGAACACTGCTCTACACAATATAATACATCGCCAGGTAAAACATCTACCATTCAACTACAGCAGTTAAACTATGAAACTATAACACTACTACAAACTCAAGCAACAAACAAGCATGCGGAGTGTGTGTGTGTGTGTGTGTGTGTGTCAGAGAGACAAAGAAAGATAGCCAAGATGGCGGATGCAGAGGGAGCCAAGATGGCCGAAGTAGAGAGAAAGAGGGAGCCAAGATGGTGGAGAGCCAAGATGTATATTTGATGTATGTACTTGAGTGTACCTGTTGCTATGATGACCTAATCTATCTGTCTTCTTCTATCTATCATCTTCTTCTATCAAGCTCGCTTCCTCAGTGTGGATTACAGATGTTGCAGCGTCCTGCGGAGTCCAATGCAAGGCTTTTTCCGAGGGGAAAGGGATGGGGTTGTGCAGCTCTCCTCTGGATTCAGAAACACGTTTGGTAAACACGGGGCAATCTTGGCTAATCCAGCGAGATTAAAGACTGTGGCATAGGCGGGTAAAATCCAAAAGTTTGTTTGCTCCCTTTTAGTAACAGCTGTGCAGACGAAAGCTGATGCTTCCAGCAACACGTTACGATGGGACAGTGGGTGAAACGGGTGTGCAGCTGTTTTTATCTTCTCCGTGTATCTGGACGCTGTGGAACTGACGATGTGTTCAGCTGCGCGCTCAGAAAATGGGAGATGGGACTGTTCAAACCTAGGGCAATTGTGACAATCGGCGCCACCTACTGGACATTTTGGTGCATTTTCCTTTATTGTCAGGTTTTGTTAGTGCAAGGAGGCCACATTTAGGCTTTGGTCTACAAGCAGCCCGCTCTATTGTTGAGACCATGTGGTGAGGGTCCCAGCAACAGCATTGAGTATTTCTACTAATTCAAGTGATGAGGTAAAGATGTATTTAGTTATTAAGTCTATAAAACTATAGGTTAGAACTCAATATCATAAAAAGAACCTTTTGAGCACTTTGAAAAATATCCACAGAATATATAAACTGGGTGATTAGCAGTCTTCTCCTCAGTTTTTTTGCCACACTGAGTCATTACTTTGACTCTCTTTGGCACACTCCCAGCCCCAAAATCTTAGTTATCATTCCTATGTTGTCTCACTGCAACAGACAAAGAATACATCTCAATAAATCTTACTAACCTGACGTTACCACCAGCTACTGAGAGGCACAAACTCAGGCTACGGTGTACTAATATTTAATGTTATACGTCGAGGTATTTCTTTTCAGCGAAACTAATGTACCGAGGAAAATATAATAATCTTTAACGTTACTCTGACCTGTTCAGCTGAAAGCAGAACCCTTCAACGTCAGTCTGCCAAGATTTCTTTATCATCAGAGATTTCCATTTGGGAAAGGAAGCTCCAGTGTTTAATCTTGTCTTATGCTGTCACTCCCGACCTCCTTTAGTCTCCTGGAGTTTTTTGTTACTTCGACAACAATTCACATGGTTTCATGTCTTGTACAAAATGAATATGATCCGCCATCCTTTATTAAATTGTGGTTTCAAACTTCTCACAATACATATTGTTTGGCAGGAAACAGCAGCCTGTTCGTCTTCTTCTCTGTCTTCCGACCAGGTCATTTCTAACGGCCGCTCACTAAATTTAAAATTGTGAAAGGTACTGACTAGTGCCAGGTTTGTCCGTTCTAGGCTACTGTAGAAACATGGCGGTGCAACATGGCAAAGTCCATGGGGGGAGATAGAAACAGCTCATTCTAAGGAAATGAAAGCACAACGACTCTTATATTCAGGTGATTATACACTAACTAAAACATTTATGAATATTATATTCCATTTCTGCCGAGTCTGGCCTGCTAGATGCCACTACATTCTACACACTGGACCTTTAATGGTATGTGGTGAGACTGCATCTGGGCAAGGTGCCTTATTTGCCCTGAGCCTCCTCAGCTTGGAGTAGACCTCATCAGCGCTGACTGTTATTGGGGGACTATGGTTACAATAAGACCCCCTTAGAAAGAGCGTGGACTGGAACGATTCCGGCTCAGATTGAGAAATGATGTTCATCAATCCTGGCAAAAAAGTGGTTAGCCTCATCAGCACTGAAAGCCCCTTCCTGTAACCTGTAACTATAGCCTGTAATTTGCTTCATGCCTTTCCATTAACCTCCAATGTCACTTTGCTAATATTTGTTTTCCCTCAACCTTATGTTTATAATTCCGCTACCCCGTCTGATAACACGTTTAATTACCTTCTTTGCTGATTTACTCATATCCTTGTCACTGGTTTTTAAAAGCATATTTCTTGTTATTAATGGCAACCTTTATGTCACTGTGTTACCCATGGCTTATTATTTGGAAAACATTTAATAGTTTTACATTGTATAATCAAATTAACACAAAAAAAAACTCATTGACACAGTTGGCAACATTGTCCACATTATTGCCCTCATCATGAAAAATGGACCAATCAGTGCATTAAAAATCCCTACAGTTTCTCACGTGCCTCCTCTGACCATACAGGCACCACTTCGTTAGTGGTAGGCTGTCTGTGGACTAGTGGGACATACTTAGATGACAGCAGCACCAACTGATGGTCCGAGCAACCTAGAGGGGGTAGGGCAGTGGGTGAGTAACTGTCCTCAACATTAACATGGAAAAGATCGATAGTTCTGTCTTTTCTTGTGGGGCAGGTAACAAATTGCCTGAATGAGGGCAGTGAGGAGTTGAGCTTATGAAGTCCCTATTAATAGTTGTGCATCAGGCGATCTGCTTTGTAAATCATGAAAGACTTTACATGTAGTGTCAGTGGCATGTTTGGCATTGGCTGATACTGGAATATAAACCACTACATACATCCATTACATAATAATGCATATATTTCTATATTTTCAGAGAGATCATTATAACATGCATTCATACAAAGAAAATATGAATTTGTTATATAAGAGTAATACTAACATATATTAATGATAACAAAAGCAGACCTGTTATATCTGTTTAGCCTTGTTTCTGAAAGATAGTCACCTTGGTCAGCTGCTGGAAAGGAGCAAACAGTCTTCTGCTTATGTTCTCCCTGCACAGATTGAGCCTGGAGATGAGAATCTGAATGACTGCCTTGCACTGGACCAGAGTAACACCATTTTCTTGGAGCTTTAGCAAAAACTCGTTTATCTGGATGACACCTTTTCCCCAAGAGCTACTCCTCACCCTCCTCCAGGAACTCCACAATGCTGTCAAACAGCTCCCAAAAGAGAGCTAGTAGACATCAATATGAAGAAGAAAATGCTCAAATGTCTCATCATTTTCCTGACACAGTTGTGGGAACAGTCAGGGCATAGGCATTTATTCTGTTTTATTGCCTTGATTGTGACATTGAGAGACTCATGGAGAGATGGACTTTTAGATTTGGCCACAAGGTTGTGGCGGTGCAAGACACAGAATATGTGAGAATATCATATCAATATCTATCATGGAGGGGGCACCATCAATGGTGCATGCGAGAATTTGGGTGATTGGGATTGACTTCTCCTGTAAATATTCTTAAAGTGCGTAAAAATTGTCCTTGTGTCTGTTTCGAGGAATTTGGAAAACAAAAATTCCTTTGCTATCTCCTGACTGTCGGAGAGCCTGTACCAGACATGGGCCTTAAGCAGGGAGTTGTTCTCTGAGGTGGTTGTCTCATTCAGCTGAAGGCTGAACAGAGAGTCCCACAGGATGTCACACAGCTGTTCCTCTCTATCTGCCCCCAATTCATTTATGTGTGCCACGGTGTCACTGCTGAGTTGGATGGATTTCAGCTCCTGTGTGGGATCGCTCCCAATCATGGTAGAAATGACATCTTTGATGGCACGGTGCACCAACGTTTTTCCTATTTTCTCCTAGGTTAGGCCTTTAACCCCAAGAACACCATACCTGCTGTCAGCATAGTAATGTAATGAAGTACTGATTTTCACGTATCCATACTTTACTTCATTATTTTTATTTCTGGCAAATAAAATCAGAAGAAATTTGTTAGACTGCAAGAAAGCATGTTTGGGAAATCAGTGCTCCTAGATTGCAAGTTAATGCATGCTCCATTTGAGTTGGTGACATAATGCCTGCTTGTTGTCAACTGCCAAGTGCACAAAAATAAAAAAGAAGAGGAGGACGAAAAAGATGTCACACATGTTAGTTTTGAGTAACTTTTAAATCATGTAGCTAAAGTTGTTTTGCATATAAAATGAATTTTTCTTACTGTTTCAGAGAGAGCATGTTAACCACCTCAAAAAGTATTTAGAGCTGACATCAACAAGGAGAAAAAAGGCTCCTGAGACTCTCCCCACCACCTCCACCATCAGGTGGACCACATTGGCGAACACCAGGACTGGGTCTCAGAGGTCCAATGACAAAGCTATCTTGAAGTATGTGGTCCAAGGGCTCCAGCCATTCAATGTCGTCGAACAACAACCATTTAGATATTTTGTGAATGAACTGCAACTTAATGTGAAAATGATGTCACAGCTGACCTTGTGCTCCATGACTGATGATCCCTCCAAGGGAATGAAGAAGGCAGTGACTGAGGCCATGAGGGTAGTTGACCATATCGCCACCACTACCGACGGATGTCAGAAGGCAGTGCTTCATTAATGTTACTGGTCATTGGATTGATCCCCACAGTCTCAAAAGATACTCAGCAGCACTACCCTGTAAACAACTGAGAGGTTTGTACACATTTGATGTGTTGGTAAGCACCCTGAATGACATCTACTCTGAGTTTGAAATTCGGGGGAAGATTGTGTGAACGGTTCTTACTTCACAAAAGCATTCCAAATTTTTGGCGAAGATGAGAAAAACAATGCAGTTGAAAGTGATGGTGATGTGACATCTCAACCAGAATAGGATGAAGATGATGAAGAAGAGGAATTTGATGTGTCAGCGCTTCTGAATGAAGACAATGGTTTAGAGTTCCAGCTCCCAAAGCACCAGTGCTGTGCTTGACACCTATTCAACCTAATAGCTACAGTTGATGCCATGAAAGCAACATCCAATGAGGTGTTCAAGAAAGTGTACTGTTCAACATTTGGCACTGTGTAATGCACTTTTGAACAAATGTGGAAGATCCTTGTTCCTGGCAGGAGAATGACTGCTGAAAATAATCAAAGAAAGGGAGAGGGGGCCATCAGAGTCATCTGTACCAATTTAAAGGTTCCAATGTAAGTAAGAATTCTGTGTGTTTTATTTTGTTTTATTTTATCATAATTGAACATGATGTCTTGAATGTCTCTGAACTGTTCATTTCTTTTTCCCATCCTTTCTTGGACACTTATAACCTTCACATTTTATCCCAACTTCCACTTATCATTGGTCCATTTTACTTAATTACTCATCCAGAAAATATTTTGTTTAATCCAATTAAATTTTTAATTGAAGTTTTAATTGCTATCAAAACAATGTTGTTGTGTTTTTGTATTCATCACAGGTTCAATCCAGCAGAATGAGCCCAGTCGTCCAGGCAGCCAGCATCTTGCAAGCAGAAGCAAATGTCATAATAGTGTGGCTACTTTGTAATCATCATTCTGCTGACCATCAAACTTGACAGAGTCAAGTTGCCTGTGAAGTACTGCAAACCTCTGTTGAATGCTCTTCAGGTAACTTTTATTCTTGTATTTATTTTCTATTGTCCTAAGTCTTAAATTATTAATTTGCCATTATATGTAAACATCCTTTTCATATTGTGTTTCTTTGGCACTTTGTCTCAATGCGTTTAATGTTTTATGTAAAGCATGTTTTGAATTGCCATGCAGCTGAAATATTCTCTACAGATAAACTTGGCTTGCAGGTGGGGTTCAAGAACCATTCTGGCCACATGTCAAGAGACCCCAAGTTGATCGCAGCTGCAATTCTGCTTCCAAAATTCCGAACAACGTGAACAAAGGATGAATTCGCAATCAAAATGGGTAAGACATCATGGGGTTGTGAAAAATAAGTGTATATTTTGACTCTTTGTAATTGGAAATTCACAAATCAGGATGTTGATTGCTGTATCTCTCTGCACAACAAATCTACCGCTGGGTACTAATACAGATACCTTAAATTATGGATGCATGGATAGTACATAAAACTTTAAACTAAAACCTTTGTTTTGGGGTAATTTTAGAGCATTGCATTAGTTCTATAATTTATATTTTCATCTTCACTATTTCAGGAATTGACTACAGAATTTGACAGAATTTTTGGGTGAACTGTTGCTTAACATTAACCGAGGACAGCTGAGAGGTGTTCACAAGTTCAAGCCTCTTTCTCTTAATTGTTCTGTAAAGCTGCCAACCTCTCAGTTTTGTATTTTTGTCTTTGTTGATGTCACCTCTCTCAAAATATGCCATGTTTGGTCCTTGAATTTAAGGGACTTGTGCCTGGAAAGTCCTGGAAAGGTCTTGGAATTTTGATTACGGACCCTAACCCTTCCTTACAGTATATATAGCATAATATTCAAACATCTCACTTTTTAAAAATACTTTTACTTTTACTTCCAATACTTCAGTACATTGCATTACTTTGGATAATTAAATACAGTACATTTCAGATACATTAAAACTTTGCTTTGAAGTTTAGCTAAACTTTTAAGAATGTTGTCTCACTATTCATTCTTTTCATTTTCCAGACATTACCATTTAAACCAGGGGTCTCAAACTGCCAGCCCCCAGCTATGACTGATTCTAAATCCGACATATTGCCAAACAGGCGGTTTTGCCTTTTGCTTTGACAACAAATCCTCTGCCATCATCCTGTCAGTCAGCTCTCCTAACTCTCTTAATGCTTTGAATAAAATGTGGCTGCTGTTGTGCTGGGCTCTGCTGTTGGCCCTGCTTCTGTACGGAGTAGTTGCCTCTGGCAGTTTGTAATGGTAGAGTCTGACTGTAAGCAGGGGGCGGTGGGGAGGTAATGTAATCAGTGTCCGATCAAAGGGATCACCAACTATCGCGGCATGCCCCGTGCAAGGTTTAAGTAAGTTATCTATTAAGAAAAAAGATTTGCACTGTTAAAACCTGATGTGCATACAGATGTATACTTCTGTTTCCATTTTTTTGTTAAATGACCTGCGCCGCGAGGTGTCTGGCAAGAAAAAAAGTGTAAATGTATTGCATTTGTTATACAAGTGCAAGGTTTCAATAAATCATTTAAGAGTAGGGAAAACAAAATGTTCAGAAATATTGCGCTTTCTTATAGTACTTGTAGTACGCTGAAGTGGGCCTCCTATGAGACGATAAAACAGCGGGCATGGCCCCAAGTTCATTTGAGTTTGAGACCCCTGAGTTGAATATATTTTTATGGATATGATTTAGGTGTTACATTCACTGCAACCAGTTGGCCAAATTCACTAAGGTTTAGAATTTTATGTCTCCTGTTCATTCTTAGCCTGTTGACTGAGAAGAAAGAAAACTTTTATAGGTATATTGTCAAGCATTAGTGTAGCACACGCACACACACACACACACACACACACACACACACACACACACACACACACACACACACACACACACACAGCATAGTTTTATTATTCTGCACATCTCACAAAAACTTTGTGAAGCAGGAAATTATATTTCTCACCAGCAGTATGACTTCAGCAGGGTTGATTCCGTGCATGTCCTTCAAGGTTTAAGCTAATCACAGAGCTGCTTCTTTTGTCTCTGCTGCCTCCTCTACCAGATGGGAAACAATGATAGTGTGAGCTCACAGGCCAAAGGAATAGGAATCTAAAGTAAACAGAATGAGAAGCTGTCCTCTGTAGTAAATGGCAGTATTGGTTTGTTCAAACTTCTTAAAATTACTTCCTGTTCAATGTGGTTGAACATCTCCCTGCTGCATTTAAATCTACAGTTAGGTCCGGAAATATTTGGACAGTGACACAATATTCATAATTCTGGCCCTGTACATTACCACAATGGATTTGAAATGAAATAATTGTGATGAAATTGAAGTGCAGACTTTCAGCTTTAATTTGAGGTAATATACATCAAAATTGCAGGGAGGGTTCAGGAATTGCAAAAATGTTCATAAATAGTCCCCTCATTTAAAGGGACCTAAAGTAATTGGACAATTGAATCAAAAGCTGTTTCATGAGCAGGCGTGGGCTACTCCCTTGCTATTTCATCATTAAGCAGGTAAACGGTCTGGAGTTGATTTTAGGTGTGGCATTTTCATTTGGAAGCTGTTGTTGGGAATCCACCACATGCAGTCAAAAGAGCTCTCAATGCAGGTGAAACAGACCATCCTTAGGCTGCAAAAAAAAAAAATCCATGAAACATCAGGAGTGGCCAAATCAACAGTTTGGTACATTCTGAAAAAAAAGGAACGCACTGTGAGCTCGGCAATACAAAAAGGCCCGGGCATCCATGGAAGACAACAGTGGTTGATGATCGCAGGATCCTTTCCATGGCAAAGAAGAACCCCTTCACGACATCTAGTGAAGTGAAGACGACTCTCCGGGAAGTAGGTGTATCATTATCCAAGTCTACCATAAAGAGAAGACTTCACAAGAGCAAATACAGAGGGTTCACCACAAGGATGCAAACCATTCATAAGCCTCAAGAATAGAAGGTCAGATTAGAGTTTGCCAGAACACATCTAAAAGAGCCAGCGCAGTTCTGGACCAGGGTTCTTTGGACGGATGAAACTAAGATCAACCTGTACCAGAATGATGGAAAGAGAACAATATGAAGAAGGCTTGGAATGGCTCATGATCCGAAGCACACCACATCATTTGTAAAACGTGGTTGAGGCAGTGTAATGGCCTGGGCATGCATGGCTTCCAATGTCACTGGGTCGCTAGTGTTTATTGATATGACAGAAGACGGAAGCAGCCGCATGAATTCTGAAGTCTATAGGAACATTCTGTCTGCTCACATTCAGCCAAATTCAGCAAAGTTCATTGGTCGGCACTTCACAGCACAGATGTTGAATGGAAAGTGACCCAAAACATAGAGTTTTTCAAGGCAAAGCAGTGGAATACTCTACACTGGCCAAGTCAATCACCTGATCTCAGTCTGATCGAGCATGCATTCCACTTGCTTAGGACAAAACTTAAGGCAGAAAGACCTACAAACAAACAACAACTAAAGACAGCTGCAGTCAAGGTCTGGCAAAGCATCACAAAGGAGGAAACCCAGTGTTTGGTGATGTCCATGGGTTCCAGACCTCAGGCAGTCATCACCTGCAAAGGATTCCCAACAAAGTATTAAGAGAGAACATTTTATTTATGATTATATTAATTTGTCCAATTACTTTAGGTCCTTTGAAATGAGGGGACTATTTTTGAAAATTTTTGCAATTCCTAAACCCTTCCTCCAATTTTGATGTAAACACCCTCAAATTAAAGCTGAAAGTCTGCACTTCAATTTAATTTAGATAACTTCTTTTCAAATCCATCGTGGTCGCATACAGGGCCAAAATTATGAAAATTGCGTCACTGTCTAAATATTTCCGGACCCAACTGTAAGAACAATCAGGCTTTCAGTTTTTCTCAAACGCTCGTTTAACACTCAAGGCTTGTGTCCAACAGTCAACTCGTGGTGTAAATCACCAATTTCATAAGGGTATGATATTATCTCTTTGGACGACAATGCGGTATTTGCCGATATCACAAAGTCTGCTTCAATAGAATTTTGATTCAGTTCAATTCAGGGGCCTGCCATCAATATGAGACAATATCATCTGCCCATTAAACACAATCAGTAACAGAAGAAGCTGCCTCCCCTTTCTTTTCTGCTTTTGACCATAAAAACAACACATTAGTAATTGTTGATAATGAGTAACTAACTGATAATTAGTAACTAATGAGTCTATTTTGAGGTCTATTCCGCCTGCAGAGGACCAGCCACTGTCAGTAACCCCAGCAGATGTGAGAAAAATCCTGCTGAGAGTGAATACAAATAAGGCTGCTGATCCAAATAATATACCTGGCTGTGTACTCAAAACGTGTGTCAATCAGATAGCTGATGTTATTACTACATTTTTAACATCACACTCTCACAGACTCCTGCTTCAAAACAGCCATCACACCATCATTCCTGTACCTAAAAAGTCTGCTGTGTCTAGTCTTAATGACTACTGCCCTGTGGCTCTCACCTCCATCCTGATGAAGTGCTTCAAGAAACTGGTTCTCGAACATATCAAAGATAACATCGCTTGCCAGCTTGCCAGCAATGTTGCAGAGAGGTGCACAGAGAACAATCTACTGCTCAGCATCAACAAACCAAAAAGCTGAATGTCAGTCTTAGAGAAGAGGAGGCAATGACACACACCCCTGTCTATATCTGCGGAGCTGAGGTGTGTGTGTGTGAACAGTTTTAGGTTCCTTGGAATTACCATCACAGATAACTTATCTTGGTCATCACACATCACCAAGGGCAAATATCTCACTTCACTACTTATGGGGGAAATTTTCCCAAGAGCAGTCCCTGAGAGGGAGACCAAAGCTGTCATCAAAAGTACTGTTCAGCAAGAAAAGTGAAACAAACTGGTATTAAATGTATAGAGGAGATGCTAATTTGTACTTTAAAACTATACTTTGCACGAACAAGATTCATTACTGTATGGTTATAATTATGTGTGTGCTTTATTCTGTTGTGTGTCAAGAGTAAATTAAAAAAGTAAAGTAAAGTTCTCTGTTTTTCCAGGATTGGGGGGTCCGGACCTCCTTTTTCTTGGATGTGTTGTGTGAGTGATTTACTTACAAGAAAGAAGTCAATCTTCAAAGAAGCTTGACGGAGGGAGGAAAAATATAGATATATTTTCTGGATGATGGGTCTCTCAGTCTCAAACTATCGCCAAGTCTAAAAATCATTTGTGTCTTGTTTTATTATTTCATGAGTGCCAGTTTCTTGAGTTGTCAGAGGTACAGCAGCAGCCATTGGTGGGGTTGATAATGGTACGGTCATCTCTGACTATTATGATATGTTAAATCAAATAAGAAAAAAAAAATTGAAAAAAGGATGGATCATGATTGTTGGGACAGTAAATGTCATCCAGTCTAAATGTTGTTTTTTCAATAGATGCATTAATGATAACAAGCCTTCCATCTGGATCAATCGTCGATGCATTATGGACTGAATGGGATGTTTTTATTTACTAAAATTGAGACACCTCTTTGTTTACTATTATATGTTGATGAAAATATTTGATCAAACTGTTTAAATTTAAGATATTGTAGTTCTAAGATGACTGATGATGAGTGTGGAATGCGCATGGTTAAAGCTGACAACATGTTTTGACTGAGACTGTCTGTTCATATACAGTACCATTAACAACAAAGTACACTTATGTGACTGAACCTAAGAAAAGAGTGGTAAGAAGAGTGGTTTTTCACCTGCGCCGTTTGCTGAGTGTTAAAATTTTGCAGTGACGGCTCTGGGTCCTGTTTAATGTTGTGCCAAGGTGGTGGATCTGTGAATGTGATGTTTTTGACAGTGTTGGGTGGTTATTTCAGGTGAGTTGTCAGAAAGTCCTTGATCAGCGATTCCAGGTTCTCTGATGTTTTTTTGGGATGCCATCGTGAGTGTCTATAACAGAGCTGACCAATCTTTCTCTCAGTAGATTCATTTTGGCAATTCATATTTCCAATTTAAGAGGTGTAAGATCAGGAAATACTGAAAATGTTAAGTTTAAAGTGTGTTCTATGTTTTCTATAATTGCACCATATACCATATACTGTAAATGTATATTTCTTGTGTAACCTTCAGTTACATATGTGCTTCCGAAATAGTTTTATAAACTCTTTACAGATGAAGTTATTACCAGCTAAACTGAAAGAGTGTGTATTTTTGTGTGTATGGCATCCCACACAGCTGATGCTTCATTACAGTGTAGTGCAATTACTGCTGACAAATACACACATTGTCCAGGAGACAGGAGAGTTATTGTTGTGAAAGGGGCCAAGGTCATCCATCTGTCCCAATATGTGTCCAACTAAGAACCAATCCATAGCCCATCAGTAGGATGGATGAAAACTGTGGGCTGGTGTGTGTGTGTGTGTGTGTGTGTGTGTTTGTGTGCCTGTGTTTTTGTGTGTGTGTGTGTGTGTGTGTGTGTGTGTGTGTGTGTGTGTGTGTGTGTGTGTGTGTGTGTGTGTGTGTTTATGTTTGTGTGGGCTGTCAGAGAGTTGGAGGAAAAACAGAGCTGACAGGGGAAGAGGCCATGATGGCCTCCCAGGCCAAAACTCTGCTTAATGTCAGCCTGCAAATGGATCCAGTGACAGGTCCTGTCCCTTGCCGCCTCCACCTGTCCCAGCTGGAAAAACAAAGACTAACACACTTTTCACACATTGCTTTGAGATGCTCTAACCAATGAAGATGAAGTACAGCAGGGGAGAAACTTGAGAGGAAACATCTCTGTTTAAGTTAAATTGTCTTGGTGCTCAGCAGGCAATGCAGCTAAAGCTAGCCACCGTATATCTGTACTTATGTGTCATCAGGCTTCACTGGTTAATAGTGAATCTACAATTATAACCAACCCTATATCTAAGAATGCAAGTTACCTACATGTCAAGTAACACATAATAATGTTAGCATTTAAATTTCATCTGTACTAATGACAAATAATCAGCCCGGACTTCCGCTGCGCAGCTGCAAAGATGGCAGCATAAGTGAAATTCTATCCTGACAACCAGGACTAAATTGCCCTTAGACTTATTAAACTCACTTTAAACTTGAACTAAAGAGTTGCATAAGGGCAAGATGTTAACATGAAAACCAGAGCTGAGAGTCCCCCTCAGCTAGCTGTAGCTTACCAGCTAATGCTAACGGAGAAGGCGATGAAGTTGACATGGAGATCAGTCTGAAAACCAAACTCGCCAAGATAAAGAGTTTCCAATAAGACAACTAGTACCAACTCAGGGAAATTGAAGAAGAGATCAGCAAAACTAAACTGAGACTCGACGAAGCAGAGGAGCACATTTCAAACACAGAGGAGAGGATGCAATTGGTGGAAAAAGTAATGGAGGAGCTAATAAAACTCAGACCAAGAGGGAGGATCAACACAGAACAACATTAAGATCTACTCCCTAGCAGAGAACAATCTCCATTGATGATACATTTTGTTGAAGAGCTGTTGAAACATAACTTATCCCTGGCACAGATTATGAGTCTTCTACCCAGACGGGACCCTCTGTAGACGCCTATTAGCGTGGCTACTAAACCTGTAGGTGAAACAAAAGGTATCTTCACCGTAAGCCCTTTAACACACAACTAAAACTCTAGTGTCACTGGGACATCTCCAAATAAAAGGATGACAAAAGTATCTTCAAATTATTTTCCATTGCTCACTGAAATTAAATGAAACTAATGGCTGCCTGGGAAGCAAAAAAAAGAACCTTTGCATGAATGTTCTTTCATATAATAAAATATAATATTTAAACTAACCCCTGTTAAACCACATGTTAAAGAGGATTGAAATTACTATAAATTTATGAAGCCATCATGTCAACTGACATGACAGTTGACTGCTAGTACCACTGAACTAAAGACGTCCGAGTTACACTGATAAATCTAAAAAGTAAAGCTCAATCTCTCCTCTCACCTGGAAGGAACTAAGGCTGAAGAGTTCTATTAGAGCTGTTGGTTTCCTCCTCTCTTTCCAATAGCTATAGGTCAGTCGAGTTTCTGATCTTCAGTGCTATTTCCAGTCATAGTGGCCTAACCACACACGATAAAGGTCCTAGTCAAATACCATTCAAATAAGCTGTGGCAGAGCCAGATCAGTGGCCTTTGTGGGGCTGCTATTTGGGTGGAAAATTTGCAGCCTGACCAGTGGCCAATGCCCGGGGACATTCTGTGGTTTCAGACTGAGTTATGACTTTATTTCATGTGGGCCTTTACAGTCCCTGGGAAAAGAATCAAACTCTTGCAGAGAATAGTAGCTCCCAGCCATGATGTTCCAAGGCAAAAATCTATAACACAGCATTAATACAGACACAGGGCTTATATTTTTTGTGAGTTTATTTCTTAATGGTGTATTATAATACAGCAGGAAGAAAACAGGAGTTAGCAATCATGCTGACCAGTTTAATCGTCAGTAACAGTACAATCAAAGAGATAGGTGTTTTTCACGTAATGTGCTTGTCCTTTTTCTTAATCCTGGCCCAAAGTGAAAGCTCCCGAAAGCTTCTCACCATCAACTCAGAAATCTCTATGGACATGAAGGTTGAGTAACACAGGAAAGTTTCCATTCTTCTCTTCCTGTAAAATAATCACTATATCCCATGAATTTCTACACAGGCAAATTTTCTATTTAAAAACTCAAACTCAACCATAATCTATTGATCTTATTTTTATAATTCTGAAGATATTTGTTCTGCAGAATCTGTTTAATCTAATTAAATATTAATGACGTGAAATTTGAGCGATGTAGTGTTGATTAATTGATAAAAGGTTAGCTTCTTTGTTATCACTGGACCCCTGACCTTTAATAAAAGTCAGATGCAGACCTTTGAGTTCAAAGTTTGAGAACCTGCACTAGAATAATCAATACTATAGTAAGAACTGTAGGCACTTTCTGTGTGTTATCCTGATCATACATTTTGTCAGAGCAGTGACACCATAATGAGGCAGAAACATAACTTCTCAGTTACCAAAGTATCCGCTGCTATGTGAGGACTGCGTCCATGTTTCAGAGTAATTTGGGTTTCATTTTAAGTTTTTTCTTGCTAGACAATTATTACAATATTTATGCTTTAAAATGTTTGTCAAAGCTGCAGATTACATGCTGTATCAAGTATGTAATCTGCAGCTTTTAAAATGCTGTACAGTCTCTATTTCTCTGTTGTAAAGGATGACTAGCAAAAATCTTTCACATCTTTATAGCCTTCATGTTAATGAACATGAACCAGGTTTTTGTACCTCCTACATTAGAAAAAAGATATGATATTTAGGCCTTCAAGGAGAAAAGAGATTTTGAAATTAGCTTAGAAACCTTATTATGAGATATATTTCATTAGTATTAAGAGGTGTTGTATCTAATTATGAGCCTGTTATGCTCATAGGTAGCCCCATTTCCCACAAAAGTAGCTTTTTTTATTTATCATGTTGATGCCATTCTCTTCATTTCAAGTGTATTTAACGTATTTTAAGTTCAATAAAGGTCACACTGTTCTAGATTTAAGACCATCAGCTGCTCGAAATAATATTAGAAAGTGATATTCAAACATGTTTAGGATAATATGTCTTTAAGTTAGCTGCCTTTTGTGTAATAATAAGGCCACAATTCATATTTATTTAACTTTGTAGTCTATGCTCCACAATTTTGATGCAATTATAGATTTAAGACATCACCTACTGCACATAAGTCTGAAAAACTAGGCAAATCTGGCATTTTACCAACAAATGCTATATTTTCTCTGCAAATTCTCAAACATTTGCGATGCCTTCCACTTTAGCTCAGGAGAATGCAGGAGTAAACATTCAGTTGTGACAAACCAGTGGTTTACAAGGAGAATTCACAGCAGTGTTTAACTGGAGCGCCACTTAACACTCCCTCCAACCATCCTCTCTCATAACACAAGAGACACAGACATGGACAGAGGACTAACTTTGGTATTTACAACATTTTCAGAGCATTCATACAACTTGGTACTGGCATTTTTTCAAAACATTTTTGCTCATACTATATGGAATTGTAATAAAAATCAATCTAATAAAATGAGTGAGTGCAAGAGCAATAAGGAGAGCAAGAGAGACCTGTCCTCTAAACCACACATGATCATTTACTTTCTTTTCCAACCGAAGATCTCCAATCTGCCATGGTCTTCTTGTGAAATGGTGTGAGGTCTCCCTCGATTACTGCATCCAAGAGGACCTCCGTTTGTATGGCTCAAAGAAGAGTGGCCACACACTTGGGGTATCTAAGGCATAGGGCATTATAGTAAGCCATAAAGTACAAAGCACCTTCGGTAACCTTGTCTTTTAGGAACGTCGGTAATGGCACATCACCTACAGCCAGCAGGCAGTTGGACATTTACAACCAGGACTTGACAGGACAGAGTGTGTTTCTTCAGGTAGGCACTGGGCTCTACTTTTTCCTTAAAAACATAACGCAGACATCCTATTATTAGGATAATGCTTTTCTTAACAAGGATCATCACCTATACCCTTTCTTAGGGTTGTTTACAATCACATATTACTTTCCCAAGCAAATTTCTGATACAAGTTACAGTACTGAGAAAGTAACAGCTGAAGTTGTCACTTTACACTTTGATACATAAATAAAATAAATAAAACACTGCAGCCTTTGCTGTCACCAGCTCTGAACCCAGCTGAACACCAACAAATGTTTAGGTGCTTACTCCCACATCTACAATTTGTGACCTCACTTCCACTAGCCAAGGTACAAGTAACGTGGTAGTCGCTGCAGGTAGCACAATTGACACCTGCCATTCCAAGATGAATTGGCGTTGTTTCATACACTATGTTTTTGTGGCATTGACTCTTAAGCAGCCACCGAGTCACATTGACACTATGCACAGTCGCAGCCCTGACTTTCACGTGGTTTGTGGCATTGATGGACATCCACGTGAGTACAGGGTGTATAACTCCTATTACTATCACATCAAACGAACGCAGACGCATCATCTTCTTCAAGTCCAAGGGACCCAGGAGGAAGGATTGTCTGACATGACTCACCAGCATTATGTGAAAGGACAGCCACAAATAACCCAATGGATAAAAAACAGTCCCACATCTGACATGGCTGTTGCAACACATGAATATTCTGCAGAGATTGAAGAGTGTACAAGCATCATCACTGTGCTGGGAGACACAGCAAACTCTCTTGAGACCATGTGTATGGATGTGCCATCCTGGAGGTGCTGGACTACCTGTGCAACCTGATTGGGTTGCAGGTACCGCCTCATGCTACCAGTAGTGACAAGGACACTAGCAGAACACAAAACTAGAGAAGAATCAGTCAGGAAGGATCAGGAGAGAGCAACTGTCTGTGGCAACCACATGAAAAAACTGTTCCCTTTTCGGGGGTTGTCTTTCTGCCTCTCCATTGCACGTGTTGTTACTTTCATTTGCACCAAAGCAGGTGAATTTGATTCACAATCACTTGTGCTTCCTAAATGGACAGATTGATATCCCTTAAGTTTAAACGACTTGGTGTTATACTGTGACGATTAAGTGTTCCCTTAGATTTTGAGCCATGTACATATACTTTGATTCTCCGTTTTAGGAGTGTGTCAGGAGAAAATTGCAATCATTTAATTCCCATATTGATTAAAAACTTGGTTTGTTTTAAAGCTCATGGATGAAGGCTATGACTGTATAATTAAAATATTTTCTGTGTGTTAAGCTCAGTTCTCTAGCAGCTGTTGTACATGGCCTGCTTTACCTTTTCTCTCTGTCACAATCTGTCTCCGTGTAGCTCTTCTTCAGCCACGTTTTTGTTTCTCCAAGGCCCTTCACTTCAATTGTCCCCTCATCCACCAGATGCCCTCGGACTTTCCCTCCGTTCCTTATCACATCACTACATCACTACATCCACAAATCTGTTTCCACTTCTTATCTACTCTGCAGTTAATTGGCCCACTCTCATCTAGTGTAACATCAAACCCTGTCTTTAATTTGGTATTTGGATTTATAAAATTGTCAGCCAGCCTGACTGTCTTCAGGACACCTTGGAAGTCATAAAACTGACTCCAAACAGATCTCAGGCTGGTTGCAGCGACAGGGTTTATGCCTGCTTTTACACTAAATTGGTAGCAACTTGTTGTTCTCAGCCTGAGCTAACATTTACACTAGTTGCACCACTGGCCAGGTGGTTAAACCTTCTTTCCCTGCTAAGACTGGGCTTAAATCTTACACCTAGCCAGCAGCAGGCACAAAGTCAAAATTGAGGCCATGCAGTACACTGTGCAGCTAATCAGCTGTTAAGAAAGGCATACACTTTATCTAGTCATAGAGTACAGGCAGGTACTGCTACACATTGGGACTAACTGACACAATGTTTTTTCCTCTTTTTTCTTTTTCATACAGCGAAAAGAATTACCTTATGTATTACATTTACTGCGTTTACAAGAGTGGACAAATAGAGTTTGTCATAGACAGCAGTTTATCTTGTCAAGTTTCCTTTGTCTCACAAAACTGAATGATTTTTTAAACAGCACAATGATGAGTACAAAGGCAAACATCAATCCATCCATCCATCCATCCATCCATCCATCCATCCATCTTTTTCCGCTTATCACCAGGTCGCGGGGGCAGCTGTCTGAGCAGGGACACCCAGACTTCCCTTTCCCTGGACACTTCTTCTAGCTCTTCTGGGAGGATCCAGGTCGAGTGACATAGTCACTCCATCATGTCCTAGGTCTGCGTCCAGTGGGCATCTGATACAGATGCCTGTGCCACCTCAGCTGGCTCCTCTCGATGTGGAGGAGCAGCGGCTCTACTCTGAGCTCAGAAGGGATTCCAACACACGCCCCTAGGGGATGTGCTGTGACCTGAACGCAGTGCCTTTCTCTACAAAATCAACCTGACTTTCGTCAGATGGTTGCATTTTCCATCGTGTCCCAAACCAGAAGATACTGCAGCAACTGGAAACAAGAAAGGACCAAAGCAAAACCACAGGGGAGGGCACTGGACAAATTGCAAATTTGATCCAACTATGTTACTAAATGAAAAGTAAGAGGATCATCCCAGTGGTAACACCAGTCCCGGCGTCACGAAGGGGCGTGAGGGGGCGTTGCGGACTGTCCCGCCCCCTCTGTCAAAACGTTGCATTTTCATTTAAAACATTTTTTTTTATTATTTATTTATTGTTATTGCTTTCGGTCTATGATGCGTTCAAAACAACCCAGAACTCGGAAAAAACTCCACTGACTTGTTAAAACCAAAATGAACAGTTGTGAAAGTTGTCCTTACCCATCACACAGTTTACATTACGTCGTGCATCATTCTGCCGCATTGAAAAAAAACAAACGAAGAAGAACAACTTTTTGGGCCCAAGCTAGCAGCTACATTTTCATTCATTCAGGATCAGGATGGACATTTGCAAATGGCTGAAAAAGCCAGAAACTACACTGTCGGACTTGGCATCCCTGCAGCCTAGCAACAGAAGCACCGGAGAAGCCGAGGAGTACCTGCTGAGGCCAAGTACGCCGAAGGAGCAGCGGGAACTTCAGCCAAGAACTGGATATACTAATTAGAAGCATGCTAACAATAAGGCAAAGGGATTTAGCAAGCATAGTAGCAGTAAAGAGCATCAAGCATGCATGGCTAGCTGGAAAGAGAAGGTAATGCAATGCAACACAGGCAGGGAAATTTCAACCATGGTTAACTCTGATCAGCTTGCACGAAACCGCCCATATGTGTCTGCAATTGTAGACATATTGAATTTCTCGTCTCAAACTAACTGCCACTGCAGGGTGACTTGGAGTCAGTCAATAGCAGAGATGAAGTGGGCAGCGGACTGTTTCTCTCACTGTTTGATTACACACTGAGGCAAAACCAAGAGCTAGCAAAGGTTTTCGGTACAATTCCAAAAAACACAACTTACACATCACATGATATTCAATTATTATTATTTGAACTGATGAGCACGATCGTAACAGAGCAAATTGTTAAAGATGTTGGGGAGTCATGATTTACACTCAAGGTGTATGGAACTAAAGACCCGACAGGCAGTGAAAATGTGTCTATAGTTGTGCATTATGTGGACAAGGACTACAAAGTGCAAAAGAGGCTGTTATCAATGCAGACAATGGACAAGTGTGATGCTTAGTCACTCACTAATGTTGTGCTTGATGAACTGTCAAATGCTGGTCTTGACGCAAACAAAATTCTTAGTCAGTGTTATGATGGAGTCAGCGTCATGTCGGGAAGAGACGGAGGAATGCAGAAGCTTATTCAAAATAAGTTAAACAGAGAAGTGCCTTACGTTCATTGTTTCAACCACCAATTGCATTTGGTGATCGTGCATGCTATTTCCTCGGAGAGTGCAGTTGGGAATTTTTTTGACGTTTGCAATTCCCCTTATAAATTTCTGAAAAAGCCCACTGTAGCAGCACAGTACAAAGGAGAGAAGCTTAAAAGGCTGTTGGAGCAGCAAGGGACTGGATACCTTGACACGGTGTCTGTGGTGCTGAAGTCACACACCGCATTGGTGGACTTCCTGAAAGAAATCAGAACCACAGGAGCAAGTGCTGATGTCAAAATTGAAGCTGTTGGACTTCTCAAGGCCATCGCAGAGCAGAGCTTCAAATTTCTCACCTGTGGGATGCACAAAGTATTGGGGTTGATGGACCCAGCCAATCGATGCTGCAAGCCGAAGAAACGGATCTAATCACCACAGTCAGGCTCATTCAAAGTGCCTCCTCTTGCACAGAGGATCTATGATCAGATGTGGAATTTCTGAAACTGTGGGCTGACAGTAGGGATGCAGGTGATGGAGCGCCTGCTCCTCCAAAACGACAGCGGCAGGCCACCAGGACTCTACAAGACTACGTGGTGAGTGAAAGCCTTGGGCAGCTTGAAGTGGACATTCAACAAGAGTGCAAGCGGCTGTTTTTCAGCATGATCGACTCTATTCTTAGTGAAATGTCTGCGCGTTTCAGTGAGCGTAATGGGAAATACATGACAGCTTTAAATGCTTTGGACCCCGTCAGTGAGAATTTCCTGGAGACCGACAAAGTGAAGTTTCTGAAACTCAGAGTTTACCATGACCTGGACGACC